>OX421399.1:10077500-10677500 GCA_949126875.1 Lochmaea capreae
CTAGGGCCACTAGGCTTTTCTGGCAATGCAGAAGAGTTATGGGCAAAACCTGGGAAATACGACCTTAGGTGGTTCACTGGCTTAACACAACTGTAATAAGGCCTACGATAACCTATGGATCAATAGTGTGGTGGAGGAGGACAGAAGTGACCTCTGCAGTGGATACTGCAATTCAAAGACAAGCCATCCTTGGTATTACCAGGGTAATGAACAGCACGGGGACGTCATCAATGGAGGCCCTCATTGGACTCCCTCCTTTTGAACTTTTCGTAAGGGCCGAGGAGATGATGGCAAGTCTCAGGCTGAAATCGGGAGACTTATGGTCACAATTTTCGAGGAAGACACACTTATACAACTGGGACAATACTAGATGAACCCATATTTCACATGAGTTTTGATAGTATGACACCGGAGAATATATTCACTGAGCGAGTGAACATCATCATCCCATCTAGGGAACAGGTGATGTATCCAGGTAATTCTGGAGATATCATCTGGTTGACTGATGGTTCCAAAACAAACCATGGCACTGGGGCTGGTGTAAAAGGACCTAGAAATAGAATGATCTTTAGCCTTGGCCGATATACCACTGTGTTTCAAGCAGAGACGATTGCCGCTATAGCCTGTATTGATGAAAACATTAGAAGAAGATACACCGGACAAAAGATAAAAATATCCACTGACAGCCAGGATCTGCTTAAAGCTATCAGCAACCCAACAATTAGGTCTAGACTGGTCAAAACACTGTAAAGAATCCCTCAACAGGCTGGCAAGAGACAACAAAGTGTCTCTAATATTGGTGCCGGCACATGAGGGGATTGCAGGTAATGAAATGGCTGACCAGTTAGCTGAAGAAGGCTCTAAACGACACTTCAGAGGTCCGGAACCGTTTTGTGGAATCACAAAAGATTGCATAAGAGGGGAAATCGGGAACTGGCTAGATAGAGAACACCAGCTCAAATGGTGGTCGACACAAGGGCACCTCCATACAAAGAGTTTACGGAACAAGGTAGACAAGGAACTCTCAACCTGGCTATTGAAACTGGGTAAGAGACATTTGAAGACAGTTACCGACCTGGTGACTGGACACTGTACCCTGAGGAGACATCTGCACAAAATGGGCAAACTTAGTGAACCTTTGTGCAGGAAATGTGATCTTCATGATGAAACACCTACTCACATACTCTGCGAGAACTTGCATGGACTCAGACGAAAGCACTTTGGAGAGGAAACTATACAACCATTACAACTACTGATAATCCCTCCAGTCAAAGTAGTGGCCTACATAGAAGACACAAAGCTTCTGGAATGGAAGTAGATCACATGGGAAATGGTACAAAGATTGAGTTCACGCGCCTGGGCTGATGAGCACAACCCAACCGAATGAATGAATAAACCTCCTTCAAATTATTTTCGACCTCTCGCTTTCAATCCTTTTGGATTATCTCTATAAATAATTTAATTTCACTAGTAGCCATAAGTTCAGTATCAGTATCCCTAAAAATTAGTTGGCTGACTATGTATAAACAATCTTATTCAACGAAAGACAGATGACTATGAAAAAAATATATATTAACTGATTTTAGGATTATTGATAAAAATATCACAAACTGAGTTGAAGGTCATTGCGTAGGGCTATATTTAGACTAAATATAAACGGAATAATGGATATGATAAAAAAGGATACTCGCATAGGTGGTGTTATTCTATTGTTAATGTAATTACCCATATTTTTAATCCCATTGACGCTAAATGCCGCTTTATGGCGTGCGTATAAATTTTTTTTACAAATCCGAATATCGTGAAATGATGTTTTTCATTGAATTTAATATAGTAGATTAAAATTACCTGAATACAAAACTCATAAAATGTGTAATACAATATAACTAAACTCACTCAACCAACAAATAGATATATTAATAATATTTCTCTACAACACAATTCGCACACGCTCCTGTATGAAATTAATGCTAAGTAGCCCCAACTCCTTTTTAGGTCGTTAAAATTTTTTATGACACAGTAGACCGCGTTAATAACTGACCAGTTACTTCGTTATATTATGCCAATGGGTTGTTCAACTAAAAATAAATTCGTGTTAATGACTGGCAGATCGTACATTCTAAGGGAATAAATTACGTCGCACCGCATTTTATCAAATTTAATAGTGCTGCTTTGTTTTTATCCCCATTTGAAAAATGTCTTAAAATCCGCCTTTTTGGTTTTGACGTGACTAGTATGAGCTGAAGCTAGTCACATATTTTGTCATGGAACAAAATAATGATAATAGACGGTAGTTACCCAAACTAAAGAAGAAAAGAAGAAGTTATAGTGACAGTGAGTTGTTTGCATTTGTACGTGGTTTCACCTTGGTTTAAGTTAAGTTTGATTAGTTCGAGTTTAAGTTTTATGCCTTTTATTAATAAAATGCTTCAAATTAAAATTGAACAAGGAAAACAACAGAGTGATGGATGACAACATTTTTGTTCTGAACAAGCTTGAATATCCCAATATGAAGGAGAAAGAAGAAGCTGAAACATGGAACAGCAAAGGAAGACTATCGATAACTTGACATTTAATCTAGTGACGTATCTGCATTATAAGTTGCATAAATTTGGAAAATTGTTGTTTTAATTTTTTTCTGTTAATCGAAAAAATGAATTTAAAATAATTGTATTTTTGGATATTACATTTTGTCACTCATTATTATTACTTAATAAAACATGAGGCAAAATTTTGAAGTTGAACACCCTATTACTGGAGTTGGACTATTCGATTTCCAATCCACCTACTGCTACGTTGCCAGCTATTCAAAATTTTTTTAAAAATAGTAGCATACATAAAGTGGATTTAATTAATTTTTCTTTTTCCAGCAATTTCAAGAGGCTTATTTTAATGCTTACTAATAAATTCATATCAGGTATTTTTTTTTAATATTTCCAAACTAGCTTTCTAAGAACATCACGAACTAACGGTTTACTGAAGTAAGGGGAACATTTTCATTGTGATCTTGACAATTAAAAAAAAATCTGACTACATTGCTTTATTTTATTCTCGTTACATTTACATTAGAAACACAAGCGAAAGCAAAATATAATAGCATGGATTGTTCTACACAATTGGCAACACCGTATTGTAACTATATTTTCTTGCCATATAGACGCATATTCCCATCTACATTTAACAGAAGCAAACATGAGTCCCGGAAAATATGCGAACTAAAATAAGGTCATCGCAACGAGCCAATCAGGATCTAATGTTAACGAACGTACATTAGTAATTTGTTTGTGATTTCATCAACATACATCAATTTTAGTGCCTATATCAGTGTTGTCAATACGAGGATAATTATCCGATTTTTAGACAGTTTCGCTAATTTAGATCCAATAGTTTTTCGAATATTTTGCGGAAGGGATATATAAAATGGCTTTTGTTTTTGTGGATTTTCAATATTGACTAGGGTCGAATAGTAGGTAACTAGGTAACTGTTTCCTTTTGGAAATTTTGACAAATTCTGATCATTTGAATCGTAAGTTCGTGTAATTTTTATTTTTGCATCGGCAAAACTGGACTACATTCTATTTAATATTTGATGTCAGCTGCCGTTTATAATCCATATTTTTACACGGTATTCTCTTATTTGCTGTTTGCTTCATAAATTACAGAACCATCAGTCTTTGTTAAGACTAATTTGATAATTAACTTAACATAGTAAGGTATGTACTATAATTATTATTGATAAACATAACCTAGAACAACACACAATAACCAATTACAATATTAAATATTCATCAGACCTAATAATGTTTGTTTTTCTTGAAGTTAAATTTGTCTCAACAATATGTACAAAAAATCATCGAGGAAAATAGTGCACACGGAAGCTCGCAATATTATTAAAAACGTTGTGGAATTTTTTGATAAACAGAAAGCTGCTGGTGTGTGGTCATTCCCTTTGGACAAAGCCACAGAATTAGCTGCAGCCGCGACAGGAAAATCAGTTACCTGCATAAAAGGCATAAGAAAGGAGAAATCACTGTTGCAAGAAGGTGCTTTATTGGGGTCACCCTCAAAAAAACAAAAAAGTGGAGGTACCAACAAAATACAATTGGATGATTGTGACTTGGGTATTTTGAAAAGAACCGTGCATGAATGCTATACGGTTGATAAACAAATTCCAACAATAAATGTTTTGGTAAATAAAATGAAAAATAAAATCGATTACTCTGGCGGTCCAGACAGAAAGCACTTAAAAAATATTGGTTTTCAGTATAAAAAGTGCCACAATTAAAGAAAACTTTTGATGGAACGTAATGATATTGTAGCTTAACGGGCTCGTTATTTAAGAAGTTTGAGGGAAAATGATGCTCTGGGTCACAACAAGAGGCCAATAACTTATTTGGATGAAACTTATATCCATCCATTATATGGTGTTAGTAAATGCTGGCAATCGGAAGATGAAGCTGGAGTGTATACATCCAACAGAGCTGGTCAACGGTACATAATAGTACACGCTGGTGGACGTTATGGGTTTGTTAAGAATTCAAGACTTATCAATTGAAATCAGTAGCTTAGATAAACATTATCAAGATAGTGATGCAGAAGAAATTGAATCGCAATACCTTGATATACTTGCAGGTATTAATGAAATGTTTATAAAGCAAAACAAAGCTCCTCAAGCAAATGTTAAGGAACAGTCTGTAGCAAATGTTCAAAATACAAACCAAAATCATAAATTACCACCCATTGATATACCTTTTTTTGATGGTAAGTGTTTAACACATTCAGTGCGGATCAATTGGTGTATTCAACCCTAGGGGGGGACATAGTTTTTTGTGGGAAAAAAACAAAAACAGGCTGACGACTGCCTAGCACATTCGCCCACCGGCGAATGTACATGTTGTCGATGGCGTCGAAAGACGTCGTCCGCCTCTCCCATTATAAGCATATGACGTCGAAAGACGTCATCCGCATTGAACGTGTTAACTAATTATAAGTCATTTATTGACATTTTTACTGCAGTAGTAGACAAAAATAAACAATTGGAAGATGTAGAAAAATTATTCTATTTAAAAACTTTCTAAGAAATGAAGCATTAAGCTTAATTAACAATTTACCATTAGTCAATTCCTCATATCAAGAAGCTTTACTACTCCTTAACAATAGGTATAATTATGAAACCATGAAAATAAACTCTCACATCTATGCTTTACTTGATATTTTACCAGTTCAAAAGGACACAGCTACCTCTTTGACAGATTTTGTTAGTCAAGTAAAACAACAGATAGGAGTATTAAAAAATCTCACCCAACCCGTTGACAGTTGGGATACATTATTAGTTTGTATTCTTTCTAGAAAATTAGATCAATACACGAATAGGTCATATCAAATTGACAGGGATAGTTCAAAATTACCTTCGTAAGAATTCTTAAATTATTTAGAAAACAGGGCAACAGCTTTAGAAGCCACCACCCATGTTCAAGAAAAAAGTAAGGTTAGTAAACAATTTTCTCACTTAATAACGAATCCAAAAGGTTATTTAAAATGCCCTTGCTGTTCATTTGATAAACATAATTTATTCTATTGCAAAAAATTTAAAACGCTGTCTGTAAATGACAGAATTTCATTTGTAGATAAAAAAAAACTGTGTAAACTGTGCTTAAAAAGCCACATTGATAAATGCAAAGCAAACTTTAGGTGCACAATATGTAAAAAAGGTCATAATTCTCTTCTTCATTTAGAAAAAAGCTTGACCTCACCAAATCACTCACAAATTTTGTCAGATTCAAGGTATGAACCGTCCTGCAGCAATGCAATAGTTAATTTTAATTCAGTCAGGAAACAATTTAGTGTGCTTTTGCCTACAGTTAAGGTAAAAATTAAAACCCGAGCAGGTAAATATATTATAGGTAGGGGTTTAATAGATACAGGTTCCCAGATTTCATTAGTGACTAATGATGTAGTAAAAAGTTTAAATATAAAGCCTTATGACAATTATTTAAATGTTGTAGGAATTGCAAACAACCCCACAAAAGTTCAAAAGGCAGTGGATTTAAAAATTGAATCTTGCACAAACAAATTTAATCTAAATATTAAGTGTAGTGTTGTAGATATTATTACAAATAACCTCCCTCCTTGTAGTTTTAGTTATTCCAAATATTCGATACCTAATCATGTACAATTAGCAGATGATGAATTCAATCAAACTAACAAAATTGACATTTTATTAGGTGCTGACATTGCATTTAAAATATTTTTATCAGAGAAGCTGATCTTTGAAAATATAATTTTACAAAATACTTTGTTAGGATTTATTGTCAGTGGATCTGTGCCATCAGACCAGTTTTGCAATTTAAACTTAATCACATTGCATGCTACTTATGATGAGCTTGAAAAAACTATCTCTCAGTTTTGGGAAACCGAAAAGGTCCCTGAAGTCTTTTCAGAGTATAACAGTGAACAAGAAGCTTGTGAAGAGAGTTTTGAAAATTCATTAAAAGTAGTAAACAGTCAGTATCAAGTAAATTTACCTCTTAAATGCAATCTTAATGACTTAACCCTTGGAGATTCATTTTCGGTAGCTTTAAAACGGTTTGAAAATTTAGAAAAGCGTTTTAAAACTAATCCAGATCTTTTTTTGCAGTATAAACACTTTAATGACGAATATTTGCAACTTAAACATGCTAAGATTGTCAATTTAAATGACTACAATTTAAATAATAAACCTATCTATTTTATGGCACATCACCCGGTTATTCGTGAAGACAAAAAAAGTACCAAACTTCGTGTGGTTTTTGATGGAGGGATGAAGTCTAAAAACAAAAGGTGTATAAACGATTTTTTGTATAATGGTCCTGTAGTTCAAAAAGAACTTTTTGACATTTCAATAACATTCCGAACTTTTAAATATGTTATTTTAACAGACATTAGACTAATGTATAGAATGATCTTAATCAGTCCAGAGCATCGCTCACTTCAAAACATCTTATGGAGGAATCCTAATGGCTCCTTGCAAATTTTGCAGCTGCAAACTGTCATATGGATTAAAAAGTTCATCTTTCCTAGCTACCAGGTGCTTAGTTCAACTAGCCAACAGTAATGGAAAATTTTTCCCAGGGCAGCTAATGCCTTACTAAATCATTCATATGTGGATGATATTTTGTGTGGTGCTGATACTATAGAAGAGGCTATATTATAAAAAAATGAATTAATCTCTCTATTAAGCTTGCGTTCCTTCTCACTGCAAAAATGGTGCACCAATGAGCCAATTCTGGAAGGCATACCTAAAAGTAAGCAAAGTTTTGATGAAATTGACATAAGTCAAAATAGTTTTGTGGTGAAAACTTTAGGCATTTCATATGATACAAAATCTGATAATTTCAAAATATCATCTCCAAAAATTGATATTGATGAGTGCATAACTAAACGTCAGGTCCTCAGTTTTATTGCAAAGTTTTATGACCCATTAGGTCTTGTCGGGCCAATTTTAGTAAGAGCCAAAGTAATAATGCAACAGCTTTGGATTTGTAAAATTAAATGGGACGAAATATTACCTACTGATTTATTAGAAATTTGGAAAAAAATTCATCAATGAACTAATAAACATGCCAATTTTAAAGATTCCTCGCAATCTATTTTTTACCAATACCTATGCTATTGAATTGATAGGATTTTGTGACGCATCGCTCATAGCTTATGGAGCCGTGATATATGCAAGAACAATTTTTCATTATAAAGCATATGTAAACATAATAAGTTCAAAATCTCGAATTGTACCTATTAACAAACAATTAACAGTGCCTAGACTAGAGTTAAATGCAGCTCTCCTTTTAGGAATCCTAGCAGATAGAATATATAACTTACTAAAACCAAGAGTTAACAAATGTTTTTTATACTCAGATTCAAACATAGTCTTGTCATGGATAAAATCAGAACCCTTAAGATTAACTCCGTACATTGCCAACAGAGTATTGAAAATTCAATCATTAACTACCAATTTTAAATGGTTATACATAAACACGAAAGAAAACCCAGCCGACTGTTTGTCAAGAGGTTTAGAACCTTTTGAAATTGAAAATCATCAGTTATGGTTTCACGGACCCATTAGTCTTTCAGATAAAGATTTCAGTCATAATGAAGTACCCATAACCATTCCTGACCCTCTACCTGAAGAAAAGGTTATAGTCAATTTAGTAGCAATCCCAAGAAATGATATTTTTAATAAATTTTCAAACATAACCAAACTTCAAAAAATTGTAGCATATGTGCTTCGTTTTAAACACAATTCTCTAAGTAAACACAAAGGTTACACAAGAATTCCTGGAAAATTATCATTGTTTGAGTTAAATAATTCATTGAAGACAATTATAAAATGTGAACAGCAATATTCCTTTCAAAATGAAATGAATTGTTTAACTCAAACAATGATAATTTTCCAGAAATTCTTGTGTAACCTTTGAGTTTACTTAGAGAATTGTGTTTAAAACGAAGCACATATGCTACAATTTTTTGAAGTTTGGTTATGTTTGAAAATTTATTAAAAATATCATTTCTTGGGATTGCTACTAAATTGACTATAACCTTTTCTTCAGGTAGAGGGTCAGGAATGGTTATGGGTACTTCATTATGACTGAAATCTTTATCTGAAAGACTAATGGGTCCGTGAAACCATAACTGATGATTTTCAATTTCAAAAGGTTCTAAACCTCTTGACAAACAGTCGGCTGGGTTTTCTTTCGTGTTTATGTATAACCATTTAAAATTGGTAGTTAATGATTGAATTTTCAATACTCTGTTGGCAATGTACGGAGTTAATCTTAAGGGTTCTGATTTTATCCATGACAAGACTATGTTTGAATCTGAGTATAAAAAACATTTGTTAACTCTTGGTTTTAGTAAGTTATATATTCTATCTGCTAGGATTCCTAAAAGGAGAGCTGCATTTAACTCTAGTCTAGGCACTGTTAATTGTTTGTTAATAGGTACAATTCGAGATTTTGAACTTATTATGTTTACATATGCTTTATCATGAAAAATTGTTCTTGCATATATCACGGCTCCATTAGCTATGAGCGATGCGTCACAAAATCCTATCAATTCAATAGCATAGGCATTGGTAAAAAATAGATTGCGAGGAATCTTTAAAATTGGCATGTTTATTAATTCATTGATGAATTTTTTCCAAATTTCTAAAAAAACAGTAGGTAATATTTCGTCCCATTTAATTTTACAAATCCAAAGCTGTTGCATTATTACTTTGGCTCTTACTAAAATTGGCCCGACAAGACCTAATGGGTCATAAAACTTTGCAATAAAACTGAGGACCTGACGTTTAGTTATGCACTCATCAAAATGAAATAAATTGTTTAACAAAAAATCAATTAATTGCAACCAATTTAAATTCACTAAACCCATTCTTAGATGGGGAGGGCATCCTACGTGTAGGAGGTAGATTGCATAACGCAAACATTCCTTATTCACAAAAACACCCAATTATCTTGCCCAAAAATAATTTTATCACCGATTTAATAATAATAAAAGAACATGACTTTTACATGCAGGACAAAAACAAGTACTAAGCAGTCTCAATCAGACTTACTGGATTGTGGGCAGCACTCGAGAAGTTAAGAAAATTCTTCATAAATGTGTAACTTGTTTTAAATAAAAAGCAAAGTGCTCACAGCAGTTAATGGGCTCTCTACCTGACAAAAGAGTAACACCTTCAAGGCCTTTCGAGCATGTAGGCGTTGATTTTTGTGGACCTTTCCTCATAAAACAATCCAGGTTAAAAAAAGCAATTATAACTAAAGGTTATGTTGCTCTATTTGTATGTTTTGCTGTAAAAGCAATTCATATCGAACTGCTTTCAGATATGACCACAGAATGTTTCCTGGCTTCTCTCAAGAGATTTATTGGCAAAAGAGCCAAACCATCCCACATATACTGTGACAACGGTGGAACCTTCAAGGGGGCAAACAATGTTTTAAATGAAATTCATAGTAAATTAGGTAAAGATAAAATATTTAGCTTTGCATTGGAAGAAAAAATTACTTTTAATTTTATTCCTAGACCCCCCGGTCTTTGGCGGACTCTGGGAAGCAGGAGTCAAAAGCACAAATTTTCACATTAAAAGAGTAGCTTCTAATTGTAACCTTACCTATGAAGAATTTAATACAATCTTGATACAAATAGAAGGTATATTGAATTCTCGCCCAATAACCCCAATGTCTCAAGATCCAACAGACCTTTCTTATTTAACCCCAGGTCACTTCTTAACAGGAGCTCCCATTTCCAGTTTCCCGGAGCCTGACCTAACACAAATCCCCGAAAATAGGCTAAAACATTGGCAAAGAATCACTCAAACCCAACAGCAGTTTTGGAAAAGGTGGCACAAGGACTACCCAACACAATTGCAAAACAGACCTAAATGGAAATATGAAATACCCAATTTAAAAGAAGGCATGTTAGTTTTATTAAGGGAAGACAACACTCCATCATTTAAATGGCCTATAGCGCTCATAATCAGAACTATTCCTGGCAAAGATAAAAGGGTTCGAGTAGTTGAAGTAAAAACTATCAATGGAACATATCTAAGGTCTGTTACAAAGATAGCAGTCCTACCAATTCATGATTAAAAATTAAATTTAATCTACTCTCAAAAATGTTGTATGTTGTACATATCTATTGTATATAATTTGTATAGTTAGTTGTATATTGCACATATTATGTATTGTACATAGTTAGCAATATTCATTGTAATATAAAATAATTACATTTTTTGCTCTTTTAAGATAAATCATACACATGTGTTAAAGCATTTAGTCATGTTTCATTATTACATCTATTTTTAATATGAACAATTCTGAAAGTATGCATTAGTAGATACCGATTATTATCTACCTTTTAATGACTTTCGCAGTCTACCTTTTAATGACTTTCGCAGTCTACCTTTTAATGACTTTCGCAGTCTACCTTTTAATGACTTTCGCAGTCTATCTTTTAATGACTTTCGGAGTCTACCTTTTAATGACTTTTGCAGTCTACCTTTTAATGACTTTCGCAGTCTACCTTTTAATGACTTTCACAGTCTATCTTTTAATGACTTTTGCAGTCTATATTTAATGTTTTTTATAAATTGGATTTAATGACTATAGTCTATTTAAAAACTATTGGTTTGTATTTTTACAGCCTGTAATTTAGAGTATATTTAACAAGTTTGTGTGTGTGTATGTATTCAAACAAAATGTTCTATTTATAATTAACCAAATTTGTTAAAATATTGTTTTTTCTTTTTGTACTATTTTTCTGTATCCTAACACTTGTAAGATTTCGTGTGAAATCGTTAGGCCGCCAGCATGTTGGAAACAATATCCAACAAATGTAAATATAGATTTAAATTCGTAATACGCGGGTTAACTTCGGGAGTGTTCGTGAAGTGGCGCGGCGTTATAACGTACTACCGATTTCCGGTTGAGACACAGAAATCGTACATCGCAGTGTTGTAAGGTGGCCGAACCCACACGCTCTTATCTCTACATAATAAAAACTAAAAACTTTTAATAAGCTCTGCCTAAGAAGGCATCTTAAACAGCCCTGGCCTTAAGCCATCTGTTGTGTATTGTAAATTAAAGTGTAAATAGTGTAAATAAATGTATATAGCTATCGAAGTCTTTATGTTATTAAACACAGAGAACGGGTGACTTAGAATGCCATGGCGGCACGGGTGTGGCCCCTGGGAACCTATAACTATCTATAAAAAATGTATGCTAATATACATTTTTTTTTAAATAAAACGCTTAACGTATAGTTCAATTGTTTATTAAGACGTAGGTAACAACACATACAAACTTCAAAAAAACTTAAAAATATTTTTCTTTGGTATACTAAAAAAACATTACATTTTTGACGTCATCGAAACAAAGGTTGCATAAAATTTACTCCGCGTTCACTTGGTGAACACAATCAATACAAAGTTGTAACGAAGTTACTTTTTGGGGTCTAATAATAATTTGGATTGTAGTATTTTCTTTTCCGGTATTAATTGTAGTTTATTTAGTTTTCAAGATATAAAATATGTAACGTGTTATTCCCTCCTTACTCAGTTTCTTTAATTTTGAATGTTGTGAGGTAGTAAATATAAATTTTACCTGGTAAAACAATTTAATCACAAGTCTGTTGATTTATCATATTTGGGCCGTCCCGTATATATACCTTTTAATTTTATATTTAGGCCGTTCGGTATATCCGTATGAATTTTGGTATAAAGTAATTAAATCTAGTTTGAGTTTTTTTTGGGAAAAAAATTATTTAGAAGCGATTAGTGGGAAAGAAGGCATAAATAGCAAAACAAGAGTTTAAAGGGAGCTTCTTCTCTCCGTACTGAAACAAACCTACATTGTCCGTCGGAAGTGACCGAGTTTTCGATAAAGTGTTTGAAAGGTAAAATTTTATTTTTGCACCGCATATTTCCGTATTTAATTTTATTTCGTCCCGAAATTGTTTTGATTATTGATTTTAATGTATTCTACAAATGAATAAATTTGTTAGACTTACATCCGTTTGTTATATATATGGTACTCAGTGGTATTCTCACTTTTCATTTTTTTAAATTTTCTTACGTTTTTCGATAAATAAATTTGTAAGCTATCCGACATATTTTTTTACGTTTACCTTGAATAGTTCATAAATAATTTGGTCCGTAGATTTTTCGTGCTGGGACTAAGAATCCAGTTTTTTTGTAAGCATCGGTTTTTTTCCCACCGTTCTTTTACTTTACATTGATTTGTTGTACTTAAGTTTTTGTTAGGATTTCACTTGCTGGTTTTAAGAAATAATATTTGATTGCTGGACGTCTCGCAAGTCTCGTTCAGGGATTAAATTTTTTTTTTTAACAGGAATCTCAGCAAATCGCCGACTGTCTCGGGTCTTGTTGAGATTTCATTCTCTTTCCGTTGATTTAGTTTATTATTAGTTTTGGTTCAAGAAATAATATTTGATTACTGGGCGATCCGAAAGTTTCGTTCAGAAATTAAATTTATTTCTTCACAGGAATTTCAGCGAATCGCCGACTGTCTCGGGTCTTGTTGAAATTTCTTTCTCTTTCCGTTTATTTAGTTTATTAGTAGTAGTAGTTCTGGTTTTAAGAAATAATATTTGATTGCTGGACGTCTCGCAAGTCTCGTTCAGGGATTAAATTTTTCTTTTTTTTTAACAGGAATCTCAGCAAATCGCCGACTGTCTCGGGTCTTGTTGAAATTTCTATCTCTTTTCGTAGTTTTAGTTTGTTAATAGTTTTGGTTCAAGAAATAAAATTTGATTACTGGGTGATCCGAAAGTTTCGTTCAGAAATTAAATTTATTTTTTTACAGGAATTACAGCGAATCGCCGACTGTCTAGGGTCTTGTTGAAATTTCTTTCTCTTTCCGTTTATTCAGATTGTTAGTAGGACTTTGTTGGTTGTCAAGAATAATATTTGATTACTGGGCGATCCGAAAGTTTCGTTCGGGATTTGAATTTTTTTTTGGTCGGGAATCTCAGTGAATCGCCGACTGTCTCGGGTCTTGTTGAGATTTCTATTTTCTTCCGTTGTTAAATAGTGTCTACCGGTTGTCAGGAATAATATTTGATTACTGAGCGACTCGAAAGTGTCGTTCGGGAATTAAATTTATTCTGTCAGGAATTTCAGCTTTTCGCCGACTGTCTCGGGTCTTGTTGAAATTTCTTCCTCTTTCGTGCATATAGGTTGTGATTAAGGTTTTGTTTTTGGGTTTTCCGAAATATTATTTGATTGTTGGACGTCTCGAAAGTTTCGTTCAGGAATTAAAATTATTTTGGCCGGAATCTCAGCGAATCGCCGACTGTCTCGGGTCTCGTTGATATGTTCGAATTTATAATTTCCTTGTAGAAATTAATTTTCAAATTCTGTTACACCGCTGCTCAATACCGTGAAATATTTTAGTAATATTGAATACGATAGCCACGTTTATAAAACCACTGAGTCTGTATAGCTTATATGTTTCTTTGATTTGTCTTGTACATGAACCGTTTTATATTTTGCCTAGTGTATATATTTTTTTGAATAGTAGGTTTAATAACATTTTTATTTGTTCTTATGTTAGGGAATAAACACCTTTATTTAGTGATTATGGTTTTATTCATAACTCACTAGCCGTTCGTTATTACCGTTGGTTTCAATTTGTTTTAAGGCAATTCTGTGCTGACAATCGAGCAATAAAGCTCGACTGAAAAATAAGTATACCGCTACTTAGTCTCTACAGGTATTTACAGTCCGACCCCTGGCATTTTTCGTACCTCCATCTGTTGTTATCCGGAACTCTCGAAATTTTGGAGTCGAGGGGCCGTGGAGTTAACCACGATAAAAATCTGGCGCCCGAGATAAAACTTGAATCCGTAGTTTTGGGGTGTCAATTGTGACGTGTCCAGTTACTTAGGCTCGATATAAGTAAAGGAGGAAGAAAACGCGTTACAAAGTGGTTGTATATGTTCCAAACAAATCCACTTTGAACATTTTTGTCAAAAATACCGCGTATTCCAATTTCTGCAGTAATGGCACTTTCCACGTTTGCGGTTGGCGTTAGGAGCAGTATTCGGATTCTGTAGTTGTATCCCTGTCAGTCGGCACGCAGTTTTTCGAGCTTCTCTGGGTACATGGTTATTACTTGCTCTTTTTTGTAATTGTTGTTTTACTAAATCAAGTGCTAAATATGCCAAAAATATTCTTCTAGACTTTGTACATTCATCGACATTTTGGCAATCAGCCTTATAGATAATGTGTCCGTTGACACCAGCGATATTTATCATGCTATTACATAACCATTTGCCAACGTCGGGTATTTCTGTTGACCGAGTACTGTGCCATTTTTTGATCAGTTAAATCAACTCCACCTTTAGTGGCATTATAATATGTTATAATTTCGGGTTTATTCTGTTTGTGTGGATATGATTCTTCTCTTTGATCAGAATATTTATCCTTTGGTTAGTTAAAGAAAACAGCTTATTTTAATAGCTTTTTCTATTGATTTTATTTATCGTGACAATACAAAATTAGTGGACTGTATATTGACAGCTATATCATAAAAAATAAAAACCATGGTGATAGCACCTTAGGCTGGTGGCTATATTTAAACAGGAACTAGATAAGAAAGATTGTTCATACCGCCGCCCTTGAAAGTACTGCGGAATCTTTCAATAATTTAAATGCTGGGTACATAATGTAAATTTTCATCTTTGACACAAGTAAGTCCATTTTTGACTGCGAATGTCCGTGATATAGGTGGGTCTATGGAAGTCCTTGATCTTCATCAGATATGGGGACACCTTGACAACACTTCGTTTTAAAATATTGCCGTTCGAGGTACGTACACTAACAACACGTGTGATACCGTCCTTTTCTGGGTGTAGACTCACTATCCTTCCGGTTGTCCATTTGGATGGTGGATTGTTGTCATCCTTCAAAAGAACCAAGAATCCTTGAAGCTTGTCCATATCGGTTTTGAAACGCCATTTTGAACGCTCGTGGAGTGTATGTAGATACTGGGCAGACCATCTGCGCCAAAAGTGTTGAACCATGAATTGTAACATCTGGTATCTCGTGAAGTGGTTCATCGGTGTTGTTTGAATGTCAATGTCAGGTATGAGGTTTAGAGGATGGCCAACAAGAAAGTGTCCAGGAGTGAGGGTTTCGAGGTCGTTAGGGTCATTAGTTATTGGTAAGAGAGGTCGAGAATTTAACACCGCTTCCACCTGAACCATAAAAGTATAAAATTCCTCATAAGTAAGGGGGTTTTCGTCAGATACTAGATGACGTAAATGATGTTTAAAGGATTTTACCGCACTTTCCCACAAACCTCCAAAATGCGGAGAGCCAGGGGGATTAAAATGAAACTGAATCATATTATTTTTGGCATAGGTTTCAAATTCAGTTGATTGACAAAGTTTATAAATTTCACGTAGCTCGCTACTTGCCCCAATAAAGTTGGTGCCATTATCGGAATATAAGTGCTAACATAAGCCGCGGCGAGAGACAAATCTTTTAAACATGGCCAGGAAACCTTGAGAAGTCAAATCGGTAACCAGTTCCAAATGCACTGCTCTAGTAGCCAAACACACAAATATGCATAGATAGGCTTTGATGAATTTCCGGTTACGCAATTTCGAATCTTTTATCATAAAAAATCCAGCATACTCCATGCCGGTGTGAAGAAATGGTCTTGATGGGTTAATTCTTGGTTCAGGTAAATTATGCATCTATGAATAACATATTTTACAGCTGATTTTCCCTGTATGGGCCAAAATTTTTGTCTCACAAAAGAAAGAGTAGATTGTGTACCGGGGTGGAAGTTTATTTTGTGTATGTGAGTTATGATTAAATGAGTGAAAATGTGACTCTTTCGTAAAAGTATAGGATGTTTGGCTTAATAGTCAAGATTGGAATGTTGAAGTCTACCACCGACTCGCAAAACTCCAGTTTTGTCAATAAATGGGTTCAAGGCTTTCAATTTACTTTGAGGCATTAAGTAATTTTTTTTTTTCAATTGTACTAAATCTTTAGAAAATGTTTCACCTTGAATTATGGTAACTAGGGTAGTTAATGCGAGTTCACGTTCAAAAAGTGTTAATTGTCCTATTTGACGGGTATGTTTTGATAATTTCAAATTTTGAATGAATCGTAGGCAGTAAGCAGTCACATTAATCAGTTTATTGAAGTCAGAAAATTTTTCAAATAATGAAAAAATCGATCTTGAAGAAATGAGCAAAATAGATTTAGGGTTCAATTCTAGGGTTTCAGAATCGAATTTTTTACGTTTGTAATTAGAGATATGAGTATTATTGGGCCAAAATTCCTTTGGCTTGGATAAAAAGGCTGGACCATGCCACCACATAGAGCAGGTTTTGAGGTCCTGAGGACTCATGCCCCGAGATATAATATCCGCTGGATTTTCAGCAGACGAAATGTGATACCATGTATTCGGATCAGTAATTTGCTGGATTTCTGAAATACTATTACAGACGTATGATTTCAATTGTCTAGGCTCTAAAGAAAGCCAACAGAGAACAATAGTAGAATCATTGTAATAGTACACCTTGTTTGGTTGACAATTTGAAGCTTTTATAACTTTATTCATTAATCTAGATAGGACTAGGGCACCACATAGTTCAAGACGTGGTAAACTTACGGCTTTTAAAGGAGCTACGCGGCTCTTAGCAGTAAGTAGATGAACAGAAATATTGCCCTAAGAATCTATAGAACGTGAATATATGCAGGCCCCAAAAGCATTAATGGAAGAGTCACTGAATCCGTGAAGTTCAAAAACAACAAATTTTTGATTGTGACTTGGCGGGGAATTTTGAAATAATCAACTAAGGATAAGTGATGGGTAAAGTTTTTCCATACTCGGAAAATGTCTGTGGGTACAGGATCATCCCAAGTGATTTTAAGTAACCATAATTTCTGTAAAAGGATTTTAACTTGTAAAACCATAGGTCCTAAAAGGCCAAGAGGGTCGAAAATCTGTGAAATAAGTGATAATATGACACGTTTAGTTACAGGTGTAGAGTTAAGATCGATGTTAGAGTTGTAAATGAAAATATCTTGTTCGGAATTCCAAGATATGCCTAGGGTTTTATGGTGATGAGATTCATCAAGTGTTAAGGATTTAGATTGAGTAATGGGCTTGGTTATGTCAGATATTACAGATTGGCTATTGGAAGAAGATTTTCTTAATTCAAGTCCGTATGTTTCAAATATCTTAATAAGGTTTTTGCGAATATTTAAAAGAGCTTCTTCAGTAGATGCACCGGTGATGACGTCATCGACATAGACATCATTTCTTATGATTTCACTTTCTGTGGGATAAGAGTCCAAGGTGTCTTCTGAGATTTGGTTCAGACAACGCGTGCCTAAAAAAGCACTGCTTGCCATTCCATAAGTGACTGTGTTCAATTCAAAATGTCCAATGTTGTCTTGAAAGTTGTCACGCCACAGAATTCGTTGGAGGCAACGTTGCTGAGGTTCGATCAAAAATTGGCGATACATTTTTGCAATGTCCCCTGTTTATACAAAATTATGCTGTCGAAAACGCAATATTACGGTAAATAAATCGTTTTGGACAGTAGGTCCGACTTTTAGGCAGTCATTGATAGATACTCCTGAAGACGACGTAGCAGATCCGTCGAAAACGACTCTGAGGCGAGTAGCTAGGCTATCACTCTTTTCTACACAATGATGTGGAAGATGATAAGAGGGATATACAGAGTTATGGCGGGAGATATATTTCCAAGGCTTTTATATTCTGAGATAAAGTCGCAGTAGGATTTTTTTATATTAGGATTCTTATTCAGTTTTTTCTCAATTGCAAGAAAACGTTTCAAGGTGGTTTGAAAAGAGTCTTCAAGCTGAGAAACATTGGGCCTGAGAGGAAGGCTTACAATAACTCTTCCAGAGGAATCTCGATGTGTAGAGGCTTTAAAATGGTTTTCACAGTCGATTTCCTCTTGGGAATATTTATATTTAGATATTTGTTCGGTGGTTTCTTCGCAGTTCCAAAAAAGCTGCAAACTATTTTGAAGATCGTTGTTTGTACATTTTAAGGAGTTTGTGTGTTGATTATTTGTTGTCAGTAAATCAACTGGGCCACTTACTACCCACCCTAGTTTGGTGTCTTGTAAGATAGGATTATTTTTGCCCAATTTAATTTGGTTAGCATTAAGGAGGTTGTAAAAAACGCCTGCGCCTAGAAGTATATCTATATCGGCAGGTTTGAGAAACTCAGGGTCGGCTATGTGAATATTTGTTGGTATATTTAAATTTGTGATGTTTGTAGAGAAGGGAGGTATTTTTTCGGTTATTTTACTTATCACCAAGGCTGGTATTTTGATAGAAAAATTATCATGAGTTGATTTTATTTTGAGTTGAGTTCGTTTAGAAATATTGGTGCACTTTTCGCTAATTCCTGAAACGGAATTTTCGTAGGCTCAAAAGGTAAGTTTAACCTTTTAAATAAATTCTGAGTGACAAAATTGGATTGACTTCCATTGTCAAGTATGGCCTTACATACTATAGGCTGATGGTTTTTGTCAAATACCTCAATAAATGCGGTGGAGAGTAAGACAAATGAGTTTTGGTTTGCATTAGAACAATATAAATTTTGAGAGTAGTTATCTTCAATATTTACATTGTTTACATTGGGTAGAATTCGAAGATTCTCGTGTGATTGAATGAGTGGTGCTATTAGTATAAGCGTTAGTTTGGGTGTTATCATGGCCTGGTCGATTGAGAGGTTTCATATGATTTGGTTGCATGTGTAGCAATGAATGATGCTTGTTTTGACAGGTCTTGCAAGTATAAGTAGACTTGCAATCACTTTGGCGGTGTCCTGGACGCAGACAATTGGTGCATAAGTTCGCACGTTTTGCCTCCGAAAACCTATTACTTATAGGTAAGTCAATAAATTTTCGGCATGAATATATAAAATGACTGTCTTCGCATAGTGGGCACGAAATAGTGTTGTTGTTATGGGAAAGTAATGTTTTACGTTCGTATTTTTGAGGTTTATCAGATACAAAAGGTTTTTTAGTATTCAATTTGAAGTCAAGAGATTCCAAAAAGCGACAACGTTGAGATAAAAAAGTTATAAATTCTTGAGTTGAAGGATTATCAATATTTCTTGAGAGATGTTCCCATTCTTCACGACTATTATAGTCCAATTTTGAGGTAAGTAAATAAATTAAAATGCTGCTCCATTGGTCTACAGGTTCATTTAAGTTCTGTAAAGATTTAAAATTATTTTGAAAACTGTCTAGAAGTTTTCTTAAACTGAGATGAGAATGATCTTTCACTTGGTTGAGTTCAAAAATACATTTGATGTGCGAGTGCACAATTGCCTTTTTGTTTTCGTATCTTTCCTGCAGAAGGGACCAAGCAGTAGCATAGTTATTCTCGGTTGTGGCTAGAGAGTTGATAATTTGAATAGCTTCTCCCTGTAAACTGAATCGTAGATAATAGAATTTTTCAATTCTATTGAGTTGAGAGTTTTTCTCAATGATCGTGATAAAAGTATCTTTAAAATTGGTCCAAGTATCATAGGATCCGCTGAAATTAGGTAGTGGTATAGGGGGGAGACGTGAACCGTACTGACCATGTGCCGATGGCAGTGCTACTTGCACTAAAGAGCCAGTAGAGAGTGCACTTGCCTGAGCCTGAGCGGCATTAATTTTGTTTATAGTCAATTTTGCATTTGAAATATTCGTGAAATATAAATTTTCAAATGATTCGTATTCTCGATCCTGATCCTTTATTTCTTCATATTCATTATCTAAACAGAGTTTCTCAATTTGAATTTGGACATGCTTAAATTCATCAATCAAAGGTTCAATCTTATTTAATCGAGTGGTCAGGTCTATCAACAAAATAGGATTATTTAAATCATCGCATTTCAATTCGAGAAAGGTTTGAAATCTATTTATTTCGTTAGTGACAGCGTCGCGACGAGCTACGAGATCATTATAAATGTCAATTTTTTGACGACTGTCATCTTGATGGTTACCCCTTTTTGATTTAGGCATCTTGAGGGATAACGATACGGATTAGTTGAGAAATAAAAGTGTTACACCCACGGTAGGTCAAATTGCTACACTTATAGCGTATCGGAAGGATCGATATAGCGGTTAAAATCACTTAAACACGTTAAAAAATTATATTATTAGATCATCATCCTGTAGCTGTAACGAGCATTCTTATTGTGATCTGAATCACATCTTTTTTGGTTGCTCTAATAATGTCGCGAGATCCAAATGTTTAATTGAGTCGCTTGTGAAATTGAATTATGACCTTCCGCTAAATATTAGCCACATCCTTAACAATGCTAATAGGACAATATACGATTCGTTAATAAATTTCTTGAAGGAGTCCAATGTTACTGTATGAATGTAGCTAAGCAATTTCCAAAATTCTGTGGCAAATGGAGTAATTTCCGTGCCATCTGCCTCTCACACACACACACACACGTTAAAAAATGGCTTGATTAGCCGTTTCGCGGAAATGACCAGAAAACAGCTCGAAATGGTTCAGATGGATGCGATGCTAATTGAAAGTTAGGTTAGGCTAGATTAGGTTAGGTATCTTGTCTTTATCAATTTATCCTCCAGATTTCATAAAAAGATTGCTGCACAATGCTTCTTGTAATATGGATTCAACTGGGTAAACTGGAAGGCTTGACATCCGTCACGGTCCTCAAATTGATTATGGAATGGATATCCGGCTCGAATCGATCAAAAAATGTGTGGATATGATTCTTCCCTTTGATCAGAATATTTATCCTTTGGTTAGTTAAAGAAAACAGCTTATTTTAATAGCTTTTTCTATTGATTTTATTTATCGTGACAATACAAAATTAGTGGACTGTATATTGACAGATATATAAAAAAAAATAAAAACCATGATGATAGCACCTTAGGCTGGTGACTATATTTAAACAGGAACTAGATAAGAAAGATTGTTCACTGTTCTCCTGTATTTTCATCAATTTTTCCGTCACTATGCATTGAAGAAACTAATAGTACATTTTTTCTTTTTTTCGGTATATAAGATACCAATGTCATGTTTTCTTGAAATGCAAACATTGAAGAAAGTACAGGACGGGATTTTATTTATATGAGCTCAGGTGGAAGTTCCTTTTTATTTTTCCGGACAGTTCCTACAACAGTCAATCGGTGATTACTCAATAAGTCTTCAATCAGCGGAAATGAAGTGAACCAATTGTCCATGCTAACGTTTCGACCACTTCCACTAATTGGTGAAACCATACGTTTCACCACATCTGGCACTTGGTTGCTTAGTCTAAAAGGACCCACCGGTTGTTTACCCAAGTACACTTCTAAATTTGCAAAGTAGAATGTTTTAGCATCCACAAGAGCAAAAACTTTAATCCCTTATTTTGCCGGCATGTTCGGAATATAAACGCGGAATGAGCATCTTCCTCTGAATGGAAATAGCATTTCATCTAGCGTAGCATTCTCTCCCTCACTGTAATTATTTCTGCAATGGGTGTTGAACATTTCCCAAATTTCCCTAAGAGTCTCCGATCGTTCCTCGTAACTATATTGTCGAACCTAAGACACTGTAATAGAAACTTCATTCTTCTGTATCCCATAACAGCCGGAAAAATTTCTACTCCTGTGCCATTTGTGGCCCAAAAATCACGTAGGTAGCGTCTACTGCTTTTGAAGGTCCCAATCAAAATTAGTAAGCCTATCAGCGCCTTCATTTCCATAGCAGTTGTTTGTGATACATCGTACTGATCTTGATATTTATCTCTTATACTCAAAATATATGTATTGGTATATTCCACTATTCTGTCTATAATAGCATCATCAATAAATCTATGAAAGCACTGCAAAGGTGATGACGCTTGTCTTGCGTTTCCTTTCGTTCCTGGTAAATAATAAATAATATTCTGACTCCTCGTGCGAACATTCTGCGGATACTGATGTTTTCTCCATTTAGTGATTCTATCTTTTCCAAAATAAAATAAATGCCTTTGGGAACCTTTTTTTTTTGAAGGGCTAGAATTTGAAGACGACTCAGCAGGCTGCTCAGTAGATGGCTCAGTAGAAGCCTCAGTAGGCTCCTCACCATCATCATCATCTTCCTGTTCCGTTTCACTGTTATGATCAAGTTCTTCACATTCGTCGATTTCATAATCATCGTTATCATTCAGGTCTTGTATTTCTTCAACTTCATCATCAGATTGAACATCTTCATATAAACTAAGTCTTAGTCTCTCTCGTTCATAAGGGTCACTCGAAGCCATAACTAACTAAAATGTGTAGAAAAACTGCATAAGATATATAAAAAATCGCAAAATAATTTTTAGCTTAGGTACCAGTATTTTTTATTACTTTTACGCACGGGTATGTCCTCACAGGCCAATTCACACGATACTACTCTGACCGAAGTTTGAATCAAACTGATCATTCGACGCTTGTTTAGACGTACATAAAACAAGAAGGAACATGAAGCCTCAGCGATCTAAATTTAACACAGCCGAAATTCCAATACAATTAAGAGGTGTAGGGCCTTACAGGACCGACCCGTTCCGCGGAGGTTTAATATCTTGTGCTATAAAGTAACACATACATTTATTACATGAACTTATATGACGTCCATGGTTCATTGGCTAAATAAACAATTTCAATTCAATACATGTTGATTTTTGCTTGAAATCTAATGTCTTTTCAAATATAATGTATAATACTTTCAATTAATGAAGTCATCTACATTTTTTTTAAATTGGAACACCATGTATTAATATTTGATTATGAATTTGTATTAAATTTTAAAAAATCAAAAATTGTTTTATTTGTGACATCCAACTGAATAAGTAGTGATATCATTTCCAAAAAAAATAACTAGTTCTCACACATCACTTTTGTGATTGATTTCATTTTTTTGAACTTGGAATGTAATGTGTTACATATGTAATGTAAAACTTAACAATGTTGTTAATTAAATAATATTAGTTTCTAATATCTGTTGTGTTTGAATAAAGCAAATGAAATAAAGTTGATGTATAACAGCAAATCACACACATACATTCTTGTTTAAAACAACAACTAAATATATTATAAGACTTAGCTAATTGGTAGTGGTGAAATGTATATTCCAATACAACACTCTCATGCACTTTAACTTTCGGCTGTTAAGAAAAATTAACACTGGAAAAAATTACATTTCTAAATATACCAAATTGGTCACACTATTGATTTGAATTAAACAAAAAGTTAACAAAAGGCATTCGACGGCTCTATTCCAAAAGATCCTGATGTGTAAGCAGATAGATGTAGGAATAACCAGTTCATATTTTGTTGCTTTGCCTAGACCCTTCTTTTTCATGACATTACTACAGAGTCATGTAATTTGAAAATATAGACATTTAGAGCAAATGGTAGTTTTATTTTTGGACCAATATAAGTTTTTTTATTAATATTTAGAGTTAAATTTTTAGCAATTTAGACTTTGTTTACATATCTCTTAACAGTTGACACTTATGGTATCGATATTTGGTTATCGATTCAAAATATCGATTGTTACTACAAAAATACAACTACAGCGACATGAACACGCCCACCAGGGCTCATGTTTGCTTCTGCGGACTGTATGTGTATACACTATAAGCCACAGTTACATGTTATGAAAATCGAGGGCGGTGTGGCACCCTTAATAAGATAATACTCTGTTGAATAGTTAACATTGTTGTCAAATATTTATCAAATAATAACAATTCGAAAATTATTCATAAAAGTTGACAGTTACTTGGTACATCGTAAACGTCACTTACTAGATTAATACATTATTTTCGAACTTAATGCTCTTACAAAAAGCTGTAGAGCTGGCTTTTAATAAAGAATACTCCTAGTTTTTGAATCACCTATCGTTTTTATTATATCATTCTACAAAACTGCAACAATTATTATTAGTATTAAAACATCCAAAAAAGAATTTAAGAATAACCAAAACAGTGACATTTGAACTGATCACCTCTGTGACAATTCAATGGCATGATTTCTTTTTGACAGTTCTTACCTAAGAATCGAATGAATATCAATGCTTGATGGCTTAGTTATTAAATATAAAAAAAAAATTAAACTTGTACAATCGACGATTAAAAGGACGATCAACAATCTCAAACATTAACGCGCGACGCGAGCAAAGCGATAATACATTTGTTGGTTAAATAACTATTTTTATCACCAATGAAGGGGCTTTGCATTACCATGTGTTTAGCATAACTTAAATATAGTATAATACATATTTGATTTTACTGTAAAGACTATATAGTTTTCAAAAATTCAATATTTGAAAATAGTTTTTAAAAATTTCAATTACATCTAGGTTGTTTTTTTACAATGTTTCCAGCTCATTTTGTCCAATTAACATGTGATCATACTATTATTGACATCTAGCTATAGACAAATAATAAGTAATTCAAATTTTCATTTCGAAAGAATTATCATATGATCGATCAACGTATTAGAGCAAGAGCCCAGGGCCGCCAGACTTGACTTATTTTCTGATTAACAAAATGTATCGTACTGAGTTGTGTTAGTATCTACTATGAAGGTATACATACCTTCTAGCTTGGGCCGGCGGCCAATTTCCAGGTACCAGATGCTAAAGGTAGATAAAAAAATAGCTCACTTTTCTTAAAGTCTGAGTGATAATTTTTGTATATGTTTTACACAATTTTATTAGAAATTCAAAATTAATATTGCCAGACAGTTTTCTCCGGCGGTAATTTCCCCCACACGCTTTCAAGTTTGCGAAAAAATAACGTAAGTTTACTTACAGTCTGAGTCTTGATTTTTATATATAATATTTTGGAAACGATTTCAAGACTATGTGCAAACAGCCAGACAAATTCTAGGCGCCAAATATCCCCAAGATATTTTTAAAATCTCGCCGTGAGTATGAGTGTGAGATCATTATTCGTACGCTCAAGCGTGAGAGATATATATATGCGTCGACTTCCCCCTCTGTCGGTTTCGGTATAGTCAGTAGTAATACCCCTAGGGTCTTGAAATACCGAGATAATTTTATCATAGAGAATGCTGAAAGCGTGCTGCTTGATAATAGCCCAAGGCCGCATGGCGAGGGCTATTATCCTTGAGCTGAACGAACTTAATACGACTGAAAATTAATTTTTTTACTAAATATAGTAACCAATCAAATTACTCAATTTTAAGTCACGTGTCAAATTTCATCCAATCACCTCTGGATTACAGCGATAACACCCTACATGTGGTGTTTTCAGTTTGGTATTTTTTTTATTAAAAATTAATTAAACGTCAATCTGACAACTGGTTTAAAAATGTCGCGGAAATTTCCAATTTAACATTTACCAATTGTACTTTTCACAATTAGTTTTAAATAAAAATGAATAATATTTGTTTGATTGAAACTAATAAATTCTGTATTGAAAAATATTAAACGTCAGATTGACTATCATTTTTTCGATATCTACAAAGTAAAAAATTATCTTATTGAATACTCCTCGGGTCTTGATAAATACTCATAATTTTGTCATAGAGAATCCTTCAAGCGTGCTGCTCAAGGATAATAGCCCTCTGTCTGCGGCCTTGGGCTATTATCAAGCAACACGCTTTCAGCATTCTCTGTGACAAAATTATCTCGGTATTATCAATACCCTAGGGGTATTACTACTGAGTATACCGAAACCGACAGAGGGGGAAATCGACGCATATATATGTATATATATATATCTCACGCTTGAGCGTACGAATAATGATCTCACACTCATACTCACGGCGAGATTTTTAAAATATCTTGGGGATATTTAGCCCCTACAATTTGTCTGGCTGTTTGCACATAGTGTTGAAATAGTTTCCAAAATATCATATATAAAAATCAAGACTCAGACTGTAAGTAAACTTAGTTATTTTTTCGCAAACTTGAAAGCGTCTCGGGGAAATTACCGCCGGAGAAAACTGTCTGGCAATATTAATTTTAAATTTCTAATAAAATTGTGTAAAAAATATACGAAAATTATCACTCAGACTTTTAAGAAAAGTGAGCTGTTTTTATCTACCTTTAGCCCCAAAGTAGTTATAGCTGTAGACAACGATATAATGATAGGTAGCGGAGTACTGTTTTAGAAATACGAGTGTCGAAAAATTCTCTTACATAACCCCGAGAAAAGTTATTCGGCCGATACTATGGTCCATAATTGTACAGCAACTGCAAAATTGTTCCGGAGTAATAATGATGATTATGTTAAGCTAGTAGCAAAGCCATTTACAGATCTGTCCACTTTTTCACCGATCATAGCGGTATGGAAATCACATTTAGATTTTCGAAACGTATGTGGTTTGTTAGAAACACTCAGACTTCGTGGTTGAGTTAGTGTATTATCTCATGGGTTATGGAACTGCTGATTTTCTACCTGAATACGAGTAAGAACACCAAAATTAGGAGTCGATTGCGCACAACAAGATAAACACAAAATTAAGGAGATTAAGGAAATATAAAATAAATTAAATGGTATTCGCTATGTGCGTACCTACTGTCGCCCCCTCGCGGCTTAAAAACGCAAGTTACGACAGAGATTTGCACGTAAAGCTTATGGAAGCAACAATTATTATAAAGATAAGGAGCCTTTTAGCTTTTACAATGTAAATAATTTGAAAATATAAGTGCCTAATGACATAATGTTCAGTATTTTATAAGCGACTAGGTAAGTAATCGTTTTTAAAATGTATTTTTTTTATGTTAAGTGTAGATTTGTAGGTTAGAATCAACGGAGATACAGGTTGCCTAAAATCATTAATAAAAATCGATTATTCCATTTTTCATTCTGCTAAATGAAAAGTGAACAAACGCATCATATTATATCTACAATTGCTTAATGAATATTTATGGCTTTCAGCTCTGTATATATTTGTTGTGGACTTTGAACTTGCACTATTTACAATGAAAATTATAATAAAAACTGGGTTTGAGCTTATATCACACGGTATCAACTTTCCATGTTGATCCGTCTGGACTGAAATAATAAATGTATTTATGAAAACATAAACAAACTACATAAAATTGATGGAGAAAACATGACGTATAGAATACTGTATCAGTGCACACTGTATTTTGAAGTGAGGTTAAGACACTCACTTTACTCTTTTTACAGCTGCAATCCATTTTTTCCTTTGTACCAACTTGTGTTGCGCAGTAGGAAACTTGTAATATTTCACATGACTGTTATTATATCCTGTATTTTTACAATTAACAACAGAACAACAGTCGTGCCCCATTTTCCCCTTTATTTATATACAATATACCACGTCAGTCTCTGACCGAATTGCGAAAATTCACCACTGCGCGCGCTGGGATAGTTTCGCCTATCCCCTCCAACGGTCCGCACACAGCGAATAGGTATTTTTACATTTATTTCAGGAATAATAAGACACGGATTTTACAAAAGTTTGTAAGTCTATTACATTGGTTTTATATATATATGTATTTGTTGATCTAAAAATATTTTTGTTCGCTTTCCCATAAAGCGGTTTATTAATATTATTATTAGCGCTTCTTATTTTAATATACATGTATTTGTTTGATAAGTTGAAAGTACATCAATAAAAGTGAACGCATTAGGATGCGAGGAATAAAAACTTTTAATAAAATGTGCACGAAACGAATCACATGCGTTAGTGGAACGTATAATACTTGATGACATTTCTGCCCATAATATCCCTAATAACACAGGTTAGTCCATTGGATATCCATTGGACATGCTCCTCTGGACAATCTGGACATCCAATGGACAACTAGAATGTGTACACTGGACTGCACATGGACATCCATTGGACGTTCACTTTCCACCTTCTTGGACATCCATAGGATGTCCCGGACGAACATCCAATGGATGTCCACAACGTAGATTCATAGGAACATGATAGTCAATCCAATGGACATCCATGGGACAATCTGGACATCTAAAATGTGTACACTGGACTGCATATGGGTATCCATAGGATGTCTAATGTACATCCATAGGATGTCTAATGTACATCCATAGGATGTCTAATGTACATCCATAGGATGTCCACAATGGAAATTCATAAGAATATAATAGTTCATCCAAAGGACATCCATTCGACAATATGGATATCTATATTATAGAATCTGGACATCCATTGGTTATAAAGGGGATGTGATACAATAAATTATATGCGTATTTTATATAACTATAATAAAGTGAAAACCAATGTCACAATAAAATATATCACATTTATAATACTAAAAAAATAAAATAAAAACAATTCAGGTACATATAGTACTCTAGAAAAAAAAAATAAAACTCATTCAAGAACATATATAGTACTGTAGAATGTAATAAACGAATAATAAATAAATGAATAAACTGGAGCACATTGAGGGTCTAATGTCGTCTTTCTAACACACTCCTTTCCTTTGCTCGCCTTAAATATTTTCTAGCTGCCTCCTCAACAGTCTTCTTATCACAACTAATGCTGGAATTATCAGCTGCACCTAAAAATTCATTATAAACTACTATAGGAATAACTACTGATATTGAAGGATGATTGAAGAGTTATGACCAAGATTCAATGAATCACAGCCGATACCAAAAAAAAATTCAAGTCATGCAGAGGAAGCTGAATATTATGTATTTCATCTTCAGTTTTCAAGACATTGGTTGAAGTTGATAAATTTATATTTGATCAACATGTACTTACTCAATAAAACTGCTGCAAGTTTGGATTTGACTAATGCATCTTTTGATTTGGTCCCAAACCATGTGAAAGATGATGACAAATTGTTTGTCATTATTTGACTCATCACCCTTTTCACAAAGTCGTAGACGGAATTTCCTCCAATTTTAGAAAATTCATGAACCTAGAAAAAATGTCCTTTAACCCTAGAACCACAACGTAACGTAACTGAAACAATAACCACAACGTGGGGTCGCCGGTGACCCTTTTTGAAGCTCTAAGGATAGGGGGGACCACAATAGATCTGCAAAGGGATAGGACAGAGAGCCACTCCATTTCTAATCTAATCTAAGCCATTAGTTCAGTTTTATTTATTTCTAGTAGATATCTCTGTTCAGTAATATATTTTAATTTACGAAGTTCTATTTCTCTATTTGTACTATCGACAATTTTATCTAAAATCTCATCGGTAAAAAATAGCTGCCATATTTCTTTCAAGTTTTTTGTGTCTTTAGCTCTTCCTTTTGGACCAGGTAAATGCAAAACAATATTTTTTGAAGAGGTTCTTGTTCTCTTTGAAACTAATGGCTGTGAGTACCACTTGAAACCATTACGACCAAGAAATCCGGCACGATCCCCTGTAGGTTCTATGTTTACAGCATCCTCACTGTTTTCTGTCTCTTCCTGCAGTTCTTGCCATATATATTCATCAGGTACAGCTTCGTTAAATAAGAGATCATCCTCGTCTTCGCTATCTTCTTCATCTATGAACTCCTGGTCTTGTATATTTTCACACGGTTCGTCATTGTAAAGCTCGTTCTTTTTCGTTAAAAGGGCGCGCTTGTTCATGCAATTTCCGCCTTTTAGCAAGTTTTTGCTTTTTATCATCCATTTTCTTGTAATAATAATAATTAGGACACGAAAAAATAAAATGAACGTCTAAACTTACCTTGAAAAAAGTATAACGCAAACCACAACGTGGGGTCAAAACACACGGAATAGCTTGTAGCCGGCGATAATAAAATTTTGGCCGAAAAACACATATGCACATCACAAGCTATCAAGAAGTACTGAAGCTACATGGACCCATAGCTCGGAGACTAAAACGCTAGCAATCGTATTCGGGAAAAACCAAACGGCTGGGTCACGGGCGACCCCACGTTGTGGTTCTAGGGTTAAAAAACATAATAATCAGATATTCAAAGACAGGAAGGAACAAAGAGAGAATTGCATCAATACATATTGCTCAGGATATTTATAGCAGATACATCATTACACTGCATTTGAAAGCATTTTGCCAGAAAGATTTCAGTAACTTACAATAATATATAAAAATAAATATAACAAACTACTCACAGATGCTTTGAAATTTGACTCTTCTGACCAGAAATTCTCTGCTTCTTTGAATTTTTCCATGGTGTCAATTGGAAAGGGAAAAATGTTGAATATTGATTCTCTACATTCACTTCCAGTTTCTCCTATTTTTATTGTTTGGATTCCTTCAGAAATTTTATGTATGTCCCCAACTGCATCAGTTACAATATTTGTTAAAATATTTTGTTTTCTCATCATAATTTTAATATTTTCAGAAATGGTGCTCTGCAGAGTACAAATCAATGTTTTCAACTGCTCCATTTCTGTAAAGGATTCATATAATATAAGTGATATACAAATCCATGCCTCCAACTCATTACCTTTTTTATGGATAGGGCAGCAGATACAACTATCAATGAAGGAATTTGTAGCTCTATCATCATCTTTGTGTTGCAATTGTCCTCCCGGATTCAAAGATGTAGCATCACTTACTTGACCTAGAATAAAAGCATCAATAAACAGTATTTCAAAAATGAAATGAAACATACCTTCACTGGACAAAGATATAGAATTATTATCCATTACTGTCACACTTTTGGATGGGGCAGTATTTTTATAACCTGAAAACAAGCAAATTCTCAAATAATATTCATTTCTTTCATTGAAAAGTATGAAAATATCACATACTTAATATATATGATATATATAATGATAACAAACCAATAAGCAATAATATTTAGCTTCTTACCTTTGATGAATTCTTGAGTATTTGACAGATATCTGTTTGGAGGATCTGAAATTTTAGGTTCCTCTTCTGAGGAAGAGGACGAGGAAACAATTTTTTTTCTTCTGACACTCCTACTGGCCTTATCTTCATTAAGATCGCTTCCATATTCGGCGAGTTTGCAGTGTTTCCTGGCGTCCAGGTAGGAGTCTGAAATAAAATTTAATGAAACTGAATTCAAGAAAGTGGCTCATATCATCCCTATTATTTTATTAATATGCTTCATTCTATAATTATCATTCGTACCGAAAGTTCCATTCCGAAAAAAGGAAACTGCATGTAAAGGCCAACAAGTATTGGGCTCTTCTTGCTTCCTGATAGCAGTAATGACCTTTTCTTTGGTTAATGTCGGCCAATAGCAACTATTCCCCAACACCCAGGAGGTTGGGACTGCCTCAACAGTGTCCTCTTCGAGGAATCTCACCACAGTCCATGACATGATGAACTAATACATATATGATATTAAACCTAGTATTAAACAGAACTACATAATATACTATTTGAAAATAATAAAATCAACAAATATTATTCTTGGATTATATATGCAAGAACATGAAAAAATTATAATAGTTTCTTGTGTAAATCGTGCAAAAAGAATATACTTGTAGAAGGAGGTATGAAGTTTACAGCTCAAAATGAAGTCAAGAGCTATAACCATGCTAAGTGCAACAAATATATTTTTTACTTTCAACTTTGGGCACTATGGAGACTTTTTGCACGATTATAGAAAAAGTAATCAAATATAAAATTATGAATCACATAACACATTCAATATAAATGGTTTCAATGCATTATATATGGAGTAGAGGTAGCACAACAAATCTATAACAATAATTCAATTTCATGTATTTACAAAGAGTTTTATCTAATTGCCAAGACTGGAGAGGTCCAAGGTGGCTAACTAAGTGTATGCCTAAATATGATGAATTACATGGTATTTCATAAAAATTGTCCATATTGTAAAATTTTTGGCCAATCAGAAATACTTTTTCATCAACAGTTACGATATTCTTAATAACAATTATATTTGCATCTATAGCACAACAATTATTGGGTTGAGATGAAGTAAGCATAAAATTTTCAAAAGTGATTTTTTTAAATTGTTTATCAACTTTCATATTCAATAATAATGGTCCATCCGTATGTTCAAGGATTAATTCAGGAAGATTTTGACTCAATTTAGCACTGTTGATTAAAATACTATCTTGTTCATTTATTCTTTTAACAATCTGTTGAAGTGGTTTATCGCCTTTTCGCACAAATTTTTTGAAATACTGCATGTGATTCTCGAATGGAAATGCACTGTAGTTGTCTATGCTACCGTAATATTCAACATCCTCACAAACATGCAATAAATTGTGAACATTATGAGATACATTGTGAGAACCATACAGAGTTATAAATGTTTCCACAAAATATTGTAACAAAGATCCTGCATAATCTATGTCTTCAGCACATTTACACCTAGATAAAAGACACATGGCAACATGTAAACTCAGGAAATGTTTATATTTGTCAGAACTTATATTGTTCTTCAATGCAATGGGACCAGTATAAAAAAGGAATAACCTGAACTCAACTGCCTTCCATCTTTTTGATTCAATCAAAGACCTAGGTTTACGATTGAATTCAGAGGGAATTTCAGTTATCTGATTCAGTAACACATCTGAAATATCTTTCATTTGTTTAGAAGATATTTTTTCTGATGGTTTACCATTGAGCCAAAGGTTCACTATCATTTTCTTTACAACACCAAGGCATACCAAATGCATGTAGTCTAGAGGAAAGTTTCTGATCATGTCAATGCCAGGAAGCAATTCTAAAATAGATTTTTCAGTGTGGTGACTATCCTGTGATTGCATTCGAAAATTTTCATCAGTCCGTAAAGTTAAGTTCTTAGTTTCTGGAAAGCAGACTCTATTTTGAATGAAAACACCTTCAACAACACATTTGGAGCAAGACATATATCCACTATGACCCCTGCAAAATTTAATAAAGGATTTAGCAGGCACATCACAAATAAAAGCTTTTATTTTAATGATATATAAAGAACCATTATAGTTAAAGCCGGAGTTCATCAAACTAACAACATCATCCACAAATAACCTCAGAAAACAATTTGCATTCTTTGGTTTTTCATTTCCATGATATATGCCAATGACCCCTACTGTATTTTTGTTTTTGAAAAGATTACATAATATAGGATATAACTGGCTTCCTGAACTTTTTGACAATGGTAAACCATCAATATTAAAACAAACTTCAAGGATGTTTGAGTTAAATAAAGAATTACTATTAGGTGTCAATTTCAACAATTTTTCCAGACACTTTGCGAATCCAAAATGGAAATACTCCCCAGGCTCTACTGACTCCAGATTTATATATCTTGGAGTTTGTAAGAGTGTTCGAGAACTCAAAGGAAGATCAGGAACTACAGGTTTCAAGACATGAAGCAAATCGGTCACTGCAGAATGAGAAATATTGTGTTTTAATGCCCACATTGCCAACTGTTGTGGAATAGAATCAGTTGATTCAGTATGTGCTTCTAAATTCACTTGATGTGATTGCATATCACTCTGATGTTGGAAGTTTTCATCAGAACTGGATGATGAGATGTTATCATAATCTAGCACATCGAGAACATCCTCAACTTCTGCAAAAACCTTTTCTGGAGTTGGATTAAAAGAACAGTTAGGTTTTTCCTGCGCATTTAATTCTATTATTCTGGTTGAAATGTTCAAATCCGGAGATTTCATCATTGGGGAAACGATCTGTGGTACTGAAGGATAAACATCATCTGATGAAGTACCAATAATATCGTGATATGATGAATTTTCTTGAACCTTTGCTCTTTTGTAGTATTTACTAAGGAATGATTTCTTTCTCTTTATGTTATCGCTCATCATGAAAACTGGAATAAGGTTTGTTATTCTATGAAATAATAAAAATTGTCCTTACGATAATTAAAAATCACACTTTCAGACTCACCCTGAAATTAAATTCACAACTGATTGTGATTCTGCACACCACACTAAAACAAACTTGTACCAAAACAACTTGAGAACTTTGAGTTGAGGACGCTTGCTTGCAAGCAAAATGCTAAATAAAAATAACCTCATTTTCTTGGCGCATAACCGCATAGGCCGCCCGCAGCATAGGTACCAACCACTGTCATCTATACTGTGTACCAACCCAACTGTCAGTTCGCTGCAGTAGCGGCAAGTCGAGTGTGCGAGAACCGTAGAAATGCCAGAACCTCGAAATATTTTTCTGTTGATTTCATGGAGTTTTGACTGGTTGTTCGTTCGAGTCAACTTTTCTGAATTTCTTTCATATGAAATAAGAACGTTTCATTTTCAGGTGGTTAATTGCTGTTATTTTTTTACATCATAAATTTGGCATTCAAACACTTACTTATATAAATATAGATATATTTCAATTAGGTATATAAACTACTCATATATTATATAGTAATACCACACTCGTAAGTATTAGGTATTCACATTTTTGAGAAGAGGACATCTAATGTACACCTTATGGATTACCTCAATTAGATGTTCAATGGATATCCTTACATGGACATCAGATGGACAATGTTTTATGGACATTTCGGAGGAGGATATGAAATGGATAACATATGGACTACTTCGTATGTACGTCCATTAGACATTTATATGTGGACATCCTATGGATGTCCAAAATATGTCCATGGACACCTCGGACACATACTGGACATCAAACGGATGTCCAATGGACATCTTGTGTTATTAGGGATGGGAGGAAACTTAGATTCATCATCAATATAATTTTCGACCAAATAATCAGAAAATTCAGTAACTGAAATATTTTCTGGTTTATCTGGCATTAAATGAAAACAAAATATTTCAGATACTTGAAGCGGATCGACAAACGGTAAACCGAACAAATGTTTGAGCCATTTTCCAAAATTTGATTTTAAATCATTATAGTGGACAGACAAACCAAGCTGCATAATTTTACGATACCAGGCTTGCTTTAAATGAAAAAGGCTGCCTCTTATTTCAGATGTTCGTAAAATAGCTTCAACAGCCAAATCAATCGACAAACTGTAGACCGAACAAATGTTTGAGCCATTTTCCAATATCTGATTTTAAATCATTATAGTGGACAGACAAACCAAGCTGCATAATTTTACGATACCAGGCTTACTTCAAATGAAAAAGGCAGCCTCTTATTCCAGATGTTGGAAAAATAACTTCAACAGCCAAATGTACGGCAATCTCAAAGTCAATAATAATTTTTTTTTGATTTAAACAAAGTTCAAACGTATTACATTCTGACACAATGTGCAGGAATAATTTCTCGTAAACATCTTTGGTCTTAGAAAGTAATAATGCGAACATTACTGGCACGTACTGTCCACTTTTAAATGCATGCAGAGTGAAAAATTGATAAAAGTATTGCACGCAATATTGGAAAGTTCCGTCCATATAAATCCCGTCAGAGGAACACAGAAAATTTAAATTTAGAAAACAAGAAAATATAACAATATTATTGTCAGTATCGTTGACTAGCAGAAAACTGTCCTGTTGTAATGTTTTGATGTCCAGACATATTAACGCTTCATGTACGTCTTGAATATTTTTTGGTAGAGGAGGCAAGAACGTAGGACGTGCAGAATAAATATTCTTTCTTGTCTAATCCAAGTCCTTTAACGACAGATTGCTCACCAATTCAGGACAGTTTTTCAACTCTTTATGGATTAACATCATCGGTCGCTCAGAAATATCTTCAACAGCCTTTCTTTTCACGCTGTTACTTAGTTTTTGTCTATCAAGAGTACTATCCACTTCATGATTATGCACTAATTCACTTTCCACAATTTTATTTTCGCCCACGGTATATAGTTTTGCTTTGCACATTTTTTCTGTACAACGCCAATAAGTTTTGCCAGATGCCATCGTTCTACATTTTCGAAATTTTCCACTGTTTACCACTAGAAGAGTTTTGCCCTTCTCACTTAACATCACTTCACACTTAATTTCCATCTTTGTTGTACAACAGTTCGAAGACAAATAAAATACAACCCGTAAAATAGTTGTTAAGATAGAATTCTGATAAAACCTCTGCCTTCTCCCTACCCCCGCCAGGGTAAACTATATAAGCTAAATATTCTGAAAACTGAAAAAGCGGAACCACCGGGACTCGAACCCGGGACCCCTCAGTTACAAGCCCTTACGTACCTATCAATGTTCTGTTCGGTATTATAAGCTACCATTCAACCGCGTCTGCGTCTTACAACTATTAGGGCAGTCTCGATAACAGACATTTATTGGCTTGTTATTGTTTTGAAATTCTATTACAACAAATATCCTAATCACGGTATTTTGGTTTTCTCCTCATTTTATTAGCATAAGCACCCCTTTCCATTATCGTCAAAATCCCTTGACGGTTACTACCTGAGACACCCCTTATTAAATAAGGTAAAATTTTAACTATTGCGCGCAACTCACCTATGCTGGTCTTATACGACGCCATAATAATTTTTTTGTGATAAAATATCACATAGAATATTTATAATTACAAAGAAAGTAATAACGAAACGGTTGGTTTAAGTAAAATAGAATTTGTTATGGTTTAATTTCACCCACTATAAATATAAAATCACTAAACCTTCCTGCAAATACCCTACTATTGATTGTCCAGATGCTTCAAATTTTCTCATAGTGGCAGATAGGGACTAGAATTAAAAAAAAAACTTAACTATACGGTCGACTGAAACGACAGATATTTACAGGAGTTAACAAAAATATCATGCAATAAATGTCAGATGTAAGCGTATCTAAATCGTATCTTAACATTTCCTACCATTTTTCTGAATGAAATTTCTTGTTTCCACTGTAAGTGTGGATTTATGCAGACACATTTAACAATTATCAATTAGCATTTAACAATTAACATTTATCAATTAACAATTAGTAAAACTGCCATTATTTATGCAGACACAATTATAAATTAGGAGAAAATAGTAAGCATGCGCACGAGCCCGAGATTCTAGTTATTCACAATAACCATTAACCCTACATTGTCGAACAAGATCGATAAGAGTAGCATCATCCATTTTTACAACTTGAAAATTAAAAATTAACAAAACAAACAAAGACACAAAATAACCTGTCAACCACTTTTCTATGAAAAAAGTGAGGTTAACTTTAGGATCTGCGTACTAGTTGCGCACTAGATGAAAATTCGGTACAATTAATTTAAGAAGTTAAAAAATGGCCAACTTCGCAATTGTTAAATGATAAATGATAATTGTTAATTGTGTGCATAAATGGAGTCATAGTGAAATGAGTAGTTCAACTTATAATTGATAAATGTTAATTGTTAAATGCTAATTGATAATTGTTAAATGTGTCTGCATAAATCCACACTAATACGGCATTGGCAACAATCAAAACTATATACCGGTGCTCAAATAGGTAAGCGGCTTTATTACAGAGACCGCTAAACTTAGGTAATTAAATAAATCAAACATCAATCTACTTACATCATATAACTGCATACCTACTACTAGAGAAATGAGAAATAAACACAAGCTAAAGCTATTATAATAGTATTTTACTATTTTTTATGGCAAAAGTATATCGTTTTAATATTATTCCTTCACATTACTTCTACACTGGTCTAAAAATTGCAAATTGGAATCTTTAATAAACACTAAGATTTGTTATACCTCAATGCTTTAATGTTATCATTAAATATGCAGGAACTGTACTTAAATAATATCCATAAGGGCACGTTGTATCAAACATATAAACCTGTTCAATGATAACTGATGTTTAGACTGTGACAGATTGACGTATTTGTTATTAAACAATTACCTATATCAGTTATCATTAAACCGAGTTTAGGTGTTTGATACAACGCGCCCTAAGTTAAAAGTTTATATCCAATAGTAACCGACAGATCTAAAATCGATTAAATTTGACATTTCTCTGAAGGTTACTCGTTCTAGATCAAATTAATGTACATGGAAGTGGAAAATAGTGTATATACCTCGCATTTAATAGCTATGAAGACGCTCATATCCATTATGACAGTACCCTGTGGCACGTGTTGTAATTTTAATACTCAAGTCTTATTAGCCACAATCTATGAACTATAAGACTACTAGAGGGAACTAAGATTTATTAAATGAAGTTAATAATGATCCCGTCGAGCTGTTCATAAAATATGTTCGCAGTTATAGGGTGGGTGGCTGGCTATGTCGCATACTGTGACAAGATATTGATAGGAAATGTGACGAACGCAACTCATTAAACAACTTACCAATCTTTTTCCTCGGTATTCTTGTTTTTTTGTTACGATAGAAAGTCAAGTGTCTCATTTTTGCAAACAATAAATATCAGCTGTGCTGACCCTAGTGAAATTATATTTCTTTTGGTTAGTTTATTGCCAAACCAACATACTGATTCCAGAGCGAACTGTAGGTGATTTCTGAAGGCTTGGAGAAATCTGCTATAAACGTACAATATTTTTTCAGACAGATTCTAAGACTAAATACTGGATACAACCGCACAAACTGATCACATACATTATTCCTCTGGAATTTTATTTTCTGTGTCGGAACATTCAAAATTTTATATTCTCAAATTTGCTTACACTCACAAAACAAGATTATTATAAACAACAAATCATAAGTCAACGACCTATCAATTGATATTAAATCGCAGCATTCTCCCCATAGTAACAAAATCCAGACAGAATATTATCAAACAAAAATGTAAAAAAACGGGAATCGGAAAGAGTTGTTTTCCTCCTACCTCTATCCAAAGTATACATTTCCTGGCCTCATTGTAGGGAGCAAAGTCGTACTTTTCCTCCCTATACATATTATATAAGTATAAATTGTACCGTTTCTTCATAGAACACCCTGTATTCTGCAAAATGGTAGAAATCAGTAAATTGTTATTTCAATTTAACGATTTTTACATTACCAATTTGACTTCAATTCATAGATACATCCGGTTTTCGAATTTAGGACTACACATTTAACATCAATATACAAAATTACTCTAATTAAAAATTGGAATGAAGATAATGTGTCTGTACATACTTCTCAGTTTTAGTTATTTAATAAATTTTGTTTGTTACTTCATGAATAAATCATTTGAAAATGAGTTGTTATTTGAGAGAGGAGTAAAAATCATATGTATAGCATGGAAGTAAAATGCCTTTTCCTTCCTTGAATGATTATATCCTCGGGAGGAAAAGTAGCATTGTACTCCCTTGTTGTACAAATAGCTATTTCCGCCTACCTCTATCCAAAGTATACATTTCCTGGCCTCATTGTAGGGAGGAAAAGTAAAAGTGACGTCATCCCAGATAACACACGATCATACAATGGATGTCCAATGGATATCCACATTGGACATAAGGGATATCCATAGGATATCCGTTCAGGTCCAGAAGGGTATCCTATAGACATCCATTGGATGTCCATTTGCCACAAAATTGGACATCCCATGGATGTCCGTTTCGTACTAAGAATGGATATACCTTGTAAAAATATGGACATTCACTGGACATAATAAATAAACCATGGAGAACTCATGGACCTGAACTTGATACGTTCTGTACATGGACAGGATGGCATATGGACATCCCGTGTACTTGTTATGGACGTGAACTATTTATTTTGTCCACGACTATTTGATAATTTTAACAATTTACGTGTACTTCTTCACTTCACTTCGCATATATTGAAGATTATTCATATTTATACAAATGCCACAATTTATTATTTTAAAATTTTCACCGCGACGGGGATTCGATCCTATGTCTAAAATTCCTCACTTCACTTCACCTCACGCAGTCAGCGCCTTAACCACCATGCTATGCAGATACATGCAATAGTTTATCAAGCTGTGGTATATATATATAATTTTATATGCAGTTTTTTATCTAGTGTGTATGATGTATGTCAAAAGCAAAAGTGACATTTTAAATAATTAAATACTTATTAAATATATAATCTGTTGAATAGCATAAGTAGCAATTAGTAGTTTTTTGTAATAAAGTATAGTGTTTTAGTTTGACCAAAAATGTATAGGTACCTAAACAGGTAATTAATAGTCGTTGACAAAATATAGTATTCTACTCGCATATAATGGCTATTATTCACTCTCCTGCGGCTCGCGACATAATCGTACCATCGTGAATAATAGCCATCATTATATGCTTGTTGAATAATATACTATAGGACATGAACTGCATATATTTAAGACATGAACTGGATATATTTTGTACGTAATCCAAGCTCCTTATATGTCCGAAAATGCACATACTACAGTTTCTTGGTTGTCTAAGGCATTGAAAGTTTAACAAAATAGATATTATTCTATAGTTTTTTGAAGCTACGACCACTTGCTCTGCCGTTGAAAAGCTTCTTTCAAACACTAACTAGAGTATTCTACCTTCAGTTACACGTTCAGTAGAAAACAAACATGATCATAGTAAATAGTCAAGAAACCAACCAACTAATAAAAAATTAAAAAGAAGAGGATTATGAAAGTTCAATTTTCGCACCAAACCATTTCTATTGGATTGAACTGGTAATGGTAGGGAGGTAGTCTTAAAATACGATGACCATGCTGAAGAGCCAGTCTATCTAATCTATAAAACAGCACGCTTACATTAACACTGTTGAGCCACCTCCTACAATAAATTACATACTTGTATTCTTTATCCGGTATATGTTTCTTCACAATTTTCATAATTTCATCTTTCATGCTAGATGCTGGAAAAGGTATACACCTTTCTTGTAACCAACTAATTAAATATTACTTAGTCCAAAATGAGTTAGGGATTTTTTCAATTAAACTTGAATGGTAAGATGCATTGACCATTATTATTAAAGAAGGTTCTTCTAAATTCGGCAGGAGCTGTTGTTCAAACAATTTTTCGAAGTTATTCAAATTCATCGAATCATGATAGTCTCCAGATTTACTCCCACTATTGAAAATCAAACTACAATTTTCGACAAAACCATTCTCAGAACCTGCATGTAAAATAATGTACCGTACACCTTTACCACTCGTCTTCCTTACTGCCTTAGTGCTACCATCTTGCCAACTCTTGCGAAAACTACCTTTACTAAAAATCCAGGTCTCGTCCAAAAAAACAGACTGTGGAGGGTAAGGAGAACTCTCATTGTTCCTAGATTCTCTCAGAAAATGTAATCTTTTTTCAGCTACATGTGGTTTTTCCGTAAGATATTTTCTATTGGAAATACTGCAATTTAGCCATCTGAATTTTAGTTCTCTTAAAACATTAGCCATTGAACCAACAGACATGTCGATTCCATCCAGATCAATGAGTTTTTTATTCAGTGTATGTAGAGTTACATGTTCACCCAAAAGTAAATAAGTAAACAAACAATATTAATGAATAAAAAATATAAAAACACTTTTTTAATTACACACTTTTATTAGGAAATGCACTAAAAATTAAACAATAATTTTGTTGATTTATCATTCAATCTTTCTCATTATGATTAAAGTAGGTGGCGCAATCTATAAAAGTTAATTTAAAAAAATAATTTTTTACTTTTTAGTGCATTTCCTAATAAAAGTGTGATTTGGAAAGTTTTTTTTATATTCTCTGTGTTATACTATTTAGTGTTAGGCTCTTAATTCCATTAAATTTTTTGATCCAAAACTTTCAAAAACATGTATTGTCACCGAAAATGTAATCCTGTGCAATATTTGAATGAAATCGGTTAGGTAAAAGAAGGTAAAAAGTGGATTGCAAGATTTGATCTAGACAAACAGAGAAGTGAAGTTAAATAAAAGTGTGTGAAAATGGTTCACTCATCGGACTAATTAAAAATGTCAGATGCATAGAAAACATTTTTCTACATACCTTCACTAAACATTCTGTATATACTCGTCCTAATGGCATGCTCGGGTTTCTCTCGGATTGTGGGACCCTTCGACATTTTGATAGACTTACTCATTTTAGTGGTATACTCTGAATCACTGTGAATGCCATTTTTTGCCAAATTTGCTACAGTTGGCAAGGATATTCCCAATGCATCTGAAACGCGCTGATACACAATAGATAAAAATAAAATATTTAAACAATCCTAATGGAATAGGATTAACTTGATTTATATTAATCACTTATTGTTATATAAAAAATACTTACTTGGTGCACTGAAGTTAAATGTATCAATGGTTCACCAGCTTCTTTTTCTAATTGAAAATATTTAATAACTGTCAAAATAAGATGCTGCTTTTTTTCCGTGTATCTAGGCATATTTTTGTATTATTTAAATAAATAAAATGCTAACTATAAGATTAATATTCACTTTTCATAAATAATAATTGATCGTAAACAACAAAGTACAGACCTGATGAGAACTGTCAGTGGGACATTATAAAAAGACGTAAGACACATTGCCGCTACGAAGGGAACGTCTACATCCTATTTTGAACGATATAAATTCGCCCGATTGATAGGTCGCGCTTGCACGTAAACTAAACATCAACCAATCAAATTTTTCTGTCAAAGATTAGGGTTCACGTTTGTAATACATTTAAACAGTTCATTATTGTGATATTTTGATTAGGATTAATCACAGACCTGCCTTTTTCCATTTCTTCCAACGTAATGTGTTAAAAGGGAATTAACAATCAATTACGCACACCAAAAAGGCTATTATATGAAGTTTTACCTCTTTTTATCCCGCACGGCAGTAAATTATTTGTAACTATCAGTGAGATTAGCCTATTCGTGATATTTTAAATTTTAACGTTTACCACATTCATGTATTTATGAAAAATTTTGGTTGTGAATTAAATAACTATATAGTATTATACCTATACAATTCGGTGAAAAGTTCCTTTTCTACTCCGCGCTCCACAGAAAAGAAGTCCATTTTCTGACCGTAACTGACAAAAGTTCATTTCCTGGGCGAAGAATCTTACATAGAGTGTATATTTTTTGGTGGGTTTTAAAATAAAATTCCCAAAATTCAGGTTGTTGTCATATCTGTTAAGATATCTATGATAATTACTGAATACTTTATATTTATTAGTTAACATACTATGATTATATTTTTTAATGTCAGTTTCTTGGTAATATATAAATGTCACATGAGTAATATAAAAGTCGTATAATTGTGATATTTTATTTAATAGTATATTACTTAACTAGAGTTGTAAGTAACCCATTACGCACGAAGCCGCACAGCGGCGAGTGCGTAAATTTCACGAGTGCTTAATGGGATTACAACTCGTGTAACGTACTATACTTTTTCTACGCCCATCTATTTTCTTCTGAGTGCTCTTAATTTCATCTTTTTCACTACTAACAGACATATTCGTAGGTAAGGTTGAGAAAATGTTCGTATACTATAATTTGTTACCAAAATTGACAGCATAAATGAGATGACGTTCTTTCCCTTATCAAGAAAAACCGAATTACTTTTTTTGAAATTGTAAAATGTGTTGCCGACATTTAGGGGCATCACTCTTTTAATCTAAAATGTATTTCACAAATGATAAGAGCTTTTATGTTTTTCAATTGATTAAAAGTATGTAAATAAACCAAATAAAGTAGTACGTGAATAAAAATTTGATTGCAATTTGATTCAACAAAGAAATTTTTCTACGCCCATGTCTGTAAACGTCAAAAATCGCACTGACAACATTCCTTGTAAGTGACATTTAACAATAACATGCACGTAATGAGAATCTCATAACATACATGTGCGTTTAGATAGAAAAACTTAGATTTCTTTGTTGAATCAAATTGCAATCAAATTTTCATTTACGTACTACTTTATTTGGTTTATTTACATACTTTTGATCAATTGAAAAACATAAAAGCTCTTAGCATTAGTGAAATACATTTTAGATTAAAAGAGTGATGCCCCTAAATGTCGGCAACACATTTTACAATTTCCAAAAACATAATTCGCTTTTTATTGATATGGGAAAAAACTTCATCTCATTTATGCTGTCAATTTTGGTAACAAATTATAGTATCCGAACATTTTCTCAACTTTACCTATGAATATGACTGTTAGTAATGAAAAAGATGAAATTATGAGCATTCAGAAGAAAATAGATGGGCGTAGAAAAAGTATAGTACGTTACACGAGTTGTAATCCCATTACGCACTCGTGAAATTTACTTGGTTACTTACAACTCTTGTTACGTAATATACTATTAAATTTTAATCTAAACGCACGATTTTCATTACGAGCATGTTATTGTTAAATGTCATTTACAAAGAATGTTGTCAGTGCGATTTTTTACGTTTACGGACATGGGCGTAGAAAAAAGAACATTAAAACTAAAACTAAAACTCTTCAGGTTATGGGACCAGAGCATTAAAATAATAAGAAAACACATAAGTCTCCTGACAAATAAAATAGTAACAAATACCTACCTTCACTCAACAAAATGGCTGTTGCGTCCATTGAGGAACATGCAATTGAGAAACTAATAAATAATGAGTCGTTTCCTATCTGGAAGTTTCAAATAGTAATAGTAATATTATTTAAATCTCATGATCTGTGGCAGATAGTCAATGGAGAAACAACGCTAACAGATGCTGCAAGCCCAGCACAAATAGTGGAGTTTAACAGAAAAGATGCGAAAGCTCAGAAATCAATAAAGACAACAATAGATAAAAAAGTACTAATTCACATAATGAATTGTTCAACTGCGTTTGAAATGTATCAAAAATTGTGTAATATTTTTCATAAAGATGATGAACAAAAATGTAACCTATTGAGAGAATTTTTCAACATGACATTTGAAAAAGGAAGTGACATGTCCACATTCATAAGCAAAATACAAAATCTGGCATTTCGATTGAAAAATGTCAGTCAAGACTTAGATAAAGAGATGATAAAGTCAAAAATTCTATCAAGTTTACCTGAAAATTATAAATATTTCTGTACAGCATGGGACTCCCCTCCAGAGACAGAGAAAACTCTCACCAAATTAATATCCAGAGTACTAGCAGAAGAAGCTCGTAATAATAAGGAGACTGATAAAGAAAAAGCAGTGGCATTTTATGGTTCGGGGAACTTCTGTAAAATGTGCAAGAAGTCCAATCATAACACTAAAAACTGTAAAACAATTAAGTGTTTTAAATGCGGAGACTCAGGGCATTATTCAAAGTTCTGCAATAAGCGCCATAGTACTGGTCAATCTACTTCACATAGTGGTCATAACTTAAAGTGTGGAATAGGTATGTAAAAAAACAAATCATGAAGAAGCAAACTGTTATGTTAGAAATGAATCAGGATCATCTCGTTCAATCAGCAATAATAAAGTTGCATTTTTAACTGAAGTAAAAGTTAAAAATAATGGAAAACCAACATTCGTTGTTGTTGTTGTCTGGATGTACTTCACATATGGTAAATAATGGAAAACTGCTACAGAACATGCAGCAAGTAAAGACAAATATAGTAGTAGCCAAGAAAAGAGAAACAATAAAAGCTGAAAGCAAAGGTCAGATAGAGATGAGCAAATGTGTACTTAATGAAGTTTTACCTACGACCCCCCCTGTAATCAGTCAATAACACACAGTCGAAATCAATGTAATGACGTCTATTACGCACGGTAAAAAAAACGCACAGCTGTAAAGTAAATCGCACGGCTTCCCTAGCAACATCTCAGCAACTGTCAATAGACGTCTTCATTTTATTCAAAATTTACTATTTGAAAACATTCGATATTGCCACGTTTAACTATGAAAAACTCAAAGGGCTAAGTATATATTGATTATAATTGAAAAATGGCCTTTTGATTATCAACAATATATTAATTAATCGTTCGTTCTTTAATGTGCTTCTTTCATTGGTAATAGAGATGGAGATGAAAGTTTACCAAGCTCCTCTAATAATGTAACTGTTGTTTCTTATGCTTCAACAAGCAAAGGAAGCGATCTATGATCTGTGTTTAATAACTGTAGTGTTACTATAAACAATTATTATAATAACTAATATTATGGTATTAAATGTTATACAATAAAATTATTAAAAATATCTATTGTTGATGTTGTTCAAGTATTATTAATAATAAGATTATAAATACAAGTACAAGTAGGTCGTAGGTAAAGTATAGTACGTCACTACTGTTGTAAATCATTTTACGCACTCACGGAATTACGCACTCGCCGCTACGCGGCATCGTGCGTAATTTTTCCATTCGTGCGTAATAGTATATTACGTAACGTGTGTGGTAAGAAGCATTTTACGCACGAATGGAAAAGTTACGCACGATGCCGCGTAGCGGCGAGTGCGTAATTCCGTGAGTGCGTAAAATGCTTTACAACACGAGTTACGTACTATACTTTACCTACGACCTACTTGTACTTGTATTTATACTCTTATTATTAATAATACTTGAACAACATCAACATTTTTAATAATTTTATTGTATAACATTTAATTGCATAATACCTATTAATTATTATAATAATTGTTTATAGTAACATTGCAGTTATTGAACACAAATGGTAAATCGCTTCCTTTGCTTGTTGAAGCATAAGAAACAACATTTACATTAGAGGTGCTTGGTAAGCTTTCATCTCTATTACTTGCACCTGCTATATTTTTTAATTGAATAAAACTTTACACAAATACACAAACCAGTTATAAGTTATAAGGATAATAAAAAAGTTTTTTGACAGTTCGTTCGCAAATCGCTATTGCGGCCTACTTAAGTTTGATGTTTTGACGGCTTATGCCATATTTTTGAATAAAATGGCGACGTCTATTGACAGTTGCTAAGATGTTGCTAGGGAAGCCGTGCGATTTACTTTACAGCTGTGCGTTTTTTTTACCGTGTGTAATAGACGTCATTACATTGATGCCGACTGTGTGTTATTGACTGATTACAGGGGGGGGTCGTAGGTAAAATGCTTTTTACCACACACGTTACGTAATATACTATTACACGTTCCAGAATTGAGCAGAAACCTATTCTCTGTTAATGCAATCACAGAAAACAATGGCCAGGTGTTGTTCACAATAGAAAAAGTAATAGTACTTAATGAAAGATAAAAATACAATTCTGGAAGGATATAAAAATGAATATGGACTTCATGAAATAAAAGAAAATGAAGAAAGCTTGCTAGTAGTTAACAGGATGGAGGAAGCTACGATTTTACACAGAAAGCTAGGTCATTTAGGCATAAATAATATGATAAAATTAATTGATATGTCAACAGGAATAAATGTGGCGAAGGCAGACATAAAACAACTTTACACAGTATGTAAAATATGTTTAGAAGCAAAACAAACAAGGTTACCATTCAATACAATTAGAACAAGAGCAACTAGAATTATAGAAATTATTCACACTGATCTATGTGGGCCTGTAGATATACCTTCTTGGGACGGTAAAAGATACCTGTTAACATTTTTAGACGACTTCTCCCACTTTACAATAATATACTTACTTAAAGACAAGTCTGAAGTAAACGAATACTTAAAACAATATGTTCAAGAAGTTGAAGCATATCATAATACGAGGATATCAAAAATAAGAAGTGACAACGGCGGAGAATATATAAATCAATATCTGAAGACTTGGTTTAAAAATAAAGGTATCATTATGGACACAACAATCCCTCATTCCCCCCAACTAAATGGAAAAGCTGAAAGATTAAACAGGACTCCTTTAGAAAAAGCAAGGGCACTTATCTTTGATAGTGGCCTTGAGAAGAAATTTTGGGGTGAAGCGGTAAGAGTTGCTACATATCTCTTAAACAGAAGTCCATCTGAAACAGTTGATGTTACACCGTCTGAAAAATGGACTGGAAAGCAGCCAGATTTGTCTAAATTGCATATATTTGGGTGCAATTCATATGCCAAAGTCGTAGGTCATTTGAAAAAATTTGATGCTAACAGTAAACAATATACATTTGTAGGTTATGCCCCAAATGGTTATAGACTATGGGACAATGAAAAACAAGTCATTAAAATTTTCAGAGATGTTATTTTTGAAGATAAGACTAGGGCTATCTCACAAAACAACAATCACAGATTCCTATCAGAAGAATAAATGTTGATACAGGAGTTGCCGGAAATCAATGAAATAGAAGAAGATAGATATACAGTTAGAAAGTGAAGTTTCATACCAAGATAGCTACTTGGAAAATGATGTACAAGAAGAAATATCTTCAGAAAATGAAGAGAGTTTTAGGTTAGGAGAAGGCCAAATAAACTAGAATAGGAAGACACACTAAAATTTCACAGAAATTTGATGATTATGTGCTTCTAACTTATGAAGAAGTAATATGATCTGATGATAAAGATAAATGGCTTAAAGCAATAGAAGATGAAAAAAATTCTCTGATGAAAAATGAAACATGTACTTTGATAAATAGAGAAAAAGCTCATGGTAAAAACATCCTATCAAGTAAATGGGTTTTCCAAATAAAAGAAAACAACAAATATAAGGCCAGGCTTGTAATAAGAGGATGTGAACAAAAATATGGGATTGACTATAAAGAAACCTCCAGTCCAGTAGTCAATACATCCTCATTAAGAATTCTGTTTGCACTGGCTGCACATCACAATTATCATATTAAGACATTTGATATAAAAACAGCATTTTTATATGGAGAAATAATAGAAGATTTATACATGAATCTACCCGAAGGCTTTGATCATGAAGATAAGGTGTGTAAACTGAAGAAATCCTTGTATGGCCTGAAACAAGCTCCATTAGAGTGGAATAAAACATTCACAAAATTTCTGTAAAATAATGGACTCTATAAATTAAAAACTGAAAATTGCATTTTAAAAAATGAAGATTGTTCACTTATACTTGGAATCTACGTAGATGATGGAATTTTAATTGGAAGGAGTGAAATTGAAATTAATAATCTTTTACAAAGATTAGCAGGAAGATTTAAAATGGTTCAGAACGATAATCCAGATTCGTTTCTTGGAATTAAAATTATAAAAGAAACTGATGGTATCAAAATAAGTCAGGAGCCTTATACTGACAAAATATTAGAAACATTTAAAATGTAACATGCTAAACCTACAACAACGCCATTATCCAGCAATAGTAATAACGAAGAAGGGCAAGAGATAAACTTTCCCTATATAGAACTGATCGGAAGTCTGCTGTATCTATCAAATAAAACACAACCAGATATTACATATGCTGTAGGCTTTGCTAGCAGACATATGGAAAACCCCTCAAAACAAAGACGTAATAAATGTTAAAAGAGTTCTACGATATTTGAATGGAACAAAAACTTTGGGAGTTAAATATATGGAAAATTCTGATCCCACAGAGATGATAGCATATTGTGACAGTGATTTGGCTGGTGATACGGAAACAAGAAAAAGGACAACTGGTTATGTGATTATGTACTGTGGAGGACCCATTATGTGGTGCAGTAGAAGACAACCAATAGTCTCCGTCTCAAGCACAGAGGCAGAATACATATAGCTGCGGCTGATTGTGTAAAAGAACTAATATATCTAAAAGCTCTAAGTAGTTGAAGAACTCATGAGTTTTACAGAGAGAGTGAGCATAAACCTCAAAGTAGACAACCAAAGTGCCATTAAATTAGTTAAAAGTAACCAATTAAATAAAAGATCGAAGCACATAGACGTCAGGTATCAGTTCATAAATGAAAAAGTTAAAGAAGGTGTTGTGAATCTACAATATTGTCCAACAGAAGATTAGATCGCTGACGTCTTAACAAAACCATTGGGTTTAAATAAGTTTGGGAAGTTTAAAAACACTTTGATGTGTTAATTTTTTTTGTGTATTAAAAGATTTTTCGTGCAATCGGACGCGAAGTCAGTATTTCGCGCTCTCAATATATAAATGTCACATGAGTAATATAAAAGTCGTATAATTGTGATATTTTATTTAAAAGAACATTAAAACTAAAACTAAAACTCTTCAATATCAGCCTGCCAAAATGAAGGAATCTGGCTAAACTTCTGATGACAGATACAACATTTTTGCACGTTCGGTTTTTTTTCATTTACATTGTTACCATACTTCAATTTAAATACGACCCTAGGTACTTTCGGCCCTCTGGCCTTTTATAAGTGAAAATTTGGGATTTTTGTATAAACTTTTTCCCAAAACTGATATGGACCATTCATCACCCATTAAAAACCCAAAAAAACTGGATTCCTCTGACAGTTGACCTTCTTATCAAAAGTGGCCTTTTATATATTGGTTATTAATCAAATTAGGAGAAGGTCAAGGTCACAACATTCAATAATTAGGATTGATACCAAGCTGATACACTTCTTCCCTGTGGTCTTGTCTTTATAGACTATTTAGCGGACTGATTTTAATTATTTGGATATTGCTATTTTTTTTTATTTTTTTTTTTTATTTCTTACTAAATTTTTATTATTATTAAACGCTTTTTTTAAATATTAGTAATTTTCGATGTTTCTAGTTTCATGAACCCGTAACAAAAACAAACAGCAAATGAATGCATATAAGTACATTTTTCTCCAAATGACTTTAAAAGCGGCCTTTTAATGACACTTGGCAGGCTTAGAAGTTGTACTTTTAATGCCTAGGCAGTAAAAGTCCACTTTTACTGCCTAGGCAGAAAAAGTTCGTTGCTAGGCAACCTTCCAAGTAATAATTTAAATCAAACCGGTTATTAAAATTGACAATGACATTAAGAAAACTCAAAATGATGCTGATGATAATAAATTTAAATATGAAAAAGTAGATTTTGCGTGGAATTGGAACAAATTTGAAGAAAAAATTATATGTTTCACACGGCAGAAAAGCAGATTTAATGCCTTGGCTGGTTTCATAGCCTCGCTACGCTCGGCTATGAAACACCAGCCGCGGCATTAAATCTTGTGCTTTTATGCCTAGTAAAACAAATAACTATTATTTTATTAACGTAATTAACATTGACAATACAATACTGTAACAAAAATATTGCAGAACAAAATCTAAAAATATTCAAAAACTAAATGATCACAAAATATAAAAAATAATAGAAAACTAACACTATCCCTTGTTTTGAATGGTTACTGTTTCACCCTTTTTTTCCCTCTGGAGTCTCTGATTACTCAGCCTTATCCACGTGCGTGCCTGTTCAAAATAGTAAGAGACATATCTCTGATAACAATAATATAATAGTACTTACATAATGTATTCTTCAATCCTCTAAACACAAACACACAGACAAAAACGTTATTATACTCACAGATCAACTTTTCAATCATTAATAGTTGTGGCATGGAGACTAGATATAAGGAGCACAAACTCTGTATATAAAAAGTGTCCGTCGAAATTAGGAAGATTGTGGTGGCGCTGTGGAGGCTAGCGATTAAAATCATGTTTGAAGTGTTAAATTTTAGGTTTGTTTGTTTTCATTCGGTTACCTTTTATGCTTGGTTTTAGCAAATTTCAAGGAAAAAATAAGTATTTCCCGTAGCTGGTGCTGTGTTTGGTTAAAGGTGAGTTTGTTCAATATCATTATATAGGCAATTGTGTTGCAAAATAGTAATGAAAACAATAAACCTAACCCGAGAGTCCTACATCAACCACTTACTGTTGCTCGAAAATAAGACAGGGGCTGGGGTGTGTAATTTTTTTTATTTTTAACTTTACTTCTAGTTGGACAACTTTTCACGATACACGTTTTTCACATTGTAAATTTTTATAAAAACTTCTTTAAAATAAACACTATTTTCATTTTCTGTTAGGTTAACTTGTTCAGCAAACTTCACTCTGTAATTTTAATCGCTAGCTACTCTCGCGTCATCTACTATTTGTACCTTACCGCTGGACACTTTTTCGAGATTTTTCCTATACAAGTTTGTGCTCCTTATATCTAGTCTCCATGAGTTGTTGTAGCGTGGGTGTTACAATTTAAAGGTTATGATCTTATTCTTTTCAAGACAAGACGAAGTAGGTACGTGTATGGCGATAGTAAATATTACGTAATAAATATATATAATTTTTTACATATATTTATGTAGCAGTATTTACATCTTGAATACATATGAAATTAGATATATCCAATGTATAAAATATTTTATAATATAAATATTGAGAATATGTAACACAATTTATAAAGATTTTGTTACATAAATACTTCGTAAAAAATATATATATATATATACAGGGCTTTTCACGATGAGCGTTAATTAGACGTTTCTGGCAAACGAGACAACGAATCAACCTGAAAATTTTACAGTATGCATAAATTGATATGATCTACACGCCTAAAATATTTTAGACGATGCGGCGTTGCCGCTTCTACTATAAAGTAGCGACTACTTTGATTTTTCAAATGGAACACCCTGTATATATTATCATATTATGATTTCTTATCACTTTGTCAACAGCTTCATGTACTATTTCCCTATACCTATCTGTTACCGTTTAGAAGATATAAATTAATTTCGATTTTTTTTTACCAAACATGTACTTTTATAAACGCTGATAATCTTGAACTCTCTGGTACTAAGACTATTAAATTTGAAATGGAGTGGAGTGATACCATGAAGATCTTCACTTAGAGTCATATTTTTATTTGCCTCTTACAGGGTCTTTACAAAATGCAGATATTTTGATCACTTGAAAAAATGAGTGGAAGTCAATTTTTTCAAATGGAACACCCTGTATATTTTTACATTTTTGAGCTCTACATCCAATTTTAGGTTGACTTTGTTCAGATAATCATATTTCAATTTCGAACAGTTTTCGAGATAAACTGTTTCAAACAGAAACTGACGTGATTTCCTTGAATTCATCACTTATTTTTGAAATTTAACACATTCCGTTCGATAAATAACTATTAAAATACTCTTCAACCATCAAATGAAACTTCTCTTCAAACAATAGTTTTATTAACGCTGACACACGAACTGAAAATAATTTCATGAATTAGTTAATTCAATTGTCAGTGTATTTCAAAATATGTTCGAACACATCTCCACCTCTACTTAAACAAACATGTAATCTCTTCAAAAGATTTTCATGTGTAGCGCTCCTGATTAAGTCTGGAGTTAAACTATCGAAAGCAGTTCTAACTCTCGATTTCATATCTTCCATTGTTGTTACTGGGTTGGAGTAAACCATATTTTTAATGAAACCCCACACAAAATAATCTAATGGATTGCCATCTGGTGTTCTAAGAGGCCAACGAAAAGGTCCATTATTACCAATCCATCTGTCTTCGAAGATTTCAGTTAAAGCTTCGTTTACTGAACGAGAATTATGGGGTGGAGCACCATCCATTTGGTACCATACACGTTCTCTTCCTGGCCTATTATTTAAAATCATACGAACTCCATTTCTCAGTAAATCTTCATGAGACTGTTGAAAAACTAAATCGAAAAGAAATATTACGCAGTATAAAATAGATGTAACAATTACAAAAATAAGTGATGAATACAAGGAAACCACGTCAGTTTCTGTTTGAAACAGTTTATCTCGAAAACGGTTCGAAATTGAAATATGATTATCAAAACAAAGTCAACCTAAAATTGGATGTACAGCTCAAAAATGTGGGAATATACAGGGTGTTCCATTTGAAAAAATTGACTTTCACTCATTTTTTCATGTGATCAAAATATCTGCATTTTTTAAAGACCCTGTATGAGGCAAATAAAAATATGACTCTAAGTGAAGATTTTCATGGTATCACTCCACTTTATTTCAAATTTAATAGTCTTAGTACCAGAGAGTTCAAGATTATCAGCGTTTATAAAAGTACATGTTTGGTAAAAAAAAAATCGAAATTAATTTATATCTTCTAAACGGTAACAGATAGGTATAGGGAAATAGTACATCAAGTTGTTGACAAAGTGATAAGAAATCATAATATGATAATATATACAGGGTGTTCCATTTGAAAAATCAAAGTAGTCGCTACTTTATGGTAGAAGCGGCAACGCCGCATCGTCTAAAATATTTTAAGCGTGTAGATCATATCAATTTATGCATACTGTAAAATTTTTAGGTTGATCCGTTGTCTGGTGTGCCAGAAACGTCTAATTAACGCTCATCGTGAAAAGCCCTGTATATATATTTTTTAATATATTTATGTAACAGAATTTACATCTTGAATACATATAAAACTAGATATATCCAATATATTATTATATATTTTATTTCTCTCGTGTTGTGTTGTGTTGTTTATGTTATTTATTATTAGTTTTGTTGGTGTGGGTGTTCGTTATATGTTCATTAATAAGATATCATATTTTTGGCACGGCTTCTCCTTCAGAGATTCGACTACCCACCTCAAGGTCGTGTTTCAGAGATTGCTTTAGGCTGTCACTCCAATTTTTCAAAATTTTTTGTTTGTAGACGATTTTCAGGTCTATTGGTAATGGATTGAAAAGTGGAATTAATCTATTATCATTTGCAGCTTCTCTTGCCAATTTATCGGCTTTTTCGTTACCCACCAATCCTACATGTGACGGAACCCACAGAAATACAATATTTTTATTCTTTAATTCGTATAATTCTGTTTTGATCATATGGACAATAGGATGATGACTGTATAGTTTAGATATTAGGTGTAGTGAGTTTAAGGAGTCAGTAATTACCAAAAAATTTCTTTTAGGCTCAGTTTTGATGAAACTCAGTGCCCTATATATTGCATAAAGCTCTCCTGTCAGAACAGTTGATTCTGGTGGTAATTTATATTTTAAGCATATGTTAGGAGCAATAATGGCAGATCCAACTCCACAGTCTGTTTTCGATGCGTCTGTGTGAATAGGAATGTGATTAGGATAGTGATTAATAGTACTGTAAAAGGCGTTGATAATAATTTTTGGATTGGTTTCAGTTTTGTCGTAGGTTAGTAAATGGAGGTTGGGTTCTGGAAGTGGTATGAGCCATGGAGGAGTAAAGCTATGTTGATTTTGTGATTTAGAGATGTATGGTATGTTTATAGATCTTAGAATTTGTTGAACTCTTAAATTGAAAGGTTGATGGGTTTTGTAATGAATCAGTGGCGAGGAAATATCTGTTATATTGTTTTTGTTTTTGGAAGCGTATGCAAGACTCATAAATCGTCGTCTTTCATGAAGAGGAGGTTCCCCCAATTCCCATTGAAGATTTTCTATAGGAGTAGTTCTATATGCCCCAGAGATAATACGTAGAGCATTGTTATGAACGACATCTAGTATTTTTAGTGTTGTCTTGGTAGCTGAACAGTAGGCTGAGGATCCATAATCCATTTTAGAACGAATGAGTGTTCTGTATAGTGTTAGTAACGTAGTACCATCAGCACCCCATGTTTTGTTAACAAGACATCTGAGTAGATTAAGACTTCGTTGACATGTTTGAGCTAACCGCTTAATGTGATATTTCCAATTTAAAGCTTCATCGAAAAATAACCCAAGATATTTGATTTCGTGGCTGTAGTTAAGATTCTGGCCATTTAATTTCAAATCAAGCTGCTTGGTCTTATGTGGTGTTTTAGAAAAAATAATGTATGTGGTTTTCTCAGCATAAAAATTGAAACCACTAACTTTGGACCACGTATCTAGTTTGTTAAGTTCATCTTGCAGCATTCCAGCCATATTTTTGAGATTTTCACCTTTAACAAACATTATCAAGTCGTCTGCATACAGTTTGGCTTGTACAGGTTTTTTAAGATTTTGTAGCACGTCATTAATTGCTATTAAGAAAAGCGTCGGGCTAATAATGCAGCCCTGTGGCGTTCCGTTCTCCTGGTATTTGAGACTGGATAAGGTGCCATTTGCACGGACTTGGAAACTTCTGTTGTGTAAAAAGTTCTTTATGAAAGCTAAGATATTACCTTGATATCCCCAGGTCTCCAGTGTTGATATTATTTTGTATCTCCATGCCATGTCAAATGCTTTATTGATATCGAAGTATACTGCCATACATTTTTGCTTGTTGCAGAAGGCTTGATTGATTTCACTCTCTAAATACAGGGTGGCGCACCGAAAACGAAACAGATGCATTTACTGGCAGATGATTCCTTTTTAAAAAAATCCCTCGGACCCGTCGATTTTGTTTTCGAGGGGGACACAAAATTGGCATAAAATCACAGTAACATTTGCAGCCCCCTAAGCGGGGGTGGCACCATCCCTAAAATCTTAAATGGAAAGGGGGGTCGAATGATCCATCATTTAAAAGGTCTTTCAACTCCCTTTAAATGATGTAAAATTCATGTACTTCAATTCAGTAGTTTTGGAGATTTATTGATTTAAAGTTTAAATACATCATCGTAAGAGGAGATCAATACATAGCAGCAAAGTTGTTAAAAAATAAAGAATGAACTGACCTGTCAGCCGAGTAAATGTTGAAAATGACCACCATTACTTTCCATGCAATAATAAAGATTTTGCTGAAAACGTTGCCGGACATTTTGCAATATTTGAGGAGTAATTTGATGGCACTCATTCACAATTCTTTGTCGCAAATCTTCTAAGGATGTTGGCTGAGTAGCATAGATTTTGCTTTTTAAGTAACCCCACAAAAAGAAATCCAAAGGTGATAAATCTGGCGATCTTGGGGGCCATTCAACGGCACCTCTTCTACCAATCCATTGACCTGGAAAGGTCTGATCTAAATAATGCCGAACTCTTAATGCGTAATGTGGTGGGGCACCATCCTGTTGGAACATCAACATATTCTCAACGTATCGACCATCATTCTGATTTTCAATTATATCTGTTAGCGCAGGATCTATGGCATTTTGCAGTAATTCCAAATACATTTCACCAGTCAAATTTCCAGGTAAGAAAAAAGGACCAACCAAATGATCGCCAAAAATGCCAGCCCAAACATTTAATTTTTGTGGCTGCTGTGTGTGTACCTCATGGTAAATTCTGGGATTAGAGTCCGACCAATATCGACAATTATGACGATTTACTTCGCCATTTAAAAAAAAGGAACATTCGTCGGAAAAGCAAATGTTAAATAAACATTGTTCATCGTTTGTAATTCGTTCACTCATAACTTCACAAAATTGTAATCGCTTATCAAAATCGTCTTCATTAAGTTCTTGTACAAGGTGAATTTTATACGGATGAAAATTATGTGCCTTTAGAATCCGTTGGATAGTACGTCGACTAACACCACACGAAGTTTGCAATTTGCGGGTACTTAATGTAGGATCTACAATAACTTGCCCTAAAACCCCCACTTCTGTTGCTTCGTTCCTTATAGGATTTTCAATATTACGTTTTTTATTGGCGACTGATCCAGTTTCCCGAAATTTAGCTACAAGTTCTATAACATATTTTCGGTGCACATTATTGTTCTCATGTCGCTCATTAAAAATTTGTGCTGTTCTATTAGCGCACTGATTATTTCCGAAAAATATTTCAATAATTTCAACCCTTTCTGCCGCGGAATATACCATGGTTAATTTATGTAAAAGCAATAAATGATATTTTAACAACAAAGATTGGTCAAATCAATCGCAAAGTAATGTACTATTTCCTATTTAAAATAAGTTCGTGGCATTCTCTACTTATCTTTCTTCAAGAAACAACTTTTTTTGTCACAAAGGACACTTCAATTGCTATTTTTATTATTAATAAACCATGGGCGTAGTAAATAAAAGCATTTACTTATCAAGAAAATGCTTTTACTCAAATTTCTTCTGAAAGAAGTACAAACTAATTTGATGTACCTATTAAAGTCTACTTTAAACTTTAAATCAATAAATCTCCAAAACTACTGAATTGAAGTACATGAATTTTACATCATTTAAAGGGAGTTGAAAGACCTTTTAAATGATGGATCATTCGACCCCCCTTTCCATTTAAGATTTTAGGGATGATGCCACCCCCGCTTAAGGGGCTGCAAATGTTACTGTGATTTTATGCCAATTTTGTGTCCCCCTCGAAAACAAAATCGACGGGTCCGAGGGATTTTTTTAAAAAGGAATCATCTGCCAGTAAATGCATCTGTTTCGTTTTCGGTGCGCCACCCTGTATATTAAGTTGTCAGTAGTAGATTTGAGAGGACGAAATCCAGTTTGTTGAGGAATCAAAGCGTTTTCCACTTCAAGTTTCCACTTAAGTCGATTATTGATAATTTTTTCCAATAGTTTACACAAAGCGCATGTTAGGGAAATTGGTCGATAAGATTCGGCTTTGTTCCGATTTGTATTTGGTTTTAAGATTGGTATAATGATTGCATGTTTCCATAAATTGGGAAATCGTTGTTGACACCATATGATATTATAAAGATGAAGCAGAAAGTTAATAGCATCATCAGGCAGATTTTTTAAAAATTCAGCAGGTATGTTATCTGGACCAGGAGCAGTATTTTTTAATGAGTTGAGCCCTTCTATTAATTCGTCTTTGGTGATAGGGACATTTAAGTTACTGTTATTGTCTTGTATAGTGATGGGTGTGCTCTCGACATTTTGTTTGTATGTAAGGAATTCTTTAGAAAAATTTTCATCACCGGATTGTTTTCTATAGGTATTTGCTAGTGCTTCTGCTATTTTCTTATTGTCTGTCAATTCAACTCCATTTTCTTCTATTGTTGAGATTTGATAATGCTTACTGTATCCCATTATTTTCTTAACTTTTTTCCAGACAGCGGTTATGTTGGTATTTGTATTGATGCTATTGACATATTTTTTCCATGATTCTTTTTTATTTTTATTGATTATTAGCTTTGATTCTGCTCGTTTTTTCTTTAGATCTATGAGATTAGCCTCGGTTTTGTGTCGCTTGTATTTGTTTAATGCTTTCTTACTCTGATTGATTACTTGATCACATTCTTCACTCCACCAGGGTACTATTTTATTCCTTTTAATATGTTTAGTTTTTCCAATAGATGCTTCTGCAGATTTTATAACTAAATTATTGAATTTATCAACGATTTCATTAATTTCTGAATGTAATGGAATGTTTTTTATTTCCTCTTCAATTTTTTGTTTAAACAAGGTCCAATTCGGTTTTCGGTTTTTAGTTTCCATGTTTCATGCTGGTTTTGATTAATGGTTGAGTTATTGGTTTTGGATATTAAGATAGGAAAATGATCGCTACCGTAGAGATCATCGAGCACATCCCAATTATGATTTAATAAGACGTTGGTGTCACAAAAGGAAACATCTATAGCTGAGAATGATCCCGTGGCAGCGTCAAATCGGGTTGCTTTCCCATTATTCATAATAGCTAGGTTCGAGTTATTTGCCATCTGTGCTACTAGTTTTCCTTTTAACGTTGTTTTGTTGGACCCCCAAAGGACATTATGGCCATTAAAGTCTCCAAGAATTATTTTAGGGGAAGGGATTTGAGTAACAAGATTGAGAAGCTCGCTTACATCTAACTGTCTGTCTGGAGCAATATAGATATTGCAGATGTTAATTTTTTTATTATTACCGATAGATATTGATACTGCGACTGCTTCTAAACAAGTTTGTATGGGGATAGTTGTTGTATTTAATGTTTGTTTAGTGTATATTGCTACTCCTCCACTAGCATGATATCGGTCTGTTCTGTTTTTAAAATGTACATCGTATGCCTTGAGAGAATGAACATTGGAATCTTTGAAATTTGTTTCTTGTAAACATAGTATATCGGGAGAATGCTGATTAATCAATAATTGAAAAAAAGGTAGTCTAGTATAGTAACTATTTATATTCCACTGTAATATTTTATGATACATGTTTGATTTTAAAAATAAAAATTTTAATTAGTGAAGGAAGAGTCGCTTTCAGGATCGTATAGAACGGAATCTAACTGTTTCCTCAACTTTTTAATTAATTTTGTACATCTAATTTTAGTAGCTCGATCTTCAGTATGTGAGTGTACTTCTTCTAGCATATTTATAAGTCCTGGAATGTCGCTTGTATAATCCTTTGCTATGTTTAAAACATCATTTGATCCATAGGTATTTTCTAGCAGGCTTCTTAGTTGTGTATTATCTAATATGAATTTTTTATGTCCATCCATTAGTTTTTGTAAGTTTTCAGGTAATATAATATCCGAGGTGGAAATTTTCCTTGTTTTCTTCTTAGTTTGTTTTAATGATGGCAGTGGAAATTCTACGTGCTGATCTTCTTGTGGAGTGAGTTCGGTAGGGGTGACAATTTCTGAAATGTTGCGTTTTAAGGTAGTAAGTTTGTCTTGTGATGATGTGGCAGTTTCTTCGGATTCGGGTTCATTAAAAATTGATTGATCTATAGGGTCTTGCATGGTACTTTGATTTTGAGTATATTTTATTGGTTGGAGAGTAGGCTTATTTGTACCAGTGATTGTAGATTGAAGTTGTTTTGGAATGTCGATGGAAGTGGGAGGATAGCCTTGATCATCTTGAGTGGGAGGATGAGATAGTGGAGGAAATGTTCGGTTGGATGACTGATTGACACATTGTGATGCCATGTGGACTGTTTGTTTGCATTTATAACAAGTTGTATCTGTTGTTATAAAAATTCGATAAGTCAGATCATCATATTCAATCGTAATTGATTCAGGAAGAATGTTATTTAGAGGGGATATATAGACCTGTCGCCTAAAACTTAATATGTGACTATAGGCGGGATCTGTTGCGCCTATTCTCAAAAAAGTGACTGGTGACATAAGTGTGAGTCCAATTTTTTCTAATTCTTGAATTATTTTATTGTGTGGAATTGTAGGGCTAACGTTCGAGAGAACAAGTCTTTCCGAAGGGGTGATGAGTTTTCTTGCAGGAATAAGTGTTCCATTTATTGAGATTGATCCAAATTTGTTTAGGAACTCGTCGACTATTAGTTTACTTGTTAGGTATACACATATACGGTTGTTGGAAATCCGAGATGAGAATATAATGTTCTTTGGGTTTACTAGTGGTCCAAGTTGTAGGAGGTAGTCTTGAAGTTTTAGCCCATCAATGGAAGTGAACACAATTGCTTGTTCTCTACTTGGAAAAGAAGTTTGGTTTTGGGATAAAGCCATGGAATATGATTTGTTTTGGACATCTGGGTTTGTTATATTTTGTAAGGTAGATTGATTTGGGTTGGTAGTGGTATTTTTCGGTATAGACGCATTGTTCATTTTAAGCGATTTCTTTGTTTGGACTTCATTAAATGAACTGAGTGCGGCCCTGGCTTTTTGAACAATTGGCTATAATTCTCACTATAATTATCAATAAAACTGGATTTCTGGTTTAGAAATTCCAGTTGTTACCGATAAGAATATCTGTAGGGGTTTGATATCCAAGAAATGTTTATCCTAAATGTACTCACGGATGGTGTATAATCACTTAGTAACTATAACTAACTCACTTATATGATTTTAATTTTTGATTTTCTACTAAAAAACACTTTAACTGTGGAGCTGCTTGCAGTACTTGTATTTGCTACTACTTGCAGATCCGGACTCACTTCTTTAATTTCACTTTGACACTTCATGACATTTTAATTACATTTGTTATTCATAATATCATTAATTAAATTTTTCAACGTAAACTAAATCAGAGTATCTTTATAACTTATATTACACATTATTAAAAATTTTCTTTTTAAATCAAACCATCTAACAAAAGTGACATACAAACATTATATTCGGATTGGGTATCATCTGGACAGTGTACTTCAAATAATTGTTACTATGAATCTACCTTTTTATAATTAATGCCAACATCTATTATTATATGAAATTTACATACAGGGTGCGTATGAATTGTTCATTGTTAAATGTATATTTTATTCTTATAAGTTATTTCTAATTTATTATAATTGTGACATCTCGAATTTCTATTATAATAATTATATCATGTTCCAATCTATAACAATATAAAACATTTTGTAATAGAAATATTGAGAATATATAACAAAATTTATAAAGATTTTGTTAACAAAATACTACGTAAAAAATATATAAATGGTTTATATAAAAATCGTTCCTCCTCTGTTATGTATTTTTATGTAATATATACATTTGTGTTTGCTGGGTACAGCGTTCGGGTTTGGTAACCATACCAAACCCTCAAGATGGTAAGCTTCACTTCCGGCCCTTATAGGTATATTTCATACTATTTGGTTAAATTTCTGGTTTTATATATATTTCTATGTATGGTAATTAGTGATAATGATTAATAAAGCATGGCAAATGAATAATTTTCGGTTAAGTTTATAATGTATGTATTAATTAATTTACTAAATTTTGTTATGATACAAATAAGTACAAGCGTTGAATGAAAACTAGAAAGAAGCGCGACCTTATGGGACTATTTGTAGCCGAAAATCCCTCTAATAATTGGATAGCGCTATTGTTTACGTATCTAAAATCCCTCTTACCCTTGCCATTTGATGTTTAGCTGTGGTTGTTGATATTTCGCGTTAGCTTCTCCGTACGCTTATATCGTTTATTCAGTTCGTATTTATTCATTAAACGATTTTATTTACTAGTTTTTCACTGACGATTTGTATTTTATTTACTTATTATTGGCGTTTATCATTCGTTGAACTTTACTAAAATAATGTCTGGAGAATATTCGGTCAAATGCAGTTATATTAACTGTTTAATTGCCGGTTACTTATGTTTTAGGGTTCAAAAGCGGTACAATGATCAAAGATGATCGACTATTATGATGAAATCGGATCTGTCATTTTTATGAGAAATAAAAATTGTGTAAAAACATTAAAACTCAAATAAAACAAGAATGTTTCAATTTAATAAAAGACGATATTTCTTGTAATGACAGTCACATAGATTATTTGTTGAAAATATTTTCCAAAATGATGATAGTTCGGATAAACATTAATATTGTACAAGCAGAAAATCTTATAAAGAAGCAAATCAGAATTTTTTTTCTTTTATTTAATACAAACATACCCGCATCAACTACTTAGAGTTATTAGCAGGAGGACTTACACAAGTAGTATGTGTTGTATTTGTGTTATAGATAATTTTTAAATTTTGCTATACAAATTAATGTCTTTGAAATATTTAATTAAAGCACTTGTGTCTTCAGTGAGCACATTCTCGAATACCGCACTTAAATTATTCTGTCTTCTATGTCTAGAATATTCAGGACACTCTAAGATGATTTGTTTTATAGTAAGAGAAATATGGCAATGTATACATTCTGATGCTGGTTCTTTGTTGAGGAGATATTGGTGTGTAAGGAGTGTGTGGCCTATTCGCAGGGGCGTTAAGACAACTTGATCTCTTCGTTTTTCTGGTACTGATAGACATAATTCAACTTGTGCATTAACTTCTTCTAGTTTGGATGTCGTATTATTTCATATTACTTGCCAAGAATTAAATATATGTTTTTTGATTGGATTTATGTGGTCAGTGTAGGGAATTTTTTGAATGTTACTTCTTCATTAGATGTTGATTGCTAATTGATCGACTTCCTCGTTTCCTTTTATACCAGAGTGAGATGGAACCCAAAGAAATGATACGTTCTTTTGGGTAGGACGTATGAATTCCATTTCACTTTTGATTCGTATGAGAATAGGATGTGAAGGGTAAAGTTGTTTTAAGCCAAGTAACGCACTCAGTGAATCTGTTATGATGAGAAACTTGTTTGCACATTTTTATGGCTTCCAGAATTGCAGTAGTTTCTCCCGTGAATATACTACATTGATTCGGTAGTCGGATGGCAGATTTGTTATTTCCACAGATGTAAGCTGCTGCAATTCCATTGTGATTTTTTGAAGCATCTGTATAGATTTGCAGGGTTTGAGGGTATTTTGATATAATTTCCCTAAAGAGGTTTTGTAGGAGACAGGGGTTAGTTGAATTTTTTGGATTTTGAGTGAGGGTCGTATTAACATCTGGCTTTTGAGACATCCAGTGGGGAAAGTTAGAGTTTTGTTGGAGCGATAATTTAAATTGTTCAAATTCATAGTTAGTTCGTCTCACTCTTTCTCTAAAAGGAAGATTTTTTGTTGACTTGGAGTCGTATATTTCCTCAGGAGGGGCGTTTGTTGGGAAAATGACTTGGAATGCATTATTGTTGGGATAAGCAGATATTTTTGCAGTATAGTTTAAGGGAAGGAGTTGTCGACATAAGTACAGTGGAGGTTCGTTTGCAATGACTAGGAGACTGCTGGTCGGGCTGGTTCTGGAAGCGCCAAATACAAATCTAAGTGAAGAGGTTTGAATGACATCTAATTTTTTTAATAATGTTTTCTTAGCGGTATCGTAGCAAATGGAGCCGTAATCTAATTTACTTCTTATCAGTGATTTGTATAGGTTCAATAGGCTGATTGTACTAGCTCCCCATGTTCGGTTTGATACAATTTTTAACAGACTTATTCGGGATTGGCATGACTGTTGAAGGATTTCTATGTGTGTTTTCCATTTGAGAGAACAATCTAAAGTAAGACCAAGAAAATTTACTTCTTCTACCCGCATTAGTGGAGTTCTATATAAAATCAGATTAAAATTATGGGTGTCTTTTCGTTTGTCAAAAATCACATAGTGTGTCTTTTCGCTTGAAAATTGGAATCCTGTTTTTTGTGACCAGTTTTCAATTTCATGGAGGCAATCTTGAAGTAAAGTGGAGGCGAACTTTGTGCTTCTACTTCTTGTATAAATGCTGTTAATTGCAGTGAGAAAAAGTGTGGGACTCAGAATAGATCCTTGAGGAATGCCATTTTTGAGAGGTCTTGTAGTTGAGATGAGACCATTTGATCTGACTTGAATAGTTCTATTGTTGAGAAAATTATTTATGAATGCTAGCATGTTTCCTTGTACTTCCCATGTCTGTAGTGTTTTTAAGATATTGTATTTCCAGGTTGTATCAAAAGCCTTATTTAAATCGAAGAATATAGCGATTAGTTTTTGGTCATTCAAAAATGCATTGTGTACTTCACTTTCAAAAGATATTACATTATCAATTGTCTCGATCTACACTTTCGGAATCCACTTTGAAAGAGTGTTAAAAATTTTTTGTTATCAAGATGCCATGCTAGTCTGTTGTTTAAGACTAAAGAAAGTAGAAAAACAAAAGTCTTGTCTTCTATATAAATAAAATATTAACTAATCCGAACAATGCAGGTACTAATTTATTAAATCTCAATCGTATTTTAATTGTTAATTCTTGAATAGATGAGGCTTTTACTTGATGAATATCCATACTTAACGATAAAATAAAACAATTTAATTTGTTTAAACCTTCATTATAATGAAACTAAGTTCAAAATACAATTTGTGACACAGTAGCATTCTCAAACGAGTGGAGGTATAATGAAAAGTTTTCAATTTATACAGTGCATTAATAGGTAATTTTACGAATATTGATAAAAGTATTATAATTTATTTACCCGGAAATAAAAAGCAAAAAGGTTTCTAAATAAGGGTTTAACTAATTCTTGATATCTATTTGGTCGTTAAGGAGGTTATCTGAATATTTGTTTTTATTTATCTCAAGAGCTCCTAAAAGATTTAATTTCATGCATTTAGGTTCTATATGCAAAATTTCAAAATTTGAATCGAAAGTGTGTTGGTTTGCTAATAAATGATTTGAGTAGCTGGAATCTAATTTTTGGTTTTCATAGGTGTTGGTGTGATGAAATTCTAGTTTTAAAAGTTCTACCTATATAAATTTTATCACTGTTGTCATTACCACATTTTAATTTATAAACTTCTGATTTGTTTTTTTTTAAGATTTAGATTTGTTGTTAACTCTATTTTGTCCGTGAAGTTTATAATATTTTTAACAATCATTAGAAAATTTGATAATAAAAATTTCTGTTACTAAGAAATCCGTGCCAAATTATCAATTTTAAAAAATTTCGTTGACTCTCTGCCACTTGTTACAGTGATTGTTAAAAATGTAACATTGTACGCTACAATATTTTTAATTTCATTTTGGCTCTTTTTTTTAAATTTCATCGAGAGGTTTCAAAAAACCTTTAGTGGGATTGGAAACTTAAATTACTTTTCTGAAATACCCTGTATATCTGAATTTAACAAACTTTTCCCTTTTACCTGGTAGCTTATGTAATCTGAATGTATAGTGATATTTTTTGTTGAAACTACTAAAAAATTTGCAATAGAGAATGCCTATAAAACTATTTTACCTATATCTATATAATTTGTGGAAATTTATAAAAATTAAGCAAAACAAAAAGAATTTGAAAGATAAGTACAATTCATATTTTACTTTTGTCCGCGTCCATACAAAATAGATGCCACCAGTAGAAGATTATTTTCTGAATATTGTAAATAGGCCTAATCTTAAACCGTACCGATAACAATTTGTTGTTGTTTCCTCATCGACGCGATGACTGTTCGGAAAGCATAGTATTTCGTATTTTTAGTTTGATGTGGCAACGGCGCATTTGGGAATATGTTGGCCGTTAATAAAGAGATACGTTGGGGGTTGGCGCGACGGCGCAAAAAGGATTCTGAAGGTGATCATTCTTGTACCGACACGTTGTCGAAAAGCCGGTAATATTCTAAGCCGAAAATGCATGTATTTCATTTATTCATTGTATAAAACCATGATATGAAGAAAGTAAAAGTGTACCAAGATCGTTTACCATTTCACGCAATCCAATTCAAAAAGTGCAAAAAGTGTATTCAATACTAAAACAATGACCAAAGTGGCTATTTTTCGTTTCTCGCGCTAGGAGCGCATCATTACAGGAACTGAGTTTTACAGTAACAGTGGGAGATCATGAACATTTTTAAACATAGGATCGCGTATCTTATTATATTATCAATCAACAGTACAAGATATATAAATAGAAACCTCCATCACCCATGGAAAACTTGATATTATACAGCTAGCGACATCTGAACTGAAGTAAAAGTAAAGCAGTTGTAAGAAACACAGATTTCTACAGCTGCGCCGACAAACTTTAATCTACATAAGAGGGAGTGCGCGGTCATAGCCAATCATCCATATTTAATCAGAAGACAATACCTTTATTTAAAAAGAATTCAAAGACCTATCCAAAAATTGCAGTAGACAGAATAAGCTTTTCAAATATTGTGTGTCATTTTAAATTTTTTATAATATTGCCTTTCATTTTATTTTCATTTGAAGAATTTTTACATGATGTCGTTGATTGACATTCAACGATGCTGTGAGCTACCAAAATTTTCGAACAAATGTCATCAGTGTTGATAAGTACAAATATTATATTTCACCAATAATTGTCTTCACAAACAACTACAATAAAACGCTTTTTTTCACTTCGATCTAATCTGACTCTATACCCTGTAATCCGGAGTGAACTTGGCAGCCAAAAATTAGCAGCCAATTCCCGAAGACACACAAACGATCATAGACGTAGGTAGATTTTTTTTAAAATCAGTCATATTATACATTGTTGAGAGAATAAAAAAATATTGAGAATATATTTAAAAATGGAAAAAGACGAGAATTTAAAATGACTTCGATACATGTTTATATTTTATTAATATACAATCCAATATATTGTAACAGAATGTATTTACACTCCAAATTTTAAATAAATAATTGGATAACATTGATCATTTAATACAATTAGATTATAAAAGAATATAATTATTCTTAGTACAATAGTTAGATTTATTCACTAAGTTTATAACATTCTGTCACAAGTAAAATTTTTTAAATTGGGACATTTCTATTAGTAACACAAATTAATAGAAAACTCAAATTTCACAACAGATAGTTATAGTTTTAATAATTTAAATTAACAAAAACTTCATTTTACAAACTATGTTTAAGTTAGATTTTCATAAACTATTAATTTAATTCAAAATGAAACATGAAATTTGAGGTTTCTATTGAAATCTGTGAAAGGGCAGTAAATAAACATTAAGAGTAAAAAACTTACCAATGGAAATTGTTGTAATCCAATCCAGAACCTTTAGTGTTGTAACTATGGGGAAAAATAAAAGAGTTTAGTTGTTGAGTTGAAGAGAAAACTGGGGAGGAGTGTGAATTTTCGGAAAAAAAGTATTCTTTTTTCTCGTTTGGAGCCTCGTTAGAAAGTAATTCTATAGCGACTTTTTCTTGGTATTACCAAGAAAGTTCTTAATACTGAAATTATGACAAGTTTGAACAAATTTGTATTTGGTAAATATTCCTTTTATTATTTACTATTTTCGTCACTTGTATCCAGTTCCAAAGAAGTGCCGTTATCTACTTGATACCAGAGTAGAGAGAAGTTCGTCAACTAATACGAGTGCTTGTTATTGTGAAACTTGAAGGCATTTTCACAATTTTCACCCTGTACCCCGTCTGCTGCTGTTAGTGAGGATTTCTCACTAAGCCATAGGAATTCTAGCGTAGTGCTGGCATATGAATATTCCATTTTTTTAAAAAAAGGTATTTGTCGATTTAATAATATTTAACTCATTTGTATTCTAACCATAGAATTGTATTTATTGACAATTGACATAATCTATTTTGAGAAACACCATAGATATAAGTGTTGATTCTGGAGGTTTTTGACAGTTGTCTAGCCAAAGTATAATTATACCTTAGTTAAATTAAGATATAATAGTTGTATTTAGTTATGTTTATATTGTTTATCTGATTTTTTACTTTTAATTTCACTACATCACCATTTATTTAGAGAGCAACTAAATTAAATTCTCTTTGAAGGTTTGTTGGTATTTTTATTTATGTTGGAGATACTGCTGCTATAAAAGGATTTCAAGATAAAGAAAAATTGCACTAATTTTAAAATTATAATCTTACACCGTTCACCCTGATAGGAATATAATTCTCATGTCTCTTAATTTTTGTAACTGAGCTAGACCAAAAAGAAAAATTAAATAATTACATTTGAAGTAAAATTCTGAACCAATAACAACCCTCACTTAATTCATTTTTATGATTAAAATCCAAAATAATAATAATTCTCACCAAAACTTTTATAACTTTTTCACAAAATTACAAAAGATTGTAATAGTATACTATAGTTCAAAATTAAACATAGTGTAGGTATCAACTCAAAGATAACGGAAAATCAGATTATGTGATAATATGTAAAAAAGGAAGATCACTTTGAAGGGGTAGAAATGCTACCCTCAATATTTGAAATCATCATTTCAGCCCGAAGGAAACAAAAAGCCAGGTTGAGATTTAAACAAAAAATGTACATACTGATAAAGATCCCACACACAGAGCTAAAATCGCTTCGGTGCCGTCGAAGGGGTAGAAATGCTACCCTCAATATTTAAAAAAATGATTTCAACACGAAGGAAACGAGAAGCCACGATGAAATTCATACAAAAGATATATATACTGATAGGGATACCACATACAAAAGAAAAATGGCTTCGGTGCCGTCGAAGGGGTGGAAATGCTACCCTCAATATTTAAAAAAATTATTTCATTCCTAAGGAAACGAGAAGCCAGGTTGAAATTTATACATAAGGTGTACAATGTACATACTGATAAGGATACCACATACAAAATGAAAATCGCTTCGGTGTCGTCGAAGGGGTAAAAATGCTACCCTCAATATTTAAAAAAATAATTTCACCACGAAGAAAACGAGAAGCCAGGTTGAAATTCATACAAAAAATGAACATACTGATAAGGATCTTACATACGAAAGGAAAATCGCTTCGGTGCCGTCGAAGGGGTAGAAATGCTACCCTCAATATTTAAAAAAATAATTTCAGCCCGGAAGAACGAGAAAATAGTTTAATATTGATGGAATGGATGAAAAATCACATTAGAAGATATAATATGTATCAAAATGTAAATATTTAGTTTTTAATACATTAAATTTCCCATATTTTTTAAAAATTCACACGAGTAAAGTGCCTTAATACGTTAGAATTCAATTAAAATTATCACACCCCCAGATTGTTAGTCAAAAATTATTCTTGGATATGAAATATGAATCGATTGTATTGGTTAGCTGACCCAATATGGATACAAAATCATTTCTTGTTCTCACGCGTGCACCTTATAGGCAAATATTTTCACTGTTGGGTTGGTCGCGGTATAGATACTCGTTGCGGGTCATAAGCCAAATCTCCTCTGTGTATATCTACCTATATCATTGTATTGCTTCGTCAAAAAGCGTCTTCCTACTAGACTTGAATTTTCAATTACTTGTGCATTATTTACAAGTTTATTTAGCATTAGTTATTTCTGTTTTTTATTAATAATTAGTGGAATAAGGTTTACATTATTAGTTTCCAAATAAGAATCACCCCTTTTTAAATTTTCACTTGTTTATTATTGTACGTAACTATAATATTTAGATTACTTGCGTTTTTTTTTAATAAATACGCTAAAAAGCCGATTACATCGTCAATTTATATTTCGATACGATGGTTAGAAAGAAAAGCCCCATATCCCAAATCCAATATTACGAAGTGATTGGGGTAGAGTTACGTAAACATTGTAATTCTTATGAGTTGGATAAAAAATTTGAACAGAAAATCGCCGAAAACATTGGCTCCTCTTTGAAAACAACCAAATACGGATATGCTAGTGTGATAACACGTATAATAAACGAAACATCTAGCTTCAAATCATATTTTCTAAGAAAATATTTTCCAGAAACAATTAAAAAGTGTGTCTTGACATGGGTTTGAAAAATTCACCCAAAACCAGAAAGAGAATATATAATGTATGGAGAAGTTTCAAACTTGAAGATGATATCAATTCCAGAGATAATATAGAAAGTCAGGGATCCATTGGCAAGGATTATGAAAATGAACATTCATTTCACAACAAACACTTTTTGGATGATGGGGATTTTCATAGTTCAACCCTTATTGTTAACAAAAATATTAATGAAGAGTCCAAACGAATTTTACAGTTTGACGATTCTCAAGATACCTTCAAAAATGTGAAACACACTGATGAACTAAAAAAGGAAATGTCAAAATTGAATGAACTTCCTGTCTCTGGAGACAATTCAATGTCTATCAACACTGCGCTGAAAGATATTCCTGATACGAAGTTTGGTGATTCGAATTCAGGATATAGTAAAAATAATCCAGTAATAACACCAGAAAAAGTTGATATTCCTTTGATTATATTGAATTTATTAAGTCCAGGAAGATCAACAGAAGTATTACCTGTAAATTCAAAAAATATCTTGAATGAAACACAGCAGATTATTTCCTTTAAAGACTGTAGGATTTTTGAAGGTAATTTTTTTATTGATGAAAAAATCTGGAGATTTATATTTTCGAATGGTAGGTTGAACGAAAAATACTATCCACATTATATTCGGAATAGAATTCAAAAATATGTAAATAATAGGTGCGTTATTGTTTTTAAATATGTTAAGTGTAATCAGAAAAATAGATGTAAAAAATTCAAAATTATTATACACAAACGTATAGCAAGAGTATATAACACTTCAATTAATTTCAATCATCCTGCATATTTGACAGGTAACGTAAGAGGTGTGGAACGCACATTAGTAAAAAAAAACCTAAATCATGAGATGCCTCTTAATTACAAGAAAAAAACTTTCTTGGAGCAAATTAAAAATTAATTAAAGAAGCGATGATTTTACAAAAAATCAAATTTGATCCTGTAATACGCAAAATGAAATCTGAAGTGATGGCCCAAATGGATAGAGCCAAAAATGAATTGCTTGATATAATTCCCATGCAAATGGATCATCCATAATTTATTAAAGAAGTGAGCGTTCCATTTAATGTTAAATTATATAGCTATGAGCAAATCGAAGTTCTAAAATCAGAGAACACTATAAATGGTATGCAATTTATACATTTTGATGCTAAGGGAGGCGTAGTCCGAAGTCCTGTACCCAATTCTAATCGAATATATTTTTATACCGCCGTGATAGGAATTAAAAAACCGAAGAGAATTTATCCGAATTTTGTTATGATAAGTATCTTCAACCCATGACGCGAATTCCATTTTCATTTCGTTATTTCTGTGAAATCAACAACTATTGGCCGGCCTTTAGTGGTGTGGTATCTGATTTCAGTTTCGCTAACTTGCAAGCTATCTGCATTGCATTTAATAGGTGTTCTCTTCTAGAATATATTAAGCAATGTTATGGTTTAAATGAAAATGGTCAAACTTTGAAAGACAAATCTCTGGTCGGAATTCATCTTTGTTGTGCACATTACATGAAAATGGTTGCAAAAGATGTCGATAACATTACAACATTACAAAGAATGAATTTCAACGAACATTCTTCAAGGATCTCATAGCCGCATTAATCATAAAAAATTTTTTTAAAGATTTTGATAATATTATCAAATATGCTTATATATTACTTAAGACGAAATTCCTGAATAGAGAAACTGAAATTGCTGCTAATTTTCTGAAAATTCGCAGAGCAGAACAACATGATTAGGATTATATGAGCAACGAAAATTATAGTGATTTTGAAGATAAATCCTTAAAATCGGAAGGTCTCATGAAATCTAGTCCATATTATAAGAGATATTTACAATTGACTAATTCAATGAAATTAGAAAATTCAGGAATCGAAGAAAATATGCATTATAATGACGAGTTTATGGATTTGATATTATTCAAATACGTGCCTCTTTGTCCACTATGGAGTGCGCTGATGTTAACGGATCAAGGCTCTATAAGCAATTCAATAGTGGAAAATTATTTTGGACAACTGAAAAAAATAAGATTGGACGGTTCTAGAAAATTGAGGTGTTCTCAGTTTGTACTTAAATTAAGAGGAGACTTAATATCTTTGAAAATTGGCAAGAGTCGGCTATCCATAGTGGACCCATCTGAAGAAAAATTCTCGAAAGAGGAATGGAATAAGAAACCAAAAAAAATACCCATTTTGAAGGTAGATTCCTTAAATTTATTGAGAAGGAAACGAACAAACCAGTTAAAACCGGCATAATTTTTCCTGAAGATGATGATGAATTACCTCTTTGTGCATATTGTGGTCACGGCATTGTCGACGAGCTTATAGATTGGATAAAATGCGATCAATGTGAAAAGTGGATTCACCAAAAATGTGTTAGACAGGAGAAAATAATATTTAGCGGAACCTTCATTTGCCAACTATGTTTGCTGGATCACAAGGAGTCGATAACTAATGAACATGTTTTTAGTATTGCATCCAAATGTAGAGCGTTCTTAAATTCGTTAACAATGGAAAATGGGGCAAGAGAGAAGTTAGAGTTAAAAACTCGTAAGCAAGGACAATGTCAAAGATGGTTCGATGAAAGAAACATTAGAGTTATTTCATCTAATTTTGGGCGAATATGCAAAGTGCGAAATGATTCTACTTATTCTAATATTATAGACACAATCATTGAACAAAAATGTATTAGTTCAGCTGCAATCAAACATGGAATTGAACAAGAGAGTGTAGCAAGAAATGAATATATCAGATCTACAAGCTCTTATTGCCGGCAAGCGGGACTAACTGTGCACAAGGATTATCCTTTTCTGGCAGCTTCTCCGGAAGGTATCGTCGGTTCTGAGGGGATCATCGAAATAAATGTCCTTACACTACACGGCATCAAGATCCTTCGAATGTAAATTTTGATTTCCTCAATCGTGATAACACCAATATTTCTTTGAATCATAATTATCATTACCAAATTCAAGGTGAAATTACCGATAGAGACTATTGTGATCTGGTGATTTTCACCTTTAAGGGTCTATAAATTGTACGGGTTCCGAGGAATAAAAGTTTCTGGAGAATTATTATCAAGAAGTTAACTAGCTTCTATTATTTTTACATGTTGCCCAATAAGTTATTGTCTGTGGAAGAGAGAAAATTTGCAACTTCCGAAAAGCTGGATGTTTTTGAGAACGTTCTTGTTACTAATATCCTCTATTATAAGGAATTGAAAAACACAAAGAGAGGATATCGTAACTCGGAATAATAATCTTGATTTTTCGTTGAAAGAATTGATGATTAATGATTTTGTAACGTTAGACCCCGGAGAATGGTTAAGCAGTTTTGTTATTGATAATTGTTTATGTATCATGAATTTACCACTACAACATTTTCAAATAATTTCTGTTGCCAAATCTTCTTTGATATTCAGTAATTACATTCCGCATTCGAGTTTCGTTGAGAATATTCATATTAAAAATAACAAAATTGTACTTCCAGTGGCAAGGCATAATCACTTCGTTTTAGTAATGCTTGATATTTCGGAAATGATACTGACACTTCTAGATCCTCTAGGAAATTAGGTAATATTTGAGACATTTTATATTACTCGATTAATAGAATTTCTCCGAATGAAAAAAATGGATACTGAAAATTGGCAGATTCGAACACTGAATCATGTGACTTAAACGGATAATTTCAATTGTGGAGTATACCTACGTAATATACTTTTTTTCCAAAATTGTCAAACAGCAGCAACTAACTAGTTATATATGTATGTCCATGTACAGACAAGATTTGAAATGGCTGTTGTTAAAAAATAGTATCAATATGTCAAATAGATGTCTTTTCTGTTCAGACGAGGTTCATACAGATCATTATCATTTTTATGTTAAAATTTCTATCTGTCTTCTCGTTTCCTTCTGGTTGAATTCAACTTTTTATATATTAAGGGTAGAAATTCTACCCCTTCGATGGTACCGAAGCGATTTTCCTTTTGAACATTGTGTTCTTTGTCAGTATATCTATTTTATGATAAAATTTCAATTAGTCTTCTCGTTTCCTTCAGGCTGAATTCAATTTTTTATATATTAAGGGTAGAAATTCTACCCCTTCGATGGAACCGAAGCGATTTTCTTTTTGTATATAATGTTCTTTGTCAGTATATCTATTTTATGTCAAAATTTCAATCTGTCTTCTCGTTTCCTTCAGGTTGAATTCAATTTTTTATATATTCAGGGTAGAAATTCTACTCCTTCGATGGCACCGAAGCGATTTTCCTTTTGTATGTGGGATCCTTATCAGTATGTTCATTTTTTGTATGAATTTCAACCCGGCTTCTCGTTTCCATCGGTGTGAAATTATTTTTTAAAATATTGAGGATAGCATTTCTACCCCTTCTACGGCACCTAAACGATTTTCCTTTCGTATGTGGGATCCTTATCAGTATGTTAATTTTTTGTATGAATTTCAACCTTCTCGTTTCCTTCGGTGTTAAATTATTTTTTTAAATATTGAGGGTAGCAGTTCTACCCCTTCGACGGCACCGAAGCTATTTTCATTCGGATGTGGGATCCTTATCAGTTTGATCATTTTTTGTATGAATTTCAACCTGGCTTCTCGTTTCCTTCTGTGTGATTTTTTCTTATTAATGAATAAACTTTATTTATAATAAATATTAGAATAAAAAATATGAAAGTAAAAAAAAGTAAAGATTTCATATACAAATTTTAATGCAAGATAGTAACAAACAAGAAAAGAACAGAAAAACGAATTTACTTGAAATTTTGAATAGAAATTTGGCACTGTTGTTTCGATATAAGCTGATCAATATCAGCCGCAATGGATGAGGTAGCTACACGTACGCAGCTTTCTAATCGTCCACACTCTTGATCGGTGGTCATTTTTGATTAATTTCATGGTTGAAAATAATTGTTCGCAAACATCGTACTTCCGAACAGAAACATCATTTGCTTTGCATTTTTCGTCTAAAGCGGAAATTTTTCAGTGCTCACATAAGGTTTATAAAAAATTTCGATGTTTACTGTCATAATTTGGCATTATTGGCGCTTTTAAGCAGAAAGTAACTTTGAAGCACGCCTAATTTTCCGAGAGCTGTCATAATTTGACATTATTGGCACACAATAGGTATTCGTGTATCAAGAGCAAAAAGTAGTACTTTGGTAGTCGAGACAGAAAGTTGCGAGGAAAACATTTTCATGGAAACCGCTGTCTTCTCAGCTTTGAACATTTGGAATCGTAATTGAAATTCGTTGATTAAAATATATTGTGCGTATTTTTGAGAACTAGTAACTTTTTCTTTTTCCAAATGTGGAAAGTGAGACACATTATTCTGCTAAAGATGCTGTTTCCACAATTTAAATTTGTGCACAAAGCCCTGAGTTTTATCATACAAATTGTGAATAAACTGTCCTTTGCCTTTTGAAGTTCCACATTAAGATCATGTCGATAAGAAACCCAAAATCGCACATCCATTCTTTATTATCAAAATGAGGAAAGTCATATCCAAAAACAATTGTATTTCTCTTTAAGTTGTATACTCTTTTTAGCATTGCACCTCTACTAAGCCAACGTACTGTGACATTTGGCAAACAATCTTTTCGCACACAAATTTTCCTGGTGAATTATGCAGTGAATAATGAATATATTCCTTCCTGTGACCTTCTTAATCTCTTGAAATAGCCTTCCCGATACTCCTACCTCCATGCTTGACATTGCTCGTGCTCCATCCGTCGATATACCAATAATCTTTTCTAATGAAATAAAAACATTTTTCAACACAGACTTTAGTTCATTGTACAGGTCTTTGCCGGTTGTAGCCTCTTGCATTGGAATCAGTGAGCACAATTCTTCGGTAATATTAAATTTAGTGTCTATACTACGTAAAAATATAGCCAGTTGTGCTGTATCGCTGATATCGCAACTCTTATCAAGTGCCAAAGAACAGTATTCCATTTTTGCAATGCGTTCACGAAGCGTTGTTGCTATGTTCTCGGAGAAGTCTTCAACTCTCCTTGCAATGGTGAATCTTGTTAAACTAATGTTTGAAATAATGTTTATTTTATCAGGAAATGCTATTTCTGCAACAGCAGTCAGACATTCTTTTATCATCTCTCATGAATTCCCATTTTTACACGCTTTTTATTAGCTTCACTTGTATGTTTGTCTGTTTGTATGTCTGTATGTAACTCTCCGCGGCTTCTGACACCGAACGAGTTCGATGTCGACATTCAGTAATTAGCGTATCAATTTATTAACTCAATTTATCGTTATCTTTCAGTAACCTTTTGTCGAAACATATTTTAATAGTTTGCTGTGGCTTTGCTTCTAGTTTTTTTGCCGTAAATATATTTTTAACTTGATTCTCATTATTACCTATTAGCGTTGAGTGAAAAATTTTTCACTCAACGCTATTAGTAAATTTATCGAAGTAGTTCTTATCGGGTATAATTGCTTTCTTTTGATTTAAGATTTAAAAACTAAATATCTTGAGTATGCAGTGGCGTATCTGCATTTTTTTTCAAAAATGTTTTTGCCTTTTCTATATCTTTAGATTATATATCATAAGTACCTAAATTTTTTTTGGTACCTATGTACACGTTAAGACTGGATTGGTTATCGAAGTAATAACTGTTAATTTTCTCTTCAAGTCGGAGCTAATTTTACAACTCTCCGCCCTCTGTTAGAAATTCGATATACTATTTGCATCAACATTAAGTTTTAGAATTTCACACCTCAAATTTTATTGCGTGGCTGAAGAAGAATTTTACGTTCATGCACCCTCTGTTGGAAATTAATAATACTATCAACGAGAACCTGAGGAAAAAATCTTTAGACAATAAATCGAACTAAAAAGTTAAAAATAAATATAGTTTAAAAAAACTAAAAAAACACGCTTTTAAAGAATGTTGGACTAAAAAGTTAAAAATAATTTTAAAAATTAAATTATGACAATAGTACATAAACAATACTAGTTTAATTGAGGGAAATGCGTGGAGCGCTTTGTGCTTATCGTATATGTACTATTTTCATAGTTTAATTTTTAAAATTATTTTTAACTTTTTAGTCCAACATTCTTTAAAAGCGTGTTTTTTTAGTTTTTTTAAACTATATTTATTTCTTTTTTCTTTCTATTCTATTTAATTATATAAAATACAGAACTTGGCTTAGCAACGCGTGTGACGTTTATATAATTCAACTTTGTTTTCTTGAGAAAATCAATAGTTATAGTTGCGAGTAAAATTAATTTGCACCGTTTCACAATTTGTCGGCGAGATAAATAAATCTGTAAGCAGAAGCAGAACCGCACTAGCGATTTTTGTACTCTCTTTTTCCGATGAATAGCAGTTGTTTTACCGATACCTGTGATAATGGATATCTTTGAAACTTTTGTCAATTATCTATTCCTTCAGCAGCTTCATGCTTTGACACATTATTTTCCTGTTTTAGTTGCCTGTACACATTTTGTATCATTTTTTTCGTAGATCGCGACTAGAACAAACCAAATTTCTTTTTGTCTATTGTCTCAAATTCCTACTCTCCACTTTCAGAAATTTCAAAACCATTAGTAAAAAATTTTAACAATAAAATATCCATGTTTTATACATAATCAACATAATCAACTGTGAAATCAAGCAGAATAAATAAATAAACTCTGACATTGTTTATATTGGCATAGAATATTACGTCTGTTTACTCTTCTGGTATATGTAAGAATACTCAAAAAAATTCAATTAAATGTTCATTTTTATTCTTTAATTACAAAACTCGAAGGAACGGCAAACAACCGTTCAATCCGAAAAACAGAGAATAAGTGTCCTAAAACTAAAATCCCTTTCTTAATCTAAATTTCGCCATGTGTTTCCCATTGTTTCCCATGCTAACAAAAAACTAAAGTTTAGTCAAGCCTGTCAGACCTCTTGACACATATCTTGAGTAATTGCGTCGTAAAATCCAAAATTTGTATACACTTCAGAAATCGTCTATTATCGATATTTTCGTTGATAATGGGCGCCATGGGTAACGAATAGGCTATATGGATAACACATGGGCCGGCTGTACGCTGACATGTATATTAATTATTGTTCGGAGCCTATAACAATATCTTCCTCTTCGAATGGTCGCCAAAAAGATAATTTTGATTATTACCAGCAAAATAGTTTTAGTCAACAAAACAAAATCTCAATCACAGCAACATCTAAGAACACAATTTGAACTAAGCCTACCCTGGGACGATCACAGCCCATGTGGACTAACCATGCAAGTAAATTTTGCATCGACCAATCGGAAGCTATATTGCACCAATGAGAATTAATTGTTCGCTCGTGGGTCGTCAAGACTAGACTAGAAATGAATTATGACTTTTTTATCTTTTCCTCTTTTTAATCCTCAAACAGACCTTGCCGCATAGTGTTATTTTATTGTGAAACAGTGCAAACTAATTTTCCTCACAACTATACTCTATGATAATTATTATCGATTCGTTGAATTGCAATATGGAGTTAATCGCACAAACAAACAAACTAAAATTATTATCATTCTTTTCGTTGATGAATAGACATGTACACAGTATTGTCACCTGAAAATAGAATTGATTTATAGAAATAATAATTATTTTAGTAGGAAGTTCAATGAAGGTAATTCAAATTATTGTGACATTTGCATAAACTGAAATTTACACAGGAACTACAATGAACCCTGCTTTGAATTTCATTTAACTTACCTAATTAAAAATAAGAGAGTAAAAGTAAAGGCATGGAATTTTGTTTATTAGGCATGATGGCAATACCGATCATTGGAAAATATTCATTTAGCTACGATGCGACACAAACCCAAAATTTATAAAATTTTCCACTCACCACAAAATTTGGAGTTTATAAAACGTCAATTAGCGTGTATACAGGGACGTTCAAAAATAAAAAAAATTAAAATATTGACGTTGACGTGTGAAGACACCTGTGAAGTTACATTACTCAAAATTCACCTTTAAGTGTTTCACTACTATTTACAGTGTGGTAACCGAAAGTCGAATGAAAAAATCGCTAATAATTTTTTTGAAAAATCGACGTTTTGGAGACTCCTAAAAATGTACGCTACTGACGTATATCGAATGTTAATGTGTAAGTGAAAATAGTCCCTTTGACAACCTTTTTGAATCACCAAAAAAGTTAATCTTTCAATTGAAAGCTATAACTGGTTAGGTTGTAGGTGTGCGGGTGTTGCGATCCCAAGAGGGTATGTATTCAGTGAATCGACGAGCATCGTACCTCTAGTGTAAAAGAATATTGATCGAAAAAAATCTAACATCATTAATGTTTATGGTAGAGATGGGTAATTCCTAGTTAAAAAGTAATTAATAAAAACAATTACTTTTTTTTCATGTATTACTTTCATCAATTACAATTACTTTTCCCAAATACAAGTACATTCATAAGTACAATTACATTTTTTAATTACAATTACTTTTAAATGCATGTTTCAGTTTCAAATCCAAATTCTACAAAGAAAAATAATACAAATAAAAACTTTTTTGACTTAAATGAAGACATAACATATTCGATTGTAAAAAAATGAGATACAGTTAGAAGTATTACAATATCTCAATGATTTAAGAAAAAATATTACGATGCTAGATAGACCCATTGATGAGAAAAGTGTTTTTTAAATATAATACGGCACTTCCCTCTTCTGGACCCGTTGAGAAATTATTCTCATTCGCAACAATTGTCAACGCTCCCAGAAGGCATACACTGTCTGACAGCAATTTTGAAAAACTTGTTATGAAAAGTAACAATATAAACATTTTGTAAATTATAACTACATCTTGCAAATCAGGCGTCATTACTTTCTGTCCGATTGATGAAAAGTAAAAAAAAGTATTTCAATGATATAAAATTTTAATTGTATATGAGCATTTGTGAACTATCCGTAGCTTAAACAATTGATTCCATGACAAAAAAGTATCAGATACTTTTTGACGAGAGTTAATGTATGTACCTGGACCCTAGATCTAGATACGTACACGAATTTTTGTATTTTTGTTTCGTTCTAATCAATAAAACTTTTAAAAGTTCACATTCTATTATTAACTTCCCTGCTTTCTAGGATTTCATCTTTTTTCCTTCAGCTAAGGAGACCTAAAATTGTATAGAAAACAATAAATGCTTTATCCGACCCTCCCTTAAGATATCTTTAACTTTAAGGAATCCTTCAGAGAGTCGCTGCAATCGGCTGTTAATTTAACAATTTGAATTATACCTATTTCAAAATTTTATTCGTACCGGTTGGTTCCTCCATTTTATCATAAGTTGTTGTAATGTAACTGTAATTAAATCAATATAATTCCTATTTTTATGACATGTACTTTGTAATTGTAATTAATTCCTTTTTTGGAAAAGTACTTTGTGATTGTAATTATTTTTAAAGTACATGTAATTACCCAGCACTGGCTTATGGTACATTATACAATTGAGCCACAGTATCCCATGGCTAGGTTTTAGTTATTATTCAGTTAAATAATTTTCAATTATTCCTCTTATACTAAGAACGTCAAAGTGTTACTCAGTATATTATTATTTTTGGTATTGATTATTATTTTAATAATAATTCAAAAGATGAACTTTAAACCGCTAGCATAAAAACAAACACAAACTAGGTTTTGCAATTTTGTTATGTTCTTTATCATCACTATATTTTTAGACTAAAAATTTTAATTATTTATCAATATTTTCAATTTTTACTTGTTTATGTATTTCTTCTGTACCGATAAAGTACCTATCCTAATATTGTAAGAGATACCAGCCTTCTACGTCCCAAAATCTATTTATACAAGGTGCTCCAATTTACGTGGTAGTTGCTAGGGCGATTGGCGTCTCTGTGTAGTAAATCCCTGTACAAGACATATTCTTTATTTCTATAGAATATAATATAAATATTACCCCATCAAATTTATGGGGCACCTTGCTTTGAAGTCCACTGTACTTGCTTCAAAGAAATAGAAAAAAATAAAATAAATAATTAAAATTATCATCCTCTGCAAAAAAATTAGAATGCATCCAAAGTACATATTCCTACTGAAAAGGGAACTAACAATTCTTCAAATTCTCAAAACAATTGGTTTAGTAAAAGTATTCGGTAAAAAATATTGATGCTCCTTAATTTTGACTCCATTGAACCAAATAGTAACAGGAAAGGTGCTGTTATAAGTTTAAGTATAAAACTAGTAACAGGAAAGGTGCTGTTATAAGTTTAAGTATAAAACTCAATAACCCAATTAATTAAAACCCAAATTTTGCTTAAAGGGAATAAGTATAAAAAAACCATTATTTTCCTAAAAAAAAATAAAAAATACATCATACAGCAGAAATACGAAGTCAAATTGTTATATAGACCAAATAATTTTAGTCACAAAGAAAAGAAACACACATAGAATTTTCCTTTTTGCACAAAAATAAATGGATATAGTTCCCGTAAGCAATGTCAAAATGTATTCAACCACTTTCAAAAATAGGTAGGTACCTCCAAGCTCATATGCCGAAATGGCTCAAATACTTCTGAAGTTTCCTCAAGCCTACTGTCCCTAGTTCAAAGATGAACCTTACTTAATATAGTATCAAATCTTGTTTAGCTTCGAATTTAGTCGGCCGTAACCGGAATGTTGTCTTCTATTGAAAAAATTAAAATAGTCACCAGCATCCAGACCTTCTACCTCCTTTCGCTCGAATAGTAACGTCAAAAGCTTGTCTTCTCTTCCATTTTTAGTTACTTTGATCTGTTAAAAATGGTAATCAAAGTGAAACGTGAACTTTGCGTTCAACCTTTCAGCTAATAAATTTATCGATAAATTTCTTTAGAATTTTGATTTTTGGTGGAAAATTTACCGAAAATAATATTCTTGAGATATTTTACCGCGAAATTTAAAATTTTGAAGTTTCTTTAAATAAGAACGCAAAAGGTACCGGCTGGTCTTCTCTTATCGTCTGTCGTCAAATCAACAAGTGTGGAACTGTGCAGTAATCCATTAACTATATTTTTGCTGAAATTACTAACAAAAATTTGAAGACGGTTTATATAATAAGAATCTGGATTACTGGTATGTTATTACATTTTATTGTTTCTTTTGAATTTTAAATTTTGATATTGGAAAATTTACCATTTTTTTTGTAAAAAACTAGTTAGTACAAAATGGATACCCATTTTGGATGCTACAAGTTACCTTCATATTCCTTAAGCAAAATTTTTCCTATAAATATATAATTTTTTTATTTTGTTAGATTTTTTTATATAAAAATCAGGAATCCTGAAGTTATGAGTTATAGTATTCAATTGTATTTAATATTTATTAATCTTATAGTTTCTTTATTTTTTTCTTATATCTTCTGTATATCCTTTATATCACAGTTTCTGGGATATTGTGTACTGAAGTCCCCATAAGATTTTGAAGATACAGCTTCCTGGAGCACAGTTTCCTATAGGACTGTTCCTGATGTGCCTACAGTTAATGGGAATAACAGTTTCTTGGAGTATTTTCCTGATGTACCTAGAAGTTTCCTGGGACATAGTTTCTGTATATACAAGTTACTGGGAATACAAGTTTCCGGGCGCACAGTTTTCTGGTGCACAGTTTCCCGAAGCATAATTTTCTTGGAGTACCTACCTACTGTTTCCTATAATCATAGCAGCACAGCGGAACACCAGTCTCTTCCAGAAGAGGGTATTCTTCTTTAAAAATAGTATACACAATTTTCGTTCAACCCATTAAGACCAGAGGAAAATAAAGAGGTTGTATCACTATAATCATTTTTTCCTATTGTAACAAAACTGATGACCATTTTGTTTATTATACTATTAGGCGTTACTAACCTTTTTTAATTTTAGTTATTTTTTTTTGTACACGTTCACGGTTCAACATTTATATCAATATAGTTATCCATATTAATTTTTTTTGTGAAAGTTTTATTTATTAAACCTCCACTAACAGTTTTCATTTCCATTTACTTAATTATATTTGAGTAGATAGCAAAGGTTACAAGTTAGCTGATTTTATTTATTTGTTTTTTTTTCTAATTTTGTTTTAGGAAACAAAATTAGTGGCGCCCTTAAATTTCTTTCATTTTCTAAACTATTCTCGTTTCTTAATTTCCATCAGAAAACAAAGCCCTGAGAACTGGCTTTGTTATCTCCAAATAATAAATCAGTTTGGTAAGAACCTGCAGTATATTTTCCATCATTTTTTTTAAGTCTCATGGCATTCAATTATTTATTGTTTCATTGACGCCCAGCTATTTTATATTTTTTTTGTTTCAAAAGCCACTTGAAATGAAAACCCAGCGATGAAGTCTCCCAGATGCCTCTATTCTCTCCAAATACTGCTAACAAAAGTTTATAATAGTAGTTTATGATCTCAATAAAAATTTACATTTTTTGAGGATCAATTTAAACCCTGCTTCATGTAGCTTCTCGAGAACCACCCTCAAATTTTTCAAATACTCCTGTCTGTTATCCCTCGTAACCACTATCTCATTCATGAAATGCATATTTATAAATGTTCCTGTGTGTACTACTGTTTATTGTGTGGACTGTAAACTCTCGTCTGTAGCCCGTGGGACGTGGTGCCGACCACGGGCGCCATCGAGTATCTCCGGTGGCGCTCGGCTTTCTCGCGGGGCTGGTCGTCTGGTGCCAGGCGCGCGAGGGATGTGGTTTGGTAGGGGTAGGTTTGGTTGGGTTATTATTGAAAATTATTATAATTTGAACATTATCTGACTCGAAGGCCCGGAGGAGGGTAGAATTACGCTGTCAAAGATAATTAGTGGGTGTTTATGGGTTTTTAATTGATATTATCGGCCCATCAGGTCTTCTTTAAAAAAAAACATATCCCCCTTCACATTTAGCGCAGACGAATCTGTCAATTACACAATTCAATTTTTCGATTCGGATTAGGGTAGGGTGGTTTAGGTTAGGAATTGACTTGCTTTCTATACACTTTTTCAAACGATATATTTAAAAAAGTGTATGGAAAGCGAGGAGATGTTCTTTTCATAGATATTCTAGCTTTCTATACACTTTTTTAGGGGAAATTTCATAAATTTTTGTGAAGTGCATTGAAAGTGAAGGAAATCTCACCCAACCTACCCAACCCTAACCCAAATCGAAAAATGGAATTGTATAATTCACAGAAAAGCTTGCTTTCCGTACACTTTTTTAATGGATATTTTCCAAATTGTTGTAAAGTGCATTAGAAGCGAAGGAAATCCAACCCAACCTACCCTACCCTACCCTTCTCCGCGCCTTCGAGTCGTCGACGAGAGCGACACGGGGTGTTTGAACCGTGCGCACCTCGCATGAAAGCCGAGCGCCACCGGAGATACTCGATGGCGCCCGAGGTCGGCACCACGTCCCACGGGCTACAGACGAGAGTGGACTGTAACACCTTTTTTTTTGTTGTTTTATCTTAATTAAACTAGATCGATATTTTTGTAGGTTTTATTGTAAAAAACTTTGTACAAGTTTTTTTTTTTTTTTGTTCGAACATGATTTTAATTAATAATTGATTTTCCTTTATTGGAATTTGCAAAAGTTTAATTCTGTACCCTGCTATAGGAGATTAATCCTCTTCAAGGTATGATTTGAATATTAATGCAAGTGAAGCTAAAGGTCGCGGTAGGGACAGCTGTGGTTGTACACCCAAGGATGGCCATTTGGTTAATTTCCACAATATGTCGCGGTTCCAACAATTGCGGAAATTAAGATGCAGGAAAAGTACCACAGAAAACCTGCATCCATCATCCCGGTAGTAAAGGAAGGAAAAGGCAATAAATTTACACTTATTTTTATTGAATTTTTTCATATGTTCATTGTCTCGGATGCTGAAAAGTACCCGAGACAATACACTAAAGAGTGCTTTTTGTCATGTTCGGTGTTCCTCCTAGCTTGGATCGTCGCTTCGGTCCAACTGTTTACGGAACACTTTACTTACAACAGCTTTCGCAGCACTTCTTCTTCGGCTTGGAATTTTCCGGTGTACGACTGTGCCTCTATCGAATGGATAGAGGCGAAGTATCGAGGAAGTCTTGGAAGTCTGGGGGGAGTTCTTCGTAAGGGATGGTACGAAGAAGTCGTAGAGGAGGATATGGGAATTTATTTTTCGGAATTTTTGAAATTGGGCGAAGGAGTCGGGTTTTCCAAGACATTTTTAATGTATTTTTGGCTAACGTGTTGTTAGATGAGAGAGTTCGGGTAATGTAACCTGCTTTAAGTTTTCGCAGTTTATCGGAGATGGGGATGATATTTGTATTGGTATATACCTCGTTGCAAGGGGAACGAAAATGTTTATATTGACAAAGTCTCAGAATACGTCTCTCACAGGAGAGGAGACGATTCATCATTTCATCAACCGTGGAAGGAGAGTTAAATATACGAGGTATTTGTAGTCGATTACGGGGTGAATAAAGGTTTTGTATGTATGCAGAAGAGTTTGAGGGTGAGATCTACCGAACTTGCCGCACAACATTCTGAGGAGATTAACTCGATTTTTCACCCTGCTAAGAGTAGCAGTGATGTCAGGCTCCCAGTTGAGGGTGTGAGTAAATCTCACCCCCAAATAGGTAACCTGTTTTTGTAATTCGAGTCTCTCGCCCCAGAGTGAAATACGGAAGTTCGTTGGTGTAGGTGAAAGGTCGTGTTTGATGGTATTTGAATGTTTAAACGCTATCAGTTGAGTTTTTTGTGGATTAAGTGTAATTCTCCACTTGCAGCACCAATCAGAAAATCGGTTTAGCGAGCTTTGAGTGTTATTTTGGAGTGTGTGTATGTCTTTAGCGGTGTTAATGATAGCGGTGTCGTCTGCATACAAATGAATATGTTGATGACGATTAACGGGGGTCGCAGTGTCTTAAGTGTAAATAAGGTAGAGAATGGGAGCGAGGATAGAGCCCTGAGGTACGCCTGCTAGAGGGGTGAAAGGATCGGAAACGGAATAGCCAACTTTTACTTTAATCGTACGTTCAGTGAGATATGAATAGATAAGTTTTACGAAGTGAACAGGAAGATTTATGCTCATTAGTTTTCTCACAAGTCCAGCGTGCCAGACTTGATCGAAGGCTTTATGAACGTCGAGAAGTACAGCTGAAGAGCATTCGCGGGCGTTTATGGCTCGAGAGATGATAGTATGAAAAGAGGTAATTGGATCTTGAGATGTGTGTTCAGGGCGAAACCCATGTTGGAAGTCAGGAATAATATTGTGGCCTTTGCAGTGTTGCCAGAGTCGTTCTTTTACCAGGAATTCAAAGAGTTTTCCAAGAACACTGATAAGCGAAATTGGCCTGTAATTTTCTGGATTTTTAGAATCTTTACCGGGTTTCGGAATGAGATGTAGATTTGGGAAATATGAGAGTGAGAGGCAGGCATTTACAAGGTTCTGTATTTGAGGTAAAATGGAAGGAGGGAGGTTTTTTAGAGCTTTTCTAGAAATTCTATCGGGACCAGGGGCCGTATTTTTTCTTTTTTCCTCTAAGGCAGGCAGTTTGAATTTCTTCAAGAGAAAAGGGCTTTAAAAAAGGGTCGTTTTGGTCAAGTGGAGTGATTATATGAGGGCTCCTCGTGATGTTCGCGGTTAGTAGGGTGGTTTCTCTGAGAAAGTCGGGGAGAAAAAGTGGGTTTTCGGGGGAGATTAAACCACTTTGGAGATGTGTTTTGAAAACCTCGGCTTTTTCGTCTGGGGTGTGCACAATTTAATTTTGTACTCTGAGACCTGATTCTACTCTTCTCCGTTGTCCGGTGAGAGTTTTGAATTTGTTCCAGAACTCACTTCCTCGCCTATAGTCCAAGTCAGACGTGACACGCTTCCATTCCCTCTGTTTGAGGGCGTTCGTCTCAAGTCTGACCAGGGCATTAAGGCGATTCCATTCGTTCTTAACGGCAGGATCTCGAGTACGCAAAAATGTGCGATAAAGATGCCTTTTATGTTTGATAAGGTTAATGATGTGCTGAGGTAAAGCACGATTTGAGGTATCAATGGTAGTAAGTGGCACGGCTTGATCAGTAGCATCTATAATGAGAGATTGGAGTGTTTCGGCTTGAGAATTTATTAAATCTATGGTGATTCTTTCAGGTTCGTTCGGAAGGTGGGAAGATATATGATTTTTGAAAGTTTTCCAGTTGGCCTTTTTATAGTTTAAAAAGGTGAATTGTTGCGAAAACGGAGGTTTGGGGTTTGCTAGCTTTGTTCGGAATAGGAGTGGAAGATGGTCGGAAGTTATTGACTCACCCTGGTAACATTTGTCGTCGAACAAAGTGGCTAGTCTTTGGGTAGATACTACGTGATCTGTAATAGAAGTTCCCTGGTGGCCGAAAAACGTGGGATTTTTGTTGAAAATTCGGAAGATAGGTAGGTCAAGAAGAAAGTCGGAAAAAATTCTACCTGAGTGATTGGTGTAGGTATCACCAAATTGAGTGTGTCTGGAGTTAAAATCTATAAGAATTATGGCTTTAGGGAGGTTTGAAAAGTATTCGAATAGCTCTGAGTTGAGAGTTTGGAGAGGGTGGTTGTAATAAGAGATAAAGGTAATGGTAGACCTGTTCCAGGATACGTCAATAGCGAAGCAGTCTAAATTCAGAGAGGTGATTTGTACAGGAAAACTGTGAATTGTGGCACCAATTCCATTTCTGACAAGAAAGCCGTTACCACGAGAGTATTGGTCTTTGCCATAGTGGAAAGTTTGGTACCCTGAGAAGTGAGGAGGGTTTTTGCCAGAGTGTCTGATATGGAAAGAATTTGGATATTATTGGAATTCAGGAGATGCTTCAACAAGTGTCTCTTCCTGGAGAGACCTTTGCAATTTAACGTTCCTATCACTAAGTCCATCAAAAGCCTTTATTAGGGTGAAAGTTTCAGTTTAAGATTAGATTGGCGTGAAGCTGAAGTACGCCTTGTTTCCCTGTCCTTGGACAGAGCAATTATGATTGTAATAGGATAGGATGAGGTGTTTGAGTGTTTCAATCACCAATTTTCTTGAAGAAGGGATGGCGTTCATGATAGTCACGGCTACCACTTCTAGGATTTTTTGAACTTCCGTAGGGAAGTCGAAAAGCATGGAGGGCTTGGGGAGGGTAATGTGGACTATTTCATCGGGTTTCGAGGGCTGGGTCTGACGTTTTGGACATTTGGAGTCGTATGTTGCGTGATCGCCACCGCAGTTTCTGCACCAAGGTTTTTTTACCTTGTCGCATTTATCTGCTTTGTGGCTGTGACCACCGCAGTTTGGGCAAGTGTAAAGTTTGGCTTTACATTCGGTAGAGAGGTGGCCGGTTTCTGTACAATGAGTACAGTATTTGGGGACTGGTTGGAGAGGATTGGCATTAGATGGCTCGCATCGATGATTGAGGCCATAGAAAGAGATGCCTTTGGAAAGGGCCGAGTGGTAGGCGGATTCAGAGTCGGTGACAACTCTGATTAGGACTGTGGGAGCATTTTTAGCTTTGGAAATTATTCTCCATCATTTTTTGAAGCTGAAGTTAAGAGTCTGAAGAAGATCAGCCATTTCTTCATCGGAGATTCCTTTGTCAACCTTTAGGATGACAAAGGAGAAGCTGGGGACGTGTTGTCGGGAGGGCTGGTTGGGTTTGGCGGTTGTTGAGTGGTTGAGTGGAATGCATACCACATGATTGTCACCTATGGCATTTTGAATTTGGAAATTTTGAGGAGAGCGGTACCATTGGGTTTGGCCTTGAGGTATTGGATTTGGCCTCGTAGGATCTCATTGGTGTTGAGGAGACTGAAGAGCTCGTTCTGAGAGCAGTATTTTGGGGGTAGGTTCCTGAGATTCAGGGTTTGGAGAGAAGGTTGTGGTGTAGGTGTTGTGGTTGGTCGGGTGGAAGATTTGGAGCTCGCTGAGTGAGCGGAGCTGGGTTTTTTGGGGGTTGGTTTGGTAGCGTGAGCCCTTCGGACTGACGCTGGGGGTGGGTGGTGATTTTGCTGCCTGTGCATAGGAAACGGCATCAGGCAGAGGAGATTGTGGGTTTTGTCTCTCGAAAAGTCTTTCGAGAGGTTCGATTCGGGCTTTTAATCGGTCGTTTTCGGATAAGGCATTTTCCAGAAGATTTTCGATGATTTTGGATCGAATATCACTGGAAGTGGTTTGGGTCACAGAGTTGGATGGAGAGCTAGAAGTAGAAGAAGCTTTTTTAGGTAGTTCTGGATACTCCTCTTTGGAGCTGGATGGCTTGGAAGAAGTTTTGGAGGAGGTTTTGGATGCATTTTGCGATCTAGTAGAAGGCATTTTAAGTTTGAGAAAGAAAAATGAAAAACGTTATATGAAATTGTCTTTGTCGTAACCGGTTACTGCCGAGGAGCAGCCTCACTCCCCGGTTAACAGCCTAAGGTGGCTTTGGCCAGTAACTGGGTGCTTTTTCTTACCTTTCTAGTCGATTAATCGTAGATAAACGTTGTCTGGTCGGTTTTAGCAAATTACTTTTCGAAGCACCCTCGTAAACGAACGCTTGTCGACACGGTGTGTACCAGGGACCGTGTGCTAAGCGACGTATGGAGTTTGCGTCGGTAAGATTGCCACTGTTGTAAAAGTAAAAAAGGAAGGATCGATTTTCATTCTCCCCCCTCGAGGGGAGCGGGCCGCTATAGGCTTTCCGGAGCCTCTTCAGCCAACATTGGAAGGAATAAGGATTGTTTTTGGTTCAGGGGATGGGAGTGGAAGGAACGGTGGTAGGTGCCTGAGAGGTGTGTACTGACCCAGCATTCGCCTATTGCTACGAGAAAACCTCTGAAAATACTCATAGCAGGTCAGGCGGACCTGGGATTTGAACCCCGGTCCTTCCGAATGCAAGTCGTTGTAAAAGTTATATCATCGGGTTTTTATACGAACGGTTGCTTGCTTCTGCGCTATTCTCGTTACATATTAACCCTTACACCTTTTGCCGACGTTGCCGGTTTTACAAATTTTCGGTGGAGTCTGGACATGCCGCCCGCCTTGATATGTACGAGGAAAAGTACATTAATTAATTAATTGTAAACAAATTAACAAAATTATAAAACATATGAGCTAATAAGAATTGTTCATGGTTCAATGGGTAAAACGCATAGTTTCGATATGGGTCTTTTAAAAATATTTCCTGTAGACACTCGAACTGTTGCCACTCTCACTATATTGTCCGTTCCGGGATGAAGTGCAACTACTCATGCCAACTTCCACTGGAGAGGTGGCTGGTCGTCTTCTTTAATTACTACTAAACTATCAATCTTCAGGAGGTTGGTTACATTTTTCTGCCATCTTTGGCGTGATTGAAGTTCTGAAATGTATTCATTCTGCCTTTTTTTCCAGAAACATTGAACGGCTTGTTGCTGCTGCTGATACTTATTAAGTCGGTTCACTGGAACTTGCCGAACATCAGGATCCGGACTTGATGTCATTGGTTTACCGATTAAAAATGGCCCGGAGTGAGTGGGGTATAGTCATCTGGGCTAGAGGATAAGGGTGTGATAGGTCTGGAATTGAGGATGCCTTCAATTTGAATTAAAACAGTCGAATAATCCTCATAGGTTAAATTCAAATTTCCTGTAACTCTTTTTAAATGAAACTTGGCGCTTTTGACCCCTGCCTCCCATAAGCCGCCAAAATTGGGGGCATGTGGTGGTATAAAGTGCCATTGTACACCTTCATTACTTAATGAATCGTTAATTTTATCGGATGAATCCTTTAAGAATTTAAACATCTCAGACAGTTTAGAGTTTGCTCCTGAAAAGTTAGAACCGTTGTCGGAATATACATTTTGAGGCTTTCCTCTTCTTGCTATAAATTTTTTAAACATTGCCATGAAGGCTTCGGTAGATAAATCTGTCACTAAATCAAGGTGAATAGTTTTTACCGACATACAAACAAATACACAAATATATGCCTTTATTAATTTCGCATTTCGTAATTTCCGGTCCTTATTAGAACAGGTCTGGCATAGTCAATTCCGACATTGAAAAATGGAGGAGTTTGCGAAATTCGGCATTCCGGTAAATCTCCCATAAGGGGATGGAATGATGTTGGTTTTACTTTAAAACATTGTACGCAAGCATAGGTGATTTTTCGTGCAGCGTCTCTACCAGCTAAAGGCCAATAGGATGCTAATAATTGTTGAGGACCACAGTGGTGCAGACCTTTATGTTCATGACTCATTATCCATTTAGTGAGATTATGTTTAGGATCTAACACTATTGGATGTTTTTTGTCAAAGGTAAATTGCTTGGAGTTTCGTAACCTGCCGCCTACTCGGATTAATTTATTCTGATCCAAAAATGGATTGAGCATTAATAGACGACTTTTACCTGAAACACTTCTCTGGTTGCAGAGATCATTAAATTCATTAGAAAATGACTGGAATTGCGCTAGCCTCGTTAAAACGGTCATTGAATAATTTAATTCCTCAACTTAAAAGGGTCCAATTTTTCTCTCATGTTTAGGAGTTTTCAAGTTATTAATAAATCTAAAGCAAATTGAAATTACTCTTTTTAATTTATTGAGACAAGAAAAACGCGTAAATAAATAATCATCCTTGTTCACTGTAATATAACAAGAAGATTTTAATTCAGGTAGCTCCGTGAACCCTACGTTGTCAACCTTCCACTCTGACTCATCAGTCAGGAGCCACTCAGGGCCATGCCACCATAAATTTGATGATAGTAATTCTTCTGCACTTAAACCACGCGAGTTATAGTCATTGACCCTTATAACTACCGTTATAATTATTGAACCCAACACCCGGATATGTGTAAAAGGAGAAATGCTTATTTTACTATTTCACAATTTTATACAATTTTGCTTACATGTTTTTATTCAAATAAATTCAGTCTGATTTTTATATTCTTAACAGTAACATTAAACTTGTATTCCAATTTACCACTAGTTTGATTCATTTTTATATTTAAAATAATAAAAGTTGTTTTTAAAAATAAAGTTTTTTGAGAAAGAAACTTAAGTGGCGCAGTCAGTAGGATTTTCTTGAAATAAGTCACTATTGTTTTTGAATTTGTTTTCTAAATAGAGAAAACGGCGTTTGGCGCTTGTGTAGGAATTACCCAATTTTATATTGTCGTTCTTAATCAGCGGCATCTGGACTTGATATCGTCCGGATTCTAAAATTTGCGTAGTCGATTGGAATAACTTTTCGGCCATGTCTTCATCTTCCGAGCGTGCGCGTTGGGGAGGAATTTCTTCTATCTCCCAGAATTTTTCTAATAAATTTTCTACAGTTGTATCGTTTTCTTTGGGTTCATTATGTATTGATAGAAAAGAATAAGTTTGCGGTGATCGAAATGCGTTTTTCCTGGATTTTGGATCCTGTATGGGTCCAGCGATAATATAACCTAATTCCGTGTTCATTAAGGTAAGTCCGTCCGGAATTAAACGAATGACTTCTCCTTTTGCAAGCTTGAAGTATAAATCGGCGCCTATTAAAATGTGAATTTCATTAGGTTCCCAGAAATGCGGGTCTGCTAAATCATTTTTGAATTCTTCAGGAATTTCCAAAGAGCGCGGATCCAAAGATATTTGCGGTAGCCTATCGGTGATTTTTTCAATTACGGAGCAAGAAATATTAAACGATTTGAACGGATTCACTATGGAATGCAGTTGGATAACCAGAACTTCCGTACTTTGAGTGCAATAATTTTGACCCAACCCAGAAATATCTAATTTCTGAGATCGAGTGCTGCGTTGTAGCTTCTCTACTAGCGTTTTTGTGCAGAAACTTTGCTGGCTACCCGAATCCAATATTGCTTTCACAAATAGCGGTTCACCTTTACGAGTGTACACTTTAACCTGAGCAGTAGGTAAAAGAACAAGGCTGTTTTTATTAACAGCTGATAGCGAAGTAAGAGTATGAGAAGGATTGCGTTCATTCGATACCGGCGGGGTGGTATTTGAATTTTGCGAAGGTTGCGAATTTACCTGAACCCTTTCTTGGGTATCTCGAAATTGCGAATGATCTAAATGAATCAAAGTATGATGATTTTTATTACAAATTTGGCACTTAGATGACGATTTACATGCGGATGTGCTGTGCAGATTACTTAAGCAATTGAAACAAAGAGATTTCGATTTTACAAACCGGTGTTTCTCATGCGGATTTAAAGACGCGAATTTTTGACATTTATAAATGGAGTGCGCGCGGTCATTGCAATAGTTACAAGCTTTATTACTGAACCTTTTTTCAGTTATTTGCGGTTTATCAATATTAGCGTACAAATTCACTTTATGCGGTAATTTTTGCGGGTGTTTCGTTGAGGGTTCAAATATGTTTAGATTTTCTAAGACAGTATAGCGTTTTTTCAGAAACTCGAGAAATTCTTCTGTACTAGGTAGCGTATTCAAATCGCGGTCTATTTCAAAAGCTCGTCTACTCTGGTAATCTATTTTCTTTTCTAATAAGAAAACAATAAGCGTGTCAAAAGCTACTTCCGGCGATAAATTCAAATTTCGAATTAAATCAAGTGTCTTTTTGCAAGTGATGTAAAACTCCCTTAATTCGTTCGGATTACATTTGATTATTGGTTTCTGATCCAATAGCGTTTGGTACAATGAATTCAACAATTTATTCTTATCTTCATAATTGCTTTTTAATGTATCGAGGGCAATTTCCAAATTTTGATTTGTTACATTTAGTGACTCTATCAAAGCTAATGGTTGACCGCGTAGTAAACTTTTTAAATAATAAAACTTTTCACTTTCCGATTTCAATTAAGGATTCTTTAATGACCAATGACGTGAACAAATCTAAAAATGAAGGCCACTCTTGCGCATGACCCTCGAAGGGTTTTATTTTAATTTCAGGAAGCTTGACAGAGGATGCTTCATTTGAAATGTGATTATTTGGGGAATTAATACTAACAGTTAAATTATTGACAAACCCTCGTAAGTTTGATAATGCAAATTCAAACCTAACCAAAGTTTGTGATTCAGCCAATTCGTCAGTGTTCGAAACCGCGGCGTCTTCAGAGTCGAGTGCTCTGATATCATTTTGTAAATCTTTATATTTAGTGTACTGCTCCAACAAATTTTCATATTTTATCTGTACTAGTTCGAAATTTCCAATATTATCATTTTCTTTTATGAAATTCTCTATTCGTGTAAGCTGCGATTTACAATTTTTCAATTTCCTTTTAAGTTGAACTATTCCAGTCGACATTTTAATTTTTTAGTTGGTCACGTACTTTAAAAACACGAAAAGCGAGGCGAACGGCTAAATCACAATTTGGTGCGATACCTAACTACCCTTTTTGTAAATATTCAACAAAGCGCTATACAATATAATATGTACCTAAACACATGTCGATAACTGACGCTAAATCATAAATCTCAAATAAGTAAACAATAAATTCAATTGCGGTTAAACAATGGTAAAAACAAGTTATTATTACGATACAAATATAAAAGTCGTGAATAGCGAAATCTATCAATCAATAGTTAGAATAGATTTATTGCGTAAAATGTTTATTTTATTTACAGACAAGTTCAATCATAAAAAATGTACCGTGGAGATCGGGAAGTCGACGATCTCTCTCACTCCCACGAAAATGTCCTTGCTAGAGAACGTCTCTGTCCTTTTCTATTGCGCGATGGTCGAATTTCCAATATCAGCGTGGCTTGCTTGGCGGCAGCTTTTGGATGCGTTGTTGTCAGATAGAAAATATATCTCGACAACTCGTTTCTTGAAGCGGAAGGTGATTATATTCAAAGCGGTTTAATAAAAGTTAGCGATGGCACAAAGTGTGTCCAAACATAGGTATTCGGCGGTAGAGAAATGTTTGTATCTATACAACTAGAGCGGGTATACAACTAGGGCGGTATGATCTGTAGAGATAACCAAAATTGATTAAAATCCGGCTCGAAGGACCAAAAATGGATGGAATAAGGTGGAAACAAAAGAGCAGTGGATGTAGGTATAGCGTGGCTGATGCGTAGATGTTAAAGCGTCCCTTATTCTTCCATTGCGCTTCGATGGTAGCGGGTGAAGGACCACTCGGTAACCCGAGAATGAAATAAGAAACACAGATTTATGTTAACGAGATTGATAATCACATATTTATTTATTAGGAAAGTCACAGATACACAGGTTGCCGGTTACAAATAAATATATTCATCAAGCTCTCTGACAGGCTGAACCACTTGGCAACATCTAGTGTTCACTTTTCTCACTGATATGGCGGTTAATTCACTTTACTCCCGGCACAGTTTTACAATAATACAACTAATAAGAGCACAAGTAAACTCAGCTTCCTTACGACTCACAGGAGTTACCTGTATTTACATCACTGCAAAAAGACCGGAGGCAATAATCAATTAATTTAAACGTTTTGCGGGGTGCGATAGTTTCCGAACATGGTCCGGGTACTTCGGAGTATCGATTTATACTGACTTTTGGAGGGGTCGTTAAAATTGGGGTAAAGTATAGAGTGCGGCGTGGCGCATAATATTAAAAGCTAGAGGTAAGAACTGAATAGAAGCGCCTGGAGAAATTTCTTTCTTAGAAATTTCTCCATGTCCTCTTTTTAGTTTTAATTCTTTTAATTGGACTTCCATTTTTTGGAATAGAAAGTTGACTTGCAATCGAAAACTAGATTAATTAAATAAGTACCTATGTATCTATACACTTTTTATTGTAATTTATTAAGCAGACATATGTTTTTAAATTTAACTGAAATGACCTGTCAGGAATAGTCTATCGTTTTTATAATTGAATTATTGTAATCACCCTTATAATTGTTAACTGTACCTATTCAAATCCTAATCGGAAAATATCGACTAGAATAATTCAAATTTACAGTGCATGCATAAATTGGAACATACTTACAGGAAATCGGCACTTCTACCAGATATTTTTCAAGCTGGAACTCCTAACACTTGACCATGCGGCGAAATTGGAGGTTATGATGGACTATAATTGTCTTTAAGTAATTAACTGATTAATATTATAAGCCGACTCGAAGGACCATGTTTATTGTGTAACACCTTTTTTTTTGTTGTTTTTATCTTAATCAAACTAAATCGATATTTTTGTAGGTTTTATTGTAAAAAACTTTGTACAAGTTATATCATCGGGTTTTCATACGAACGGTTGCTTGCTTCTGCGCTATTCTCGTTACATATCAACCCTTACACCTTTTGCCGACGTTGCCGGTTTTACAAATTTTCGGTGGAGTCTGGACAACTACATGAAACTAATAGTTTAGTGCCCTTCGTCAATTCTATTTGATTGTAAGCATTAAAAAAATCTAGTTTTGTGAACTACCCACCCCCCTGTATTGCTGCAAATAATTCAATAAAATGTGGCAAGGTTAAACACATCAACCAACTCTGTATTCAAACTAAATTAATAGTCAGCACACAAGGCCTTCCCGCATCAAATTTCTTAACGAAGGAAATTACACCTCGATTTTCCAACTAGTCTTAAATCTTAAATAAGAAAGAAACTAGCCTTGGTTTACAAATCATATTTTCACATTTATAGAATCCTAGTTCATCCTCAAATAAATCCTTTAACTTTCCGATTAACTCGCATTTAGATCTATATCATAACTACTTGTTTTAATTACTTCCATTATTTAGTAAAAAAATCAATATTACGCTGTAATAGATCTCGACCTAACAAAATTTTTTAGCAACAGTTGACTTGAATTTATCAAAGGTCTAAATATTAGATTGTAACACTAATTTCACCCTCAGGCACAATAATATTTCCATCATAACATCTCAACCTAACAGATGTCTTACTTAAAATACAATCAGTAAGGTTCATTCGATAACAATGTTCAGGTAGTACAGAAATACCTGCTCTGGAGTCTAACCCCACAGTAATGGTGTATCCTTTACATGCAAGGTAATTTCAGGAGCTATAACCCAATGAGACTTATTGAAATAATTAATTCCCACAAATTTAAAAACTTCTGAATTATCGTTGACTATACCTACCGATATCCTCCTCTTCTGAATAATTAGTGTTCCCACAAACCTTAGCCAAATGTCCTTGGTTATGACAAATTTTACTTTTGTAATTTAGATACTTACAATTATTTCTAGTTATGTGATTGTCATTATCACAATACTCACATTTGTTAGTAGCTCCACCTGAAGTAGTTTGCTCTCAGTCTTCTTTCCTTTCTTCCTTCTTAGGTCATATATAAATCTGTTATCTTTTTATTAGGGCTCCGTACACAAAGGGTAAAAAACGGTCTGTATTATTACTAAGACGCTGTCCATCTGTCTGTCTGTCCGTCTGTCACCAGGCTGTATCCAATGAACCGTGATAGTTAGACAGTTGAAATGTTCACAGATGAGGTATTTCTGTTACCTCTATAACAACAAATACTAACAACAGAATTAAAAAAATATTTCAGCGGTGTCCCATACAACAAACGTGATTTTTTTGCTCTTTTTTGCTCGATATTGATAACGGCAACAGGTAGACGCTTAAAATATTCACAGAAAATTTGGTTATATATTCACTTTAAAAATAAATGATTAAGCTTTAACGACACAAATATTTAAGAGGGGTACCCATCATTGAGAAAATAAGTCCTTGGGATCAGCTATAGAATTATGAAAAGTGTCAAGTTTTGCAAAGCTGATAGCTGTTTCAATTACTTCAAGTATATTGTAGGTTATTTGGAAAATAAATTGATAGTTTCAACCCTTACACTGTGAAAGTCAAACATATCAATGTTTAAAAATACGACTCATTATTTTTATTTCACAATATTTTTTTATAAGTTTTACAACCGGTTTCGATGTTTATACATCATTTTCAAGGGGTGGAATGAAACATTGTTTATTATGTAACTGAGAAAATGGAAGGAATACTTTTAGGGTAGGATAGTAATAGGTATCATATAGATAGTGAAATTAAATAAAGTAAACAAGTGTATTATTAGCTAAGTTGAAAGGTGTTTATATGTACATATTTACACTTGTTTACTTTATTTAATTTCACTATCTATATGATACCTATTACTATCCTACCCTAAAAGTATTCCTTCCATTTTCTATTATTAGCTAGGTTAAAAGGTGTTTATATGTACATATTTACACTTGTTTACTTTATTTAATTTCACTATCTATATGATACCTATTACTATCCTACCCTAAAAGTATTCCTTCCATTTTCTTAGTTACATAATAAACAATGTTTCATTCCACCCCTTGAAAATGATGTATAAACATCGAAACCGGTCGGGTCTAAGTTTTTTGTAAAACTTATAAAAAAATATTGTGAAATAAAAATAATGAGTATTTTTAAACATTGATGGTTATTTGGAAACAAAGAAAATTGTGCAACGATTTGCTATATTGCAAAAATATAGTAAGTATCTACGTTATAAATTTTTAAACTTCTAATTAAATTTTGTAAGTAATTAATACGTGAGCTTAATATTAATTGGTTATGAGCTAATATTTTAGAATTATTTTCAAAATTTTTAATGGATGATTGGAGTAAAGTAATTTGATTTTCAATAAGAGATTTTAATTGGTTTTGATTGTTGGATAAAGATGTAATGGCTTCATCATATCGTTTTGCATCATTTTGATCTAAATTTCCTGTTATCCTAGTCCTAATCCGTTGAATAATGATCTTCGTGATCGAGTTTTCCAAAATAGGTTTAATTGATTCGGTTGGAGGGATATTTTATGTGCGATAAATTGAATCATGTGATAAGAGTTTTTAAAGTGTTCAGTGAAGTTAAAAATTTTAGGAGATTTCGATAGGGAGTCATGAATATGAATATCTTAACAAAAGAAACTCTTTGGTTATGTTTGTAATGGCAAATATTTGTATAAACCTCCAATTGTTTGATTTTATTCGTGCTTTTCCTTTATGGAGAGGATAAAGACCAGGATTATCATTTATATTGTGAAATTTGGGTGTGTATAGTCCTGTGACGGTGGTTCAGAAGAGGAACCTGAAACGGGAGGATTCTTTAGTTCTTTAATATGTATTTTTTGTTTGACCAATGTTAATTTTTTCCTATTTAATAATTTTTTAGATATTTTAACTTTATTTCTATCTAATATTTTTGTTACGTTGTAACGTTAAAAATCTTTTATCTTTTTCATTCCTATTTTTGTGGTTAAGTTTGAATATAGTTTGACCTAATTTAAATTCTGGGTTTATGTCACCTTGTGTGTTTGTTTTTTCTATTACTTTCTGTTTTCTCTTGTCTACATTTTCTTGTACTTCTTTGTATGTGTTTTAATCTTTCTTTATGGTTATAGTCTATTTCGGAAAGGTATAGGGTAATAAAATGGGGAATTCCGTCCAGTTCGGCTCAATTTCGGTATCGGCCATAGCGGCGTAGGTCTTGAAATGGTATTGTTTGTAATATTAAAATTTCAAGTAATTGCGTAAGAGAATTAGGAAAAGTATGTTTTCTGGCCTGAAGTGTCGATATCGAAATATTGTGTAGGGATTACCTAGGTAGTAGATTATACAGTTACGTACCGTTTAACCTTTTATTAGTGCCTTTCCTAGTTCCAACCCTATTTCAGATTCGGCTTAACCATGCGCCGCAAGAAATTTTTAGACCTTTATAAGTATATTTGTTTAGTTTAACGCATCAGTATGTGCTGTTAAGCCGTAAATAGTGTTCACAGTATTATAAGATTAGTAATAAAATGGCGACATTTACACCAACGAAAAGATGTTCCAATGATTCTCCACTATCAGTGAATGAAAAAACTTATTATTTTAAATGTACACGATTGCATAAAATACGATTACCCGAAATTTACTGTACAAGAAACTGTCGAACGATGTTCCCGAATAACTGGGGTTGGAAAGTCCACCGTTTTTAAATTATTGCGGGGGAGAAAGATAGCAGGCCAAGTGGAGCATCCCAAGAAAAGTCCAGGCAGACCAGTAAAAGCCCTTGATGAAAACACCAAAAGTGTAATTCGAAGAAAAGTTCACTCTTTTTATTTTCAAAAAGAAATACCCACCCTAGATAAGATTTTAATGGAGCTGGCCAGGACACCACATACCTTGTACTGATGAGGCGCAAATACGCCGAAACCGGTCTACAAGTTGTGTTGTCCCTTCTAATCGCAAACCAGAAAGGTTGGTTTTAAAATATCTTGTAGATATACCAACCCCGTTTGACTTTGGTGTGTAATTCAATATCCGGCGAAGCATATGCACGGGAAGTAGTTGTTGCTCCTTAGTTGAACGGCCACTGTTTTTGAAAAATATTATTTTTAAAAAAATTCATAGAGTGTTGAATATTTATAATTATTCCTTTCGACATCTGTTTATAATTGATATGTTGAATAAGTTGATGAAAAATATGAAACAAGGACAAACCAAGACAGAAAAGAAATTACAAGAAATGGAGACGACATTAGAAAAGAAATTTGGAGAGGGACAGAAAAAGGTGAAGAGAAATATAAAATTACAAATTATGAACTGTTTTGAGCAAATAACAGAAGCAATGGTGAAGAAACAAGAAGAAGTTAAAGTGGAAGTAATGGAAAATATGAATATAGAGGTATTTTTAGGACATGACGAGATTCAGAAGCAAATGGAAGAAAGTATGAAAAAAATAGTCAAGAAAATAAAAAAATATATATAAAATATATGGAAAATCAGAATAATAGGATCATAAAAGCAATAAGAAAAGAAAATACAAAAGAAATTAGAAAGTCAAATGAGCATTGGGGGAGAACTATTAACAATATACAGAGTGAAACAAAGAAAATGAATGAAGAATGGTAGAGACGACACAATTAATGAAAAATAATGTGGAATGAATAGTGGAATACAAAATGATAGAGATGAAACAAAATTGATAGAACAAAATGTAGAGGTATGTTTTCAGATGAGAAGGCAAATAGATTAACAAGAATATTCAGAAATTATGGAATATTGGAAGAAGGTGAGAAAAAAATGTTCATGGAAGGATATAAAAGAAAAAAAGAAAAAACCAAAAATTTGATTTTTTAAATTGTCCACATACATTTTGAGGTTATGTGAAGAAGTGTTGATACAAAAGTTGTAGATATTTTTATTACCCACAACTCTGCCATTTGACAGTTTTCCATAGGATTTGTAGTTTTGCCGGAAATTGAGATAAACCGTTTTTTACTCTTAAAGACTCACCCCCTTCCCCTTCCCGACCTCAGATCGCCCGTAAATTATTTTTCCTTTCATTTTTATAATATTCTCTTCCTTTTCCAATGGGTTTTAACCTACTATTTTATTTTTTTTTCAAAAATTATCCGACCCTGGTAATAATAATTTTCAAAATATACAGAAAGCGTCATTTAAAAATTTGAAAGTTGATACACGTGATTAAAAACGACAACATTAGGTTGAAGATGTATGGCTCGTCTCATTTTTCATCGATCCTCAAAGCCTCGACTAATTACCTACATTTTGGATGCCTGAACTTTGTGGCTAGTGGTTTTAAAGCACAAATCGTTCAAATTAGACACCGAGTGTTATATTAAATTTAAATTGGTTTTTTTCGTATTATTCAAAATTTTTAAATTGTATAGGTTGTCTCCTTAAACATTTGACAGGAAACTAGGTTATTTTTAAAATGTATTATACATGGTCTAGGTTAGGTTTGTGTAAATGTGTACTGCGACTTTAAATATCGCTTTTTGTTACTAATTACTCATACTTTTCAAATCTACCCTATAACTAACTTAATCGATGTGGTGAAAAATAAAGAATTCCTGAACAGCCCCATATTGTCATTAGATGTTTGATATAAAAGCAATTTGTTCAGATATTCTACTATTTAAAATCAATTAGACTAAGCATCAGTATGGTGATATTTTGTCAAAAATCCTAGTAGAATACGGACTGTACCATCATGTGAGGGTCATTACTAGTATGATCCTAACATATTTTCGACTCGCAAATGTTGCTCACGAAATTGTTTTAAACATTTAAAACGTCCTTTTTTTTAGTGTTTTGTTAATAACACGAAAGCTTATCAAGTAATCGTAATGGTGTCAAAAGGCGAATTTTATATAATGAAAATACGAATCCAACGCATTTTTCAGAAAAGTGATTGGATCGAGAGCGAAGAAAATTCGAAAAAACTGGAAAATTTTTCATTTTGAAAAAAATTCATATCTTCCTCTTATTCCAAGTTATAGCGTTGAAACTTCGTAGAAAACAAGTCCTTTGTATGCGATTTGTGTGGGCCAAAAGCGGGTACCATGGGACAATTACTTTTGTTGCTACTCCAATTGCAACTTTTTAAAGCAATTTTTTAAAGTAGGTCTGCATGCGTTAAAGATAGTCCGATTTTGAATTTGAAAACGGTTTTGAAGAATACAGATATGGAGCAACAAATTGCCTATCTTCGATTTGTGCTCAAATGCTACGAAGTAGGTCAAAACCGCTCGGGAATACGGCCGAAAATGACAGAGCGTTGTCGCGCAGCGTATGAACTATTTGCATTCGATTAACTCAATATTTCTTATTTACCTAATCGATTATCGGCTATACAGTAAAATAAATTGACCTTTACCCTGACGTCACTAGTAATGAACAGTAGTAAACACAAACTTTATATACCTCATCCTTTTCTACTGACCATAGAAACACATCATACAGATATGTACACTTGTCTTTCAAGCAATGACATACGTTCTCTTGTATCTCTAATTATTACCTCCAAATGTTGAAAAGAGATAGCGCCAAAAACGATTGATCGGTTGTATTCGTAAGAATTTATTTTGACCTCTTATGACAACTGTCATTATTTTGATACATTGAGTTTTGTTCAAAGCGTTTCATTATTTGCATTCAGATATATTCTAAAAAATCGGTTTTTGTCAAAACCTCTAATTTGTTATTTTTATTTTACGGTAAGTACAAAATTTCTTGTTTTTCATTTAATAAATATTTTTAACGTAACCTTACTTCTTAGACGGTGGCTAAACTTTCGTGTATAGGGAACATTTATGGTAGATTTATAAAGTCAACTAAAGTAAGAATTACGTTAAAAACCAATAATTAGGAAAGATACATGCATGTAAACACTTATACCCTTCTATAAAAAGGTTGATAAAGAAGGAAAACAATCCTTGTTTTTTTTACAAAAGGAGAGTAAAACTCGCAGAAAACCAAAAACTGCAGACTTACCTGAGGGCAGTAAAATGGCTATACGCAATACATTATACGAGATGTACAAAGAACGTGAGTACATATGATATACAGTAGAAACGGTGGAGCTTTACCATCACGTGACTGTTACTATACGTATTTACGTATACGTATAGTAACGTATAGTACCTATAGTAACGTATATATGTATACGTATATACGTATAGTAATGTATAAAACGTATAGTAACGTATATACGTATACGGATGGTAACAGTCACGTGATGGTAAACCTCCACCGTTTCTACTGTAGATATTTTGTAGAATAACATTTTAGCAAGCGAGTGAAGAAAATTTTTAAATTAATTAACAAATGAGAAATGAAACACAAAATTAATAGATATAACATAAATATCAATTAATTTGTTAAAACCAATATATAGTGTCTTTTATTAGGTACTTGAGTAAGTTTTAAGTAATTTTAATATTCTGATAAAAATTTCTTAATTATCTTTTGAAAATTTCTCTGAATGTATTAGGTAGTGAATAATAGTAATTATTTTTTCAGGAAAACCAGTAACTCTTCAAACATGAAATTATGAGATAAAGTCCAAGGAAATAGTTACATGTAGTACAACATCATTAAGCACATTGTTGAAAGAAATAGGGTTTAAATTTAAAAAGGATGATAACCGAAGAGCCCTTATTGAACGTAACCATATTGTTTCACACAGAGCTTGCTTCTTGAGCAAATATATGGAAAATTTAACCAGTGCTTATCCAAGAGAATTGATATTCTTAGATGAAACATGGATTTATTCCAAAGGAAGTAAAATTAGAAGTTGGCAAGATGATAATATTAAAAGTGTGCGTAAACCTGAAGGAAATGATGGAAAAAGATTTATCATTGTTTATGCATGCAGGTTCTTCGAAAGGCTTTGTTCCAGAGGCAAGTTTGGTTTTCTGTTCAAAATCTTTAACTATGGATTATCATGGAGAAATGAATAGTGTGTTATTTACTAAATGGATCAAGACACAGGTACTGCCAAATTTAGAGGAACCATCACTTATAATAATGGACAATGCACCATATCACAGTGAGATTTTGAACAAACAGCCATCGACATCAACAAAAAAAGCAGAAATTGCCAGTTGGCTGAAAGAAAATAAGATTAACTTTGATCTAAAAATGACAAAACCACAGCTATTACAAGTAGCGAAGATGCATAGAAAGCAAAATGTCTATCTTATAGATGAAATAATAAGGGAACATGGACACGAAGTATTAAGGTTGCCACCATACCACTGCGATTTTAATGCCATTGAACTAATTGGGGCTAACTATAAATCGTACTATAATAAACATATAGGTAGAGATGGATCCAGTGACGAGAAAGTAATAGGCATGTGGAATGAAGCTTTAGAGCAATGTACACCTAACATGTGGGCAAAATGTGTGACCCATACTGAAGAGCTTATTAGAAAGTGGTACGATAGAGAAAAAGTTATTTGTAATATGGACGTGGTACCACTAACTATTAATGTAGGTAACAGTTCCTCTTCAGAGTCTGACGATGATTTTTAAGATACCTTTTATAATATATATTTGTATTGTAAATTTCGGAATGACAATAAATGTATAAATAGTGTACATTTCATACAAACCTTTATTACCCATGATTTAATATTTTTTATTATGCTTAACAATGGCTTTTGTTAGCACTAAATTATGTGCTGTTTTAAATTTGAATAGATTAATTCAAATGAAAGATTCGTTGGAATAAATTCATTCAAATGAAAGATTCGTATAAATTTCTACTTTCGTTAACGATCACAGAATAGTTTTTTTGTGTATACCTATTAGTAGCAGACAAAATAATTTTCAGTAAATATTATAAAATCTTATTTACATTTTCGACTATTTAAAAACGGTAATAATTGACTTCAACCAACAGCATTATTTATAACGCAAAAAAATACTGACAAGATAAACAAACAGTGAAAATACTTACGCACACGACAAAGTAACAGTAGCCATTTTTGACTTTGACTCATTGATTCATTTCGCGAGGTTTGTAGGTATGACGTCAGGGTAAAGGTCAATTTGTTTTACTGTAATTATGTAAACAATCAATATAATATCTTTCAAATTCAAAATCGGACTTTCTATAAAGCATCCAGACCTACTGCAAAATATTGAATTAAATAATTGCAATTGCAACAAAAGTAATTATTCCATGGTACCTGCCCTTCCCAGACATAATATTTTTTAGGTAATATGAATCAGTGACAAATGGGTTATTCAAAAATGTAAATATTTTATATTTTCTCTGCTAATTAACAGGAAAAAATTGAAACAAAAATTCACTGAAATTTTCCAACTTATAATGCAGATACGTCACTAGTTTGAATGTGAAGTTGTCGACAATCTACGTTTGTTGTTCTATATTTCAGCATTATTTTGGCAACTATCACTGTCATTCACTCTGTATTTGGTTGGTTGACAAATGTCAGATGTCAATTAATTGAATCGTATACGAGGTTTGTCAAAAAATATAAATTTGATACAAGAGTAAAGTACCTACGTTTATTTTTTACAATATTGAAAACTTTAATAAAGGAAAGTTGTTCGAAATAGATAACTATGTTTTAATATGCAATTAGATCGTACTACTTGAAAAAATTATATTATTTTCACAAATTGTTCTCAAAATATTAAATGTCATTTAAGGTGTCGATAAGAATTAAAAATTACGTTTAAATGCAATTACTCATTACTTCACTCATTATCTCATTGCAGAATTGATAAACTGCGACTTTATCTATCAAGAGTTATATCAAATAGAAAAATAATGATTTATTCCGAAAACGTAACAAGGAAAATCCGTTTTAACTTTTTCATCACTAAATATAGATCTCAACTTGTCCACCGTTTCATTCTGATCATTCAATTGTTCTTTTAGAAATTACTTTTATTACATTCCTAATAACAGCCGGAGTAATATCGTCACATGCTTCCTGAATTGTTCTTTCCAAATGATCAATATTGTCGAATGGTCTTTTAAGGTACACTTTTTGCTTTTGGTATTCCCACTAAAAGAAGTCTAGTGGGTTCAGGTCTGGAGATCTTGCAAGCCAAGCAAATTCCACAAATCTTCCTAATACTAGGTAATCCATTGAAATTTTGCAATAGATATTCTCGAACATTTCTGGTAGGTACTTTGACATGGTGCCCCATCATGTTGACACCATATACGTTGTCTTTCTGTTTTTTTCTCAATGTATTATCGACATTTCCATCTCTCCTGAATTTTTTCATTTTTTCATTATAACTGTTGCAAAATGTACATTTTTATCGAGATGTCTCTTATTGAATATTACTGCAGCTTCCCCATAGGTTTTGTAGTTATCTCCGACAATTGGTACAATTTCAATTTTTTCGTCAAAAGTCAATATCAACGGCATTTTTCCTACTTTTCAAGTACAATTAATACACACTGACGTTTTCAATTCTGTTTACATTAGTTTCAATTACATTTTAATTTCAATGCACACCAACTAGATGGAATGTATTATTTTAGTTCTCGAAAGCTTTTACTAGACCGACTTTCGGTAAGAGAAATATTATTATCAGAGCCACGTAGATTTTAAATTATTTCGTTTATTTTTGTGTATTACAGTGGAAAATACATTATTCTGTTGGGTATTACTTATTTATTACTGATTTAAGATCATTGCTAAAATATTTCAAATCAACAAATAAACATTTGAGTTGTGTTAACTTGTTGAATAAGATAAAATTTGACGTGTTTCACAACTAAAATTTGTAAAATTTAAGTTGAAATCAAAGTGGTCAAAATATTCCTATTAATCTTTTGCAATTTGTGGACACCCTGTACATCTAATGTCAAAAGTAAATACTCGAATATTATTATTTTCGAAATCAGAGATTTTCAAGAAGAATAACTTTTTTTCGTAAAACTTACAACAAAAAAGTTTCCCATATGTTGCCAACTTATTCAGACATACTGAATATTATTATTTTTATAAAGTTTTTATAATCAATAAATAGTGTGTTATTAATCTAATTAACCAATGATTGGTTAATTAAACAACTACATTAAATTTCAAAACATTTTTAGTTGAACCACTACACACTTTTATACGTGATTTATCCTGTATGGACATAATCTACATATGTTATTTCTGAAAGTATTTGCTTTGAACGGACGCAGAATGGGGTTTCAATGAAATAATTCGTGTATAGGTCTGTGAAAAATTTGGCAACCTTGCATGGATGTATGATTAAATACAAATCAGACAAAAACGTATATATATGTTGGAAGTTCAAATACTTGCGGCTGGAAGGAACTAGAAGTACTTTGGTATGTCAAAAATATTCAAACATTTAGTCTCTCTAGTGGACGCACAAATACATTTCCTTGTACGTATGTATATATATTGATATGGTTTATTGAATGCCCCAAGTTTGCGAGTCAATTGTTATGGTTTTTTGAAAAACCACGTTGGTGAATAATTGTTATGGTTTGGTTTTTTTTTTATTTTCATTTTATATTTAATTTATTATTTTATTATTTATTTATTTTATTTTATTTTATATTTAATTTATATAACCATAATCATGAACAAATGTATGCTTACCTTAAATTCTTTTAATTGGGCGCCGTCAGTGATTACTGAAATTTTTTATGTTTGAGTATGAGACTCTTATTTTATTGGATATTAAAACTTTTTATTTTGTAATTTATAATTCTCAGGGTATATTTTTTATTGTGAGTTCAAAATTGCAAAATTTGGAAACCGGCTCTGCCTTTTGTTCTTCTGGTTGAAAGTTGGTATTCTACTACTAGTCCAGTCATTACGTCGGAAAAATCGGGAAATAAACGAAAATGAACCGAGAAAGCCAAATTTTGGATATTACGTGGGGGATGGCAAGAAAAGCTTAAGTTCAAATTGTCGACCAAAATAACCTTGTGCAATTTCCGCCATCTTGAAAAAACCCTTAAATTCAGTTTTTTCATCATAGCTCGGTTCCCCGTTGAGATACGAAATTTTTTATAGAATACTTTTTTGTTGCTCTTCTCGCGATCTACAATTAAGGTCCCATGCATTTTTCACGTATCGATCGTCGTTTTCGAGATATCGATCAAAAATATCAAAAATTTGGGGAGAATTTTTTTTTTCGCTATTTACTTTTTTCTGGTGGAAGATATCGAAAAATGTTTGGAATAAAACTTGTAGAGCGTGTCCAGACCTACAAATTTGTTTTTTTATTTTTCATTTCCGACAAAAACTACGACCTCTAGCGCGCCACAAAGTCAGTGAAACTGTGCCCGGTTTTCATTTAGCCCCTCGCTCGGTTGTATCCACGCGTCAAAATGGATGGAAAATGGTTCAGGGAATTATTGCAATACAAAAAAAACTCATAAACCAGCCAAATTAGAAATCAAATACATAAAATTTATTGATGAAAAAATTTTTATGCAGCAAACATAATGATTGCAAGTGGTAATTTTTTTCACTCGTTTTTCGTCGTTTGGATGGTCCTGGCTGTTCAAGTTCCTCCTCCGTAGACTCTTCGAGTCGTGAAACCTCTTCAATCGCAGGAAATAATGTTGTAACGGTCGAAAAATCGTAATCATCGTCATCGTCGTGATCGTCGTTGAATAAAATTTCGACTCTGGCGACATTGTCACATGTCTGTCCACTGCAGTGCAGGCAAATAACGGAGCAATGGATTCCTGCTTTCCTGCAGCCACAAGCAGCTCCACACTTTCCTTTGCATTTGCACGAAATGAGTTTCAAAAGTTCAGGTGGAGCGGGTGCGGCTGTGGTGCAAATTGGTTCGAGCCCGTTATTTGTTTGTCGCCAACCCCATTCTTGAGGATCTTTAAAAATTCCGAGCCACGTTTGTACTTGTAAATATGTCCGGAAAACGTGTTGGCGGACTGCACTTTCCGTTGGTGAGAGCAGTGAAAGATTATTCGTCTTGCTTGTCGTCATTGATTTTGCGAAGCGATGGAATCGCAAAATATCGATCGTCGTGTCCTCTTTACGACCACCATAAAGAGCGATAAGGAACAGCTTTCCCGCGCAAGCTAGCATCTCCGGATCGACCTTTTCTTGCTTGAATAATTCTACCGATGACCGGAGGTTCGGATTCTTCTCGAGGGTGCTGATGAACTTCGACTTTCCAATGTTATAAAAAGATGACGTGATGTCACAACCGCTGAAAGCATGGATGAAAAGAATGTTCTCAAGAACAGACTTATCATGCTTGAAACAATTTGGAGAGTACACTTTTGCCGGTGTTTTGCCTTTGGCTGGTTTGTGGAAGAAAATATTTTTTTCTCCATTGCAAGTCCGCAAATTAGGACCAAAAGATCGATATCTTCGCCAACGATTTCCACAGAGTCATGGAGCGATGCTTCTTTAATTGCTGTGGTTACGATGAGAGTGTCAGCATCCTCAAAAGCCTGTTCTACTTTTATCCCGGTATTTGCAAAATAACGGCGAAGCATTTTTATGAAATTGTGCTTATTTTGGTCCCTTGCAAGAAACTTCTCCTGGCTAACTTTCGGGGTAGTAGTCTCGTTGAACGTGAACTCTGGCGATTGGTTCTTCCTTGAACGTCGTGCCCTTTCCGAAGTTTTGGTTCCTGCGAGTCTCATATCAGTCGGATAACCGTCGAAAACAACTGTAACAGTTTCTCCGAAGTGTTGTTGTACGTATGCGACATATTTTTTGCAAATGAGATCAAACGTCTCAACTCGACCCCAGACAACTTTGTGGAGAAGGAAACCACCGTCGATTATGTGATGATGTCTGTCACCAGGTTGGAAATTTTCTGTCAAAGGTTCGAAGGCGTTGTATAATAGCGACTTTGTTCCTTTTCGCATTCCTTCTTCGGTGAACAATGACAATGGGAACGGAGCGAGCTCGTATGCCAGAAATTTTTTCAGCCTCGGAATTCTTCGTTATGCACATTCTTTGGAACAGCAACAATGGATCGATCGGAACTGGTGACTCGTCGATTGTAAGTTGTTGTTGTCATTGTTCACCGAAGAAGGAATGCGAAAAGGAACAAAGTCGCTATTATACATGGAATTAACTTATTTCTCAAAATGTTCTGTAAATACTTTTTATGTATATCTAAAGTTTTAATTTAATAAACAACAATTTTTAAACTATATAATTTACAAACTTAAATTAATATGGAAGAATGGACAGTACCTGAATGTCTATTAGTGATAATTTCAGGGGTGTGGAAATATTGAAAATAAGGCCTGCAGAATTTACAGACAGTGTAACGAGTTATTTTTTTTTAAATCATGTTGGATCTTCTTTTAGTTTTTTGCCGTTAGTATATTGCTTATTAGCAAGTTTTATATAACTCGTTACTTAATTCCCGACTTCAATTTATTTTACCGTTTTGTATATCAGCATTACTTTATTCATTTATTTTATGAGTAATTCAAAAGATGTGAATTCCAAGTTAAAATATAAAATTTTTATTAATTTCCATTTTAAAAATTCAAAGACTAGAGGACATACGGTATATAAACTATTTTAATTAAATCGAAAACCGTCCAGTATATTAGGAACTTTTTGTTACAAGTAAAATAATATTTCGCTAATGACCAAAAATTGTAGGAGGAATGAAGATATAAATTCGAAAGCAAAACGGCTTTGGCTCTCGATTATTACCGTTCGTATTAAAAACTTATATACCTAGTACCGTTCGTCTTCGAATTTGTCTCTGCTTCCGCTGAATTTTCCGAGTTTTGAGTTAAAAGTGCCCGACCTTCTAGATTGCTAGTGTGAGTAATTTGAATATTAAAATACAGTGTAAAGTAAAAGTAAGGTAAATTTATTATAATAAAGCCACCGAATATTCTTTTCAGTTTAAAAATAAAACTTTGATTTCCGATAACGATTTCAGTGTCGAAATTGTTTTAATTTTCTACCGGGTTTTCTTTTCAATAGAAAAGAAAAATTTATTTCCAGAATTTTTTATTATTAGAGTGTTTTTGACTAAAGTTTTTTTTCACAATTAGTTGAATGCTTAATATAAGGCAGATTTAAATTGGATTTTTGTTTTCATTTTCAGATTACAGTTCTTTTACCCGTTGTCCTACCTTCCGACCAAACTTATATTATACATTTTTTTTACGATAACTTGGAATTAAAACTGATTGTGGGGCGAGTGCGAGGCCGATGCCATGCGTTGTCCAACTTTCAGCCGGTAAAGTTTCATTGTGTTTAATTTTTTTCAAATCATTCTTTTTTTTTATAAATATACGATATTCAAACTTGTCTGAGGCCGATGCCATAGGTTGATTGAATATCTAGTTGAATTCATTGTATCCCTTGCCACTGGTCGTGCCATTTTCCCTAACCACCCTAACTGCAACCTTCATTTTAGTTTATTTTAATTGTTCATTTTGTAAGATAGCTTGAAATTAGAACTGATTGTAGGGCAAGTGCGAGGCCGATGCCATGCGTTGTCCAACTTTCAGCCGATAACGTTAAATTGATTTTCATTTTATTCTAATAATTATTTTCCCCAATTAACGATCTTCAAACAAGTCTGAGGCTGATGCCATAGGTTGATTGACGATCTAATTGGTAGTTCTTTAGTATTTTTTCTATCAATCTGGTTATAACTTCCCCGATATCCCGCTTGATCATCCTTACCGCTAAAATACTTCCATTATTTTTTTGGGTTTGTTTGTTTGCTACTATAATTGTTTTCTAGTCTTTCTTTAATTCGGCTCACCGTTTTTTTTTTACGAATTACTTTTACTGCTTTACACTGTCATTAATAGCTAGAAATAACCTGCTTACATCTTGTTTTACCGTACCAATTTTCATACACGTACTACCGGCAAATTTTGTATATATATATATTACTTTGTTACATTTGCCTTGTATATATTTATTTTGCATGTAACTGCCGAAATAGAAATTTCGAACAATATTGGGAATTGCTAATTTTGTATATTTGTTTTCTCTGGTAATATACAACCTGACATAATTAGTGTTTTCTTAATAACCCGTAGTAGAGCCGTCTGTGGGTTTATAGTTTTATAGGAGTGTTTAGTTCAACGAGACCCCTGGAATTTTCCGTAACCTCCATCTGAGGCTATCTGGAACTCTTGACGCTTAGGGTCAAGGGGCCGTGGAGTAAACCACGTCACAAAATCTGGCGCCCGAGCAATTATTTTAAAGATTTTGCATCGAGGGTGTCCAAAGTGACGGGCCCAGTTGGTAGGAACCAAAGGGACCAATTGGATAATTTCATGGCTCGTTCACTGTGGGTTGTTTTTATTTTTATGGCTCGTTCACTGTGGATTGTTTTTACTCCGTTTCAATCTCTTCTATAGTGGCATTTTGAATTGTATCAGCAAAACTTTGTTTGTTATGTTAGTTCGGTGAATTCTATGTGATATTGGCTTACCGGCACTTTGTAAGTATTCTTATAATTTTATATTTCACTTTTCATTTTTTTATATCACTGAATTTTGTTATTAGAGTGGTTTTAATACATTATTATAACCTTTTTGAATATTTATCTTGGTTTTATCCGGATTTTTCCTTTATTTAAGTTTCAATTAAAATGTTTCAATCTTTCTCCTTTTGAGAATTTTTTACCAGTTGTTGATTTTTTCATTTGTTTTTTCAACAAATTTTCTTTTATTTCATTTTCAATCAATTATTTTAGAAGTTTGTTACTTAACTAATTTTTCAATTCTTAGAAAATATTGTGACTTTATTCAAATGAAATTATGTCATAGTCTCTATATATGGTATTTGTTTCACTTCTATGTAGTTAATTTTAAAATTGCAGTGGTCAAAATTTTGTATTTGTAGTTTTTATAACGTTTAGTTTTAAGTTGGTACTTAACATAATTTTTGTGAAGTTGGTGATCCTGTTTTTATCTGTCAGTTTATAGCTTAAATTCTTTGATTATACAGGGTTTATCAAAAATGATTATTAAAATTAAATATAGTGTTTGTCAAAATTTTTATGAATTGTTATTTTTATTTTATGATATTTTCATACTATAACAACATATATATATATATAATGTCGAAAATGGATGTGGAGAAGGTATGGGTAGAGTCTGTTTCATTAGATAATGGGCCACTAACGTCACAGCAACATGCGCGGAAGTGACGTCATAGTTGAAGCCATGTTGGAAATTTGACGTCGGACCTTTAAATCATAGGCGTAACGATTTTAATGTTATTGGGTATCAGGGATATGAGTAAAATTTTAAATTAATTTGAAGAAATTATTTCAATATATGGACAATCAGCTACTTTTGTATATTAAAATCAGCATCCACATTAAAAGTGTGTGTAAGAGGGGGAAATCTATAACTAAATATAATATATTGAATTTTTTACAAAGTTAATGAGATTGAATATTTCTTTACAGTTAGTATAGCTTAGTAATTAACATATAATTTAAAAAAAAATGTGATAAGGATCTCCAATGTGTAATGTGTTATAGTGCTGCTGTATTAAAACAAAAATTCAAATGTATAGCCTAAGAACCCACAACACTTACTTACTTACATTTATATTTATTAATATATAAATGCTTGAAAATCATGCTAAATACTTTCCATTGAAAATGTTACTGCCCATATTATTTTGACTATAGATTGCAATTCTATTAATATAGTCTTTAGACATAGCAAATTGTGAAAGATATTTAATGCAATCTTGTTGTCACATTGAAACGGACGCACCGGAATTCGGTCCCGCTACCTGCGGAAGGGACTACCTGTAACGGATTAAATTGGAAGTGTGGTCACACCAGCGAAAATGCGATTTCGGAATTGGGTCCCATGTACCTACTATTTGTTCAATTTGACTTTTATTATCCTTCACATTTTTTTGGGCTTAGGACCAACAGTACACACTTATTGTTGTTGTACTGGCATGTTTAAAAATTTACGCTAAATGCGTATCGTCAAAAATAAAAACAGTACGTGAAATAATAACCCAACCAAACCTACCCCTACCAAACCACCTTCGTATTTTTAGTCAATTTTTTTGTAGAATGAATTATAATAATTTTCAATAATAACCCAACCAAACCCACCCCTACCAAACCACCTTCGTATTTCTAGTCAATTTTTGAAGAATAAATTATAATAATTTTCAATAATAACCCAACCAAGCCTACCCCTACCAAACCACCTTCGTATTTTTGATATAATGATTTTTGAAAACAAAATTTAAACCCATCTATTATTAATAAACGCTTACCCTTTTCACTCGTCATAGAGGTGAAATTAATATTTTCCATGTCAAACAAACAAACAAAATCACAATAACGGACACAAATAAACACGTCTTACACTCTGCACTTCAGAAGAACAATTGCTAAAAATAATCTTTTAATACCCACATGAAATCTACCTGCTTCGACAGCGGACCGAATTACGAAATCACCCTTTCGGATTTGGGCAAGGTCCCTGTGAGCAGGTAGCCCTTTTGCTAGGTACCCGGACCGAATTCCGAAGCACCGTTGAAAACAAATTGTAGTTACTTTCTTCCGTTATAAGTAGTCATTCTTTTTTCATTAAATGTGTTATAGGATCTTATAGAAATATGTTAAAAATGTAATTTTGTCAGTTATCCCTGTAAACATAAAATTAGCTTTTCTAAATGATTTTGAATTGATCTAATTTGTCCCCACTTAAATAGCCATTATATTGTACATGCATTTATTTAGAGTCTGCCACAACAGCACAGGTTGTATCAGAAAATATCTGTTCTATATTAAAACTACTTACTTGAAACCCATCCTTTTCAGTATACGCCATAAAGTTGGTAAAGTCAGGAATGATATTTTGTATTTTTTGTAGAATACCTATACAAAAATTACAATAAATGAAAGTTATTTTCGATTCATTTATGAAAACTTACACTTCAAAGTGGGAGCTCTCTTTTCCACAATGTAAAAATCATATATTAATTCCCTAATTCTTTCCAGTTCTCCATCTCTTAAACTATCTTGAACATGCTTTCTTCGTGGTCTTATCTTATGAGGAGTTCCAAAAGATGTTGATGCTCCCCTTTCAATATTTAAGCCATCCTTCCTAATTTTACCATATGTTCCCTTGGACACACCAATGGCTTTTAGTGTTCGTTGCCTAAAATATGAAGTATCTTTTACAGCAATATATATGAAGCAACTGTGTTTAGTATCTAGCATCTATATCAGTATAAAATACAATTTGATGCAAAAATATCTTACCGGTGATTTTGTAAAGGAATTGGAATCCCACATTCAGCTTCCATTTCCATAAATTTTGCAACATTTTGCACAGTTTGTCTTCCTTGGCTATGAATTACTTTTCCTTTAGCACCTTTCAATTTTTTAGGAGGCATATTAGATTAAAATACTTAATACACTTAAAATAAAAAAAATAAAAAAACTGAGTTATCAAGTTAAGTATTTATAACGAACTAACACTTTTACACGCACTAATACAAAGAAGTAAATCCTAAACTCAAACGAAGCTTAGAGGTTAGGTTCAAATATAAACATAGACCCTTTTCAATTGTCAATTTATATCAGTGGCACTGATCATGGCGTACCGGAAGCGTAGCCATGGCAACGACGATTTTGAATTTCTGCGACTGGCGTCACCTATGACGCAAATGGGTCATTCTCTATTGAAACGGACTCTATTACAGCCACTACGCAAGAGGTTTGTCTTGATAACATAGATGGCCGACCAAACTTTGTTGGTATTTCTACCACCAACTCCACTCATGTCTAGTAGACAAAAGGAACAAATCAAAAATAGAGTCGAATTAATTTTTATTCAATCGGTTCGCATCCTGGGACAGCTGTTTCGGCCTTTAGGCCTCATCAGCCAGGCTATCGAACCGATTGAACCAAAAATCAACTCGACTATAACAATCAAAGATCAAGGTGAAACAACTAACGCATTAGTATCGCCATCTACGAATGCAAAGTCGAAAATTGATGTGGAGAAGGTATAGGTATTACAGCCACTACGCAAGAGGTTTCTCTTGTTGTACATGGAAAGACCAGCAAAGTTTGGTCGGCCATCTATGTACAACAAGACAAACCTCTTGCGTAGTGGCTGTAATACCTATACCTTCTCCACATCCATTTTCGACTTTATAATATATTTATATATATATATATGAAAATAGAAAGTACCTAGAGGAAGTTTTCAAGAATGAATTTTGTTTGCCCTGGGACTCCATATTGAATTTTATTTAACAGGTCACTGGATGGCCTAATACGTTCAAATGAAACTTTAATAGTTCAGATATTCTAGTCAACAGTTATTTGATTCGGAATAGCATGTAAATGATTTTTGAAAAAATTCATTTGCAAAAGATTTGATATTTTCAAATATGAAAATCAAGGGAAAAATTCGGCAAGCGAGACGAACAAGTGATTCATCTTCTGCAATTAAATATGGATAAAATCTACCAATGAACGCGGTTAAAACTACTAATTGAAGTAAGGTTTGTATAATTTAACACGATTTAACACGAGTTTTAATTAACTTGTTAACTTACAATTTAATTTTTGGTGCAATCAATACATTTCCTTTGGAGTTCAAATATTCTTCAAACATAAACAAAAATCTGGTGATAAATAACTATTTCCAGTTGGAGTAAAATTATATTATTATAAACACATACTATATTGTTTAAATATTTTGTGAAAATATTTTGTATAAATATATGAATAAAATTCCTACTCCAATCATAAGTCGCAAATTCAACTAATCTTCAACAATGACTAAGCTAGAACCAAAAATTTCCAATATAGATAAATGTTGTGATTTATAATTATGATGTAATATCTTTAAACGAACTAAAAGTACAAACTAAATTAAAAATGTAGCTCTGTATTTCATCATTGTTTTCAAGTGTACCAAGTGAACTGATATAGTTTTTATAGTTTCGTCATTCATGACAGCATATAAGTTAACAGGCAGAAGCGTCACCTTCATCAGTCAGTGTTGTCACTGGAATACTACAAGTATTGAGATACAGGTGAGCTGGTATATTCAAGAATAAATTTCGTTTTTGGGATATGACAGGTTTGATTGAAACAAAAAATAGATATTTTGTATCAAGTTCTATAATGAAATCGGTGTGTTGTTTTGGCAATCTCAAAAAGTTAGTTATCTACATTTTATACATTAGTTAGCAAAAAAAATATTGTGATAGATTTGATAATTGGTTTGAAGTATTTGTATTCATAATCAAATTTTTCAACTTGTTTGTAAATCTATTTAGGTATCTCGCTAGAATCGTATAATTTTTAGCGGTGGATTAACATTTGCACTTTTAAAAAAAATGTATTTATCAGAGCAGCAGTGATACGTTAATTCATTGTGTGCATTTGTATGACAAGTATTTTTTATAATTTGCAAATTACATACAATGAAAATTAAACGACAATTAAATGATAATTCTAAAAAATTCGACAACTTGACAATCAATGATAATATTTTAAAATTTAAGACTGTTGTCTATTCTCAGTAGACTCCCTACACCTTTGATAAAAATGATTCTGAATCAAGAAATATTTTGTGAAATAAAATTCTTATATAGTATTATAGTCTTCTAGAAATGGGTTCTAGTGAAGTGTAAGTCCAAGGAACGAATTTTCTTAGTTTAGCGCTTTTTTGCTTATTTCAGAAATACTGTTGATAAAACGCATTTTTTATCGGATGAAGGTTGATTATCAATTATAATTTGATAGAGCGTATATTTTGTCATATTTTCAAATAATATTTGGTTTGTTTTTAATATGCAATAACATATTACTATAGGCTACTAGTAATGAGATCTAGTGAAGTGAATGTTCCAGGGTTTTTAATGTTGGTGCGTTGGTTGTTATTTTTGTAAAATATTATGATAACCTGGATAAAAACTCATAATACTTTCATATAACGGAGGTACCTAACTGATTATTGGACATTTCTCTCTTCAATCATGATAACCAGATTTCACAACATTCTGCTGAAATGTTAGTTATACGGTTTCCTGCATCTAGTTCCATTAAAGCACTTTCTCTAATTGTATTGCTTCCCAAACCTGTTTGCCAATACCTGACTTACATTTACTTATTTTTTGTGTTCATTTAATCTGATTTTTAATATTATATTTCACCTAAATAGAATTTGTCACTTTGACAGGATATTTGATGTAGTTTTGGAATATTGTACTTTATTTTTTGGGTTAGTTTTTATTAGTATATATGATTCCTATTAAAATCAAACAAAATAGTTTTAAACTGCTAGTGCGTCTTCTTTTTTACCCAAAGTACATGGTTTTTCTTAATATTCATAAATTTTCTTCATATCTCATGAAATATTATTATCACTAAGAATTATGGGGACCGAAAAAAATATTTAATGCGTTATTATAAGGTTCGTTCCAACTGTTGATAGAACCATTCTAGATATCGTACGCGCAAGTGTTGTATTTCTTTTGCGTTCTAACTGATTATAGTATCGTTCCTTGGACGGTACAAAATCTACCTTCCGGAAGAGGTTATAAAATTGATGTATCCGTCCCTAATTCGAGCTTGCGCACTATACAATACTCGATACGGTTCCAGAACGGTTTCTAAATACCAGTTGGAACAAACTTATAAACTATCGAATGCTATGACTAAAAATGAGATCTTCTTCTGAATTTCAATGCAAATACTGTCGATGTTTTTGATGATTTGTCAGTAGATCTAAGAACAATAACATAGTTTATACAGAACGGGGGTCCGTCTCACTTAGTAACATTTAGAAACTACCTAATTTATATATTTCTTCAATAATAAATAATTACATGAACTAACTGAGAATGGTAACCAAAAAGTCAACTATAATCAACTTAAGAAGATATAAAGTAGTAATTCCTAAGTTAAACTAAATACAAATTGCGCATCATATTCTTACAGAACCAAATATTTTATATGTAAGAAGGACCTCCATCGAAAGAATTTACATAGATTCAGAAGGTGGAAGGTTTTTTTGCTGTATTCATGTAAAGAAATAATTGTTTTCTGGTTATTTTGACACAAATTCATCCAACTCAATGAGATTAATAGCGAACGAAACGGAACTCAAATCGTTAGAACATACCATTCTTCAAAAAGATTCTCATAATAATCATATGAAAAGAAGTATCCAATAACATCATGCTACATCATCTCATCATCACAATTTAACTCTTGTACACTCACCCAACAACCAGTAACTCGATTAATATAGTAAGGGATTTCCCACAAAATCAGTCCACATAATATATAAAAACAATCTTATTTGATCAGATCAGTAAAAGTTGGAATATTTGACGAAAATCATGATGATCACTCAATGTAACGTCAGCATTCCCAACCTTCGTAGGACAGGTTCTGAATTTTAGTTTCCACATATCTAGGATCTCGACATCAATATATACTTGGACAATGGTTGTGAATACTAGTTTGGGAACATCTTATCTACTATTTATAGATATTTGTGGCATTTATTTGTTTTTGTTAATTTACTTTATATATTTCTTGTAAACATACTAATATGAAAATTATTGGATCTAAACTATTTTATAACATATCTCACAATAACACCGTGGTGAAAGGTCAATTACTTAAATACAACTCAAACTTTACTCTGCTTAAATTGTTATATAAAATTTTGTAATATTTGACGCATTTCTTCTAATCAATGTTGTTGCTTTGCAGCTTATCAAAAGGTTTATTATTCTTTGTTTTACTTGGATCGTTGATAAAACTATGTAACTAACATTCGAGATATAGTTGTACATGTATAACTTTCAAGGTTGCCCTGAAATATTTTTCCAATTAATCTTTTCAGATGCCTGTTTGTTCGATATTTTGATTAGATCAATTCATAATATAACAAACAGAGTGAGCTGTGAAAACGATTAAATGCTTAGTGAACATAACTTTGGCTGGTGGTAGAATTGCTTGGCTATACTTTCAGAATAATAACAGCAGCCAACCAACAACTTTTATTATTTTTATTCACACTTCATACATTTTTGGAATAAAATATTTTTCAAAAACAGTGACCGTTCACCTAAGGAGCAACAACTACTTCCCCTGCAATATGCACCGAAGGATATTGAATTACACTCCAAAGTCAAACGGGTTGGTATATCTACAAGATATTTAAAAACCAACCATTCTGGTTTACGATTAGAAGGGACAACACAACTTGTAGACCGGTTTCGGCGTATTTGCGCCTCATCAGTTCAAGGTTTGTGCTATCCGTCCGAGAAACTCTAATCCCGGACAGAAGAATACACTTCAATCCTTTGAGTAATACTACAAATAGGGGCGTCGGTCCAGCACTGTAGTGGAAAGCATCTGATGCGATAATTACAGTGAAGCAGTGTCGAGCGCGGTTAGTACTTGGATGGGTGACCGGCCCACTGGGGAAGACCGTCGTGTGAATAGCCCGTACAGCCTGCAGCGGAGTAGCATATCATAGCTCGCAGGCATTATACCAATGAGCACGAGGTATAATGTAGGTATGCCGTCTTTCGGAGGAGACGTAAAACCGAGGTCCCGAGTCCATGGATGTTGGGCTCGATAAAGAACCCTACCACTGGTTGGAACACCAGTGGGTTCGGCAAAATTTCCGGTTAGGGGTAGAGTGCTCCCGGCGTCGGTGATTAGCCTCAGTCGCAGAAATAGACCAATTAAAAAAAAAATACTACAAATAGAGTCCACAAGTAATTCATAAAACTATCCGAAAAGACGGCTAACATTATATCTCCATACATATGTTTTCAACAATGACTTTCAAGGAGTGGGGAGAAACTGTCGGACTAGTCGGACTGTGCCACTGGCCAATAGAACTATTTACTTACAGGTGAAAAGAGAGGTTAAGAAAATTCCGACTGTTTTTTTGCAAATTTGGCACTGACGAACCATGATTTTCACAAAAAATATTGATTTTAATTATATCTGTACGCACATACACAAATATCAGTTCAAAAGACGAAAACAAAAGCTTCAACAAACTAGGAACGTTGAAACTTCGTAGTAAAATCAGTTTAAATTGATAGTAAAATGGTTTCCGCCCTTTTCTCGGTGTTGCCATATTTCAGACAGACAAAAAAATTTTTAACACGCATTTGTTTCGTTTAAACCTCAAAAGTTTCAAACAAAAACATATTTTTATTGTATAAACTACTCAGAATAATTATGTTAAAGTCGTTTTTATGTAATTTATTAAAAGGACATTTTTATTTTGTACGTTTCTATCGTGTCCTATAATTCAGTTGTCGCAATTCAAAGGAAAAGTAAGACATCCGGCAAAAGGTCGGCAAGTTACCTTAGAATGTTATGTAATGTTGGGTTCATTTTTAAATGTAAACAAATGTATCTTTTTTATGTATTGATCTGAGCTTCAATCACAATCAATACATGCCTTCCAGTAACGGAAATGTAAAGATTGTGAAAGTAGCGACATCTTCACTTCCAATCGCAAACCAAGTATGTATGAAGTGTGAATATAAATGATTATTCTTCGATATCTGTTGATAAAACACTTTATCAAATACGACAATATTACAGAAAACTGTAATAAGCTTTAACAACTTTTAAATCTGCCTTATGAATAAATAAATTGAATAAATAACTTCAAAATTATAGAACAGCAAATTAGTTGTAATACCTCAATCACTATGCATTTCCTACTTGATTTCCATTGTTATCTTGACGTATCTTCGAAGTCCAAGATCCAATACCATTATAGAATTAAAAAGTGGACCACCTTAGAATTATACTCAATCCAACACAAAACGAATCAATCAAATCGGTTAATAAACAAAGAAGTTATGCCTGAACACTAATAAACACTAAAATATATAAATAGGTACACTTCGAATTGAGAACCTATGTTTTTTTTTGATTCCATTCTTCTTTACTATTTGTAGCCTTCTACTTCCAGTTTTTACACCAGACTAGATTACTACATACAATATTTTTCATGTGACCCAAATAAATGTTAAAATTTTTCTTCTTATCGATCGACAAATAATTTTCCAAAAATATTTAACAAAAAAATATTTTTCAGATATGGCCGAAACTAACGTTTTCACGACAAGATCTCTAGGTACTGCTTCAGAAGGTATTAGAGATCAATATGCTGATGGAAAGGCAGCAAAAGTTTGGGAAATATTCATTGGAGATAAAAAATCAAGAACTCAAAATTACAAAAACTTTTTAGTAGGTCTTTTGAAGAAAAGGGGATGCAAGAGAGTATTAGATGTTGCCTGTGGAACAGGGTAAGTATACATAAATCATTATTACTTACTGAGAAATACCGATATAATTAAATAATTAGGCTATCTTCCGCATATTATGTACAGTCTAAAAATTCCGGTACACTCACCTATCTAGTGAATATTAGCCATTTGGTAAAATATAATCAGAAAGAGAACGTGATAATTAAACGATCAAAGGAACTTACCTCAAGTTCGATCTTAATTATGTGAAGCGTCCATTTCGAATAATATATCACTTGATTTTTACTCTGTAGTCCGCCTCTGGACTCTATACCGCCGCAGATTTTAAAAGTATATCTAAAACCTTCAGCTAATCGTCCTCACTATCTATCCTGTTGTGTGAGCACTTACTTGAGTCATTTTGTTTGCAGTAACCTGAAACACATATGACGTCACACAATTTGGGAGGGTATCAACTTTTTAATTTGTTTTCGGGTGGGTATAAGTGATATATTCAAAATGGACGCTTCACATAATTACGATTGAACTTCAGGTAAGTTGCTTTGATCATTTAATTATGTTTCAGCGTCAATTTCAATATACACTTGATTTTTACTCTGTAGTTGTTCAAAGAATTAGTGTGGGTCACATCTAAAGGGAAGGTAAGGGAATACACACATCGTTCGTTGAGTAAATCCATTTTTGTAATTTTGTATAGAAAAATATAAACATAATGATGACTGCGATAAACAGAAACTGTGTATTATGTATTAGCAAATAGAATTTATAATCAATGCTATCCTGAGCGACGCATTCCAGATAAATATAGTTCCGAAAAATTGCTAGTTTACTAGTTTTGCTAGTTTGATATAAATTACTTTCAACATATACTTGAATTTGTATTTCTGTGATCAGATAATTGCAATAAACGTTAAATTATAAAGGATCAGCATCCTCCAGCGGTTTAAATTATCTGGTAAAAAATAAGCAGGTACTTATCCTCAACGTAAGAAATCGATGTGTACAATACAGTCCTTCAGAAATTACCGTATTCACGTTGAAAGCACATTAGCTTCCTTCCCAGATATCTTACCATTTTTCAATCTGAATAAATTGATTAATTTTGAAAATACAAAAAGTTATACTTTCACCAATAGTCAATGAAGGTTTCGCATAAAAACAAAAAAAACAACTATTTTTTTAGATCTTTCCGGACATTTTGAGGTCAAAAAGTTATTGATAAAAACATTATAAATTTTTTAATGACCTATACATTTTTTAATGGGCACTCTTCTTTCTGACATCTCTGTCCAATTCCCCTAATCCTACATCCGTTTATTTTTTGTTAATTATAAGCCACCTTCTCATTTTCAGTTTCAGTAAGCCCTGCTTACATTTCACTTGTTATCACAGTACCATTTGATTTGTCTACCATTTCCATAAAATATTTCAAAATCACATAACTAAATATAGCCTGGAAGTGTTTAATGCTTGACGTCAAGATGATCTTCAATTTTTTGGCAGTTTTTTGGAATCAATAAGTATAAACTGTATCTGCAGAATGATAGTGAAACATTTAATCTGTTAATGTAATATAAACAATTTTGGGGACATGGAATATGTTTATTATTTCATAAGTTTTATGACGCTGGAAAACAATTGATGCAATAAATAAAGGATTTCTTTCAATAACATTAATGATAAAATTTTAATTGATATTGTATCAAAAATAATATTGGGCAATTTATCAGTGTCGTTATTTGGAGCCTGGATAAATTGCATTTATATCGTTGTTTACTTATAATTATTCTTATTTTAAAACTAATGGAAACTAGGAAGTAATTATTAACTATCAATCGGGTTTTTATTAGAATTTAAAGAATTATTAGCTTATTCATATTTGGGGAACGGGTCATGATCGTATTTCTATTTGTAATTCAAAAGATAGCAAAACATTCGATAATTGAGATTTGTTATTTTTTACTATATGACCATGGTGTAGCGCAAATTTTTGCGTCCAATTTAAATAGACCGTTGGTTTTTACAAATAATTTTGTGGTACTAATATTGTCGAATTTATAGCCAAATTTTTGTTATTATAAACTCAAACTTTTTTAAACTAAATTGATAATAAATCAAAAGTGAATAAAATATTTTTAAAAATAAGCCTTCAGTTACACGATTTAAAAAAACAATATTAATATCTAATTCAATTAAACCCATGAATTTATCAAAGTATTCGCTATTCTTGTTCATGTAAATGCAAATCTCACGACTTGTTTTGTAAAATTGTATAATGTAAAAATTTATAGGTTTGATCTACTTTCAAGTATTCTTTTAGTTCATTCAATTCAAACCAGGTTTTTGAAAATATTTTTTACTATTAATATATTTTTGTTTAATAGTACTCCTCATTAATGCAGCTGTCCACCGTATTGACTTAAATGTGACGTAATTTTATTCTTGGTATTCTTCTCAGCAAACACTTTAATGTGATACTATATTATAATGGTAAATAAAAAAATTTTGTACGTAATCTTGAGGCAATCGCCTTATTGAATTTAGCGTGATGTCATTTCATTTTCGTATTCTTTTCTCAGTAAATAAAAAGATTTGAAAATACGTAATAGATGACTTGCCTGAAAAATTACATTTGATTTTTCTCCGTTTTTTTCTTTCGAAATAGCGGTATTGATAAGGCTATTGTTAAATAATATAACCGTTTTATTTATGTAGATTTTTCTCTACTTTCAAATCGTAAATGGTTATTTGCTTTCAATCTTTATACACTTTTCAAACGGTTTTATTCAGCTTGCCCTGTTTATTATTCAGTAATTGAAATTTTACCCCCTTCCTGTTGATAGATTGATCTTAAATTCGGAGCAGTGCTTAAATTGTGATGATAATATATGTATCTGTATCTATAGAGTAGGGAGGGTGAGTTAGGCCCACAGCACTTAGGCCACATGTGATCCATTGTACATCCTCCCGAGTAGTTGTCTTCCTAGGTCATCGTCCATCCTGTCCTTTCCAGAAAGGTGGACAGGTTACTAGGAGACATCTCCTTTATATCGGCAGGTGTAGGCCAAGACTCACCGAACACACACTCTCTTTTTGACGATAACTCCGGGCACTCGCATAAGACATGCCTGACATATTCTTCCTGTTCACACATCCTGCTTAGAGGTGTGTCTACTAGCCCCATTGTATGGAGGTGTTTCCAGAGTGATACTGGCAATATCATCCCTTGATTTCATCCCATCTCTTTGCTTCTGTCGTGACTCATAACCCACCTCAGGATAATATTGTTATCTACCTAGGCGTTAGCTAAATCTCGATGGCACTCTAATACTAGCCCTGATGTAACACGTTGTATGTTCAAGGCCAGTAGAGCTTGTCTGCTATCAGTGCAGATTATCATGTTTTTGTCAGAAATACTTTTTCTGGTTAGTTCCTTTATGGCAATTGAGCCAGTTCTGTTTGAACCACGCTGGAGTTTTTTCCCATTTCCCATTTAATCCTTAGGCTTAGTGATCTGGAGTAAATTCCACATCCTGAGCCTTCTTTGGTTTTTGAGCCATCTATATACACTGTGGGCCGAAAAAAAGGATTACATTTTTTTGATTGAAAATATTTTTTTTGTTTGTTGGGCGATTTATTTTCTTTTTGCAGGGATAATAACCTAACATGTCCTCAACATGACTGTAAATATGAAAGCAAAAATAATGTACAGGGTCGGACTTATCAAAAAAAAGTCTTAGCTAAAATTGTACTAATACGCTTTTTCGGTAGATAAACTATCCAGAACACTTCAGTAAAAAGGAAATTTTCCGAAGTTACCGGATTCGCGAAATACCATTTTTTAATTAAAGAACATTTCAACAAATAACACATTTATGAAAACAGTTTAGTAAGTTTAAAACTTAAAATAAAATATTATGAATGTGGCCACCATTATTTAATAAAAAAATGGTATTTCGCGAATCCGGTAACTTCGGAAAATTTCCTTTTTACTGAAGTGTTCTGGATAGTTTATCTACCGAAAAAGCATATTAGTACAATTTTAGCTAAGACAGTTTTCATTTGCAACGAGCTCAAATGCAGTTATATAATTTTTTTATAAGTCCGACCCTGTACATTGTTTTTGCTTTCAAATTTACAGTCATGTTGAGGACATGTTAGGTTATTAGCTCTGCAAAAAGAATATGAATCGCCTAAAAAACAAAAAAAATATTTTCAATTAAAAAATGTACTCCTTTATTTCGGCCCACAGTGTATATGCGTATTGCATTTGCAGCATCTGACTCGGTGTTCTGTTTTATTTGTATTTTGTAGGGTTTATTAAACACAAACCTGGGTTCAATTGCATCGCTGGCCGCCTGCAGCAAAGGAAGCGCAGTTTCAATTGACCCATTGCTACTTCGGGGTTTACACCAATCGTGCGTAATCGTATCATGGCCATTAACGCAATCTCTTTAACGTACAAGTCCAGAGGGGTCAGAATTAATTCCATTGCCGCGGTTGGTGTTGTTTCTCATGGCTCTCGTAATGTTTGAATAAGCCATTCGCTGTATTTGACATAATTTTTGGATGGCCGTTGCTTGTAAAACCTTCGGTCCCCATGCAATATGGGTCCGTACGTTAACGTAGGCCTCATGATTGCAGTGTAGATCTAGGTGACCTCCCCATGAGTCCCCATGTGCGTCCCACTGTCCTCCGACATTGCTCATAAGCCACACAATATGCTCTTTTTGCTCTGCTTTGTAGGTGAGAGTTCCATGTTAGCTTCCTGACAAGGGTAATACCAAGGTATTTCACCTCATCAGAGAAGTTTAATTTGCTTTTGAAGATTTCGGGGTGTTTTAAACCCGATAGTCTTCTTTTCCTGGTAAAAAGGACCATCTCAGTCTTCTTGGGATTGATAGACAAAGAGTGTTCCTTGCACCATGTTTCTATTAATTTGAGCCCATCCTGCGCTCTATCGCATAGTATGTGCTCAAATTTTCCGGTCTGCAAGATAACTATGTCATCTGCGCATGCAATTGTGTAAAATCCATTTTTATTGAGATGATTAATCAGGGTATCCAGGACTATGTTCCAAAGGAGGGGTGATAAGACTTCTCCTTGTGGACGTTCCCCCCATGACTAATAGTCCTCTCATAGTGATGTCTTCTACATTGATACTTATTGCTCTACTAGAGAGCATCTTGAGTATCCATTCTCCCACTACCAGGGTTACATTCCTGGAATTGAGTTGCTGGGTAATTTTTGGAAAGGTAGTTTTATCAAACGTTCCCTCAATATCTTTGAATATACCCAGGGTGGATTCTTTATTATTCAATGATCTTTCAACTCGGCCAACCACTTGGTGAAGGGCCGAGTCGGTGGACCTTCCCAGGGTATATGCATGCTGGTTTGGATGAAGTGGGTTGTGAACTATCTCTTATATACCTCTCTTATATACCTCTTACATAGCCTCTCCATTGTTTTTAAAAGAAACGATGTGAGACTAATCGGTTGGAATGCTTTTGGTCAGGAGTAATCTATCCTTCCTGGTTTTGATATGAACACCACTCATATTTCTCTCAACTTTCTGGGAATATACCTCGGAGCTAAGGAGGCTCTGAATATTCCAACCAGGTGCGGCATAAGGATACCCATTCCCCACTGAAGTAGGGCTGGTATTATGCCGTCAGGTCCTGGTGACTTGCAAGGGTAAAAGCCCGATACGGCCCACCTTATATTGTCCTCATCAATTACTGCACTAGCAAATTGCCAATCGTGTAGTGAGGGTGTTGCTGGTTCTTCCGTCCGGTTGAAAACAGAACCTGGGAAGTGAGTTTCAATAAAAATCTCAGCGCTCTCTTGGAGGTTGGCGGCTTTAACGCCATCTTCCCTCGGCAGGATGCCGATACTCTTATGGTGGTCGTTTGAGAGCGTTTTTGGTAGCCTAGAAACTTGTGGGAAGTCTTCGACTGCCTCACAATAGGCTCTCCAGGCTGCTCTTTGTTTTTGTCTGCAGACTTTTTTGAACTCTTTGAGGTTGTCTTGGTATATTCCCCAGTCCTCTTTGAGTTTTGTTCGTTTTGCCTTGTTATAGGTCGTTCTCGCTGTCTTTCTGAGTGTTCCAGTTCGGGGCACCACCAAGTATTGGTTTTATCTATCTGGACCATCCTCGTCGGACAGGATTCCTTATAGGCAATATCTATTTTGGTTTGGATAGATACCGCGTACCTTTCCAATTCCTCATTATTGCCCGGAGTCAGAACCTCTGTTTACCGCAGAGCTCCTTTTAAGAGTAGATTGTAGAGAGCTACATCCGTCCTCTTTGGGTCACGGGATTTTACAATGGTTCTGACCTCCAGACTTACCGCATAGGTGAGCCAGCGGTGGTCTGACAAAGAAATGTCATCCGACTCTTGCCAGTCCTGAATTTAGTTTGATATTTTAGCTGTCGCCAGCGTAATATCTATTAAAGTTTGGCTACGGGCGTTAATGAATGTGGGCTCCGTGCCTTTGTTCAAGATTCTAAGACCTTTCTTAATTATGTGCTCATATAGATAGCTAGATATTCAGAATGATTGTAAACCCAAGATGACGATAAATGATGTAGATAATGTATTAAGAGCTATAAAATAATTCTTCAGGTCTAAAGTACCAGTCAATACACCACTCTTTTCATCAATCTACGGCATTGATCAGAAAAAAATAAAATTATAGGGCGTATCGTAGCCTGAGTAAATATTTAAACAGCATTTATAATGATATGAGCGGTTAATTCATGAAGGCTAGATAAGGAGATGGAACTCATAAGGAAATATGTACATAACAAAATTCTAAAATTCCATACCGAAAAGAAATGTTTTTGGCAAGTCATACTATGTTTTACCACCAAACGATCACAATTTTCGATATTTTTGAAGACTAGCACAAAATTTTTCATTTCAGTTTCCTAACCTCACTGACCTCACATACTGTCAAATGAGCTACCAACCAATAAAACACCATGAACTCAAAGTGTATGTAAGGCTTATGCTTGGCTGTTATTTTTCTGCAGTCATATTTTTTGGTATTGCATTTAAACTCGTGCCCTCTGCCATGATCAGAAATTGGAATACATGGAGTCCGATCTCCTCATATAGTCCCCATGGGTTCACTGCTGATAAAAAATTCACGATCTCCGCGAATTTATTTATTTGTTTGATCAATGTCCTAGATTGATGAGAATAGTGGTATGTTGACTGGTACCTACGACCTATCGACTTACTTTTTAGCGCTCAGTAAATTATCCACATCATCATTATCTTTATTATCAACTGTTCACACTACCACTACACCAACACTAACACTTTACACTATCTCACGCGCGTTTCGATAATCAAGTTATCTTCATCAGAGACTAAGGGTAAACTACCACTCAACTGGGTTATCAAAACGAGCGTAAGATAGTATAAGGTATAATTAGCGGAGATAATTAACAAATTTGTATAAGAGTTTTTAAGTAATATAGTGTTCCCCATTTTGTTCAGGTATTCAATTGAATAAATTTGTTTCAGAATTGATTCAATAATGTTACTTGAAGAAGGTTTCGAAGTAGTTTCAGTAGATGCATCTGATAAAATGTTAAAATATGCTTTGAAAGCCAGATGGAACAGAAGGAAAGAACCAGCATTTGATAAATGGAGTAAGTACTACTCACTCAAAGATCTACTAATCCCTCCCACTCCTAGGATTGAGGGAAACAAATAGGTTCAATCAGTTATCATCCTACATTCACAAGTTAAATAATTACCAGAAGCCTTACTCTGCAATACTACTTTTGATAAAAGTTTGAGTGCAATAACGATTGTTTTATGACCTTGTGCTATGATTGATTACTTTCATAAACATACGCTAAGTGTTATCTATGATAACATATTTTCTATTTATCTCTCGAAATTATAACTCTTTCATTTCCGCAAATTGAGTTGACAACGGACACACCACTATTTCTTATTTCAATAGAGATCGACATCTAAAGGTATACATTTTATGTCTATTTATATTACAGCATCTCTTACATTTCAATTTCATGATGAAATTTGTAAAATTTATTGTCAATTACTACTGTAACTTTGGTTTTGGTAACCTCTACAAATACATACATTACTGACAATTATTCTATAGTCTGCCAACACAACCACAAGAATTTGTAGAAAAAACTGCAGTTTGCAATGAAAATATAAAAGCTGTGAATCACATTCAATTGTCCAAATAAAATACTGCGCAAACTAAATTGAAAATGGGAAGGGTCCATAGCTGTTCTTTCAACCATATTTGTTACTACACTGACCATTTCAGTTTGGTATTCCCCATATTTCCATAGATAGTAATTCAGAACAGAACAGCGGCAAGGTCACGAATCAGAATATGATTGCTGGCGACGAGCTAGACTTTGGGTTATTATTTATTCTGTATTACAGCATTAACTTTGCTATACCTACATCAAATTAAATCTGGGTACCTATGCTTATTTCATTATTTTTATCATTGATGATTTTCAGTTATCGAAGAAGCAAATTGGGTCACTCTGTATGATGATATTGAAGATTTGGTAGGAAATGGTTTTGATGCTGTTATTTGCTTAGGAAATTCATTTGCTCATTTACTAGATAACTACGGAGACCAGAGAGAACAGTTTCAAGCCGTAAGAAATTTTGAAAAATGTGTAAAGCCAGGTGGTCTTCTTTTGATTGACCATAGGAATTACGATGACATAATGGACACTGGAAAAACCGCATCTAAATGTATATATTATAATGTAAGTATATATACTTTTAAGCAACAAATCAAAATACTCGTTTCATATTTCATGGTAATTACAGAAATAAATTATTTTTACAAACGTTTATTTCTTACATACTTGCATGAGAGAAAAACTCCAGAACTGGCTAGGCAAAGAGCACCAATTGAAATGGAAGTTGACAAAATGTCACCTTCATACAAAGAGCTTACTTCGCAACTCTCAACCAAGTTATTGAAACTGGATAAGAGACATATGAAGACAGTTACCGACCTGGCCACTGGATGCTGTTTTCTTAGGAGACATCTGCACACAATGGGAATCTATGTGCAGAAAATTTGCACACCTACTCACATACTACGTTTCTGTGAGAGCTTACAAGAAATCAGTCAGAAGCCCTTTGAAGAGAAAATAATACTAGAACTAGTTACAATCCCTCTAGTTAAACTAGTGGCATATATAGAGGACACGAAGCTTCTGGAATTGAAGTAGAAAATATTGAAAATGGTACAAATATCCAATTGAAGTGCTTGGACTGTTGAGCACGGTCCGAATTAATAAATGGGAAAACCTAGCAAGTACAAAAATTAAAAAAACAAATCCAAGCGATAAATAGGTAAAAAAATACTCTCCCAGGCGAAAGACAATTGAAAGTAAGAGAGCATTTGAAACAATTTAACTTTTTTTTTATGCCTGTCGTCGATCTGTTCCACAGAACGAATCAAAATATTTTGTTGATTAAATTTTTTACAAGCTTAAAAAACTTATTTTGAATACTTATACAAAATTATGTAATTTGTTTCCGCTTAAGCACAAAATTCATAAAAAGCCAGGTCTCATCAAAAGTTTCACTTGAATCCCTCTATTTTTAAAATAATGAGGTATTAGGTCAACACAATAAGTATTTAAATAACCGGCCAAGTGCGAGTCCGACTCGAGCACGAAAGGTTCCGTACCATTATTAATAATAATATAACTTGATATTCTGTGAAACGATCAAAATTAAGCCGAATACTGCTTTAGCTATTTCCACATAGATGGCGGCAGAATGTTGTTTTTAAAAATCACCTTTGTTGTATGGGAGTCCCCTTAATATTTATTAACTAACACACTATCACAGTGGTAACATACGGACAGCGGAGTCTTAGTTAAAGGGTCCGTTTTTACCCTATGTGTAAGGAATCCTAAAAGCAACTAAAGTTTGAAGCATACATTTTTTTATAAGTTTGTACATTATAATAAGTATTAAATGGAAAATATTCCTTCTTTTAGTCACTCCACACGATTGATATTAAGACTTCAGTACTGTACGTTGCAGCAAAACCAGCCTTGGTCACATTCGATTATTTAATTGACACATCATCTTCAGAGGATGAGAAAAAAGACTGTCTAATAGGAGATGCTATCAGGTAACACTTTAAAAAAGATTTTCACTTTACTTAGGAAATGTTCAGATAATAATTATATTGATTTTAACTAAAGTTCATATAATATTTGATTGATTCTCACTACTGCTTTATCTTTCCATATTTCTTACCATTGTATGTCGTGCCGTTTTCGTATTTAATAACATCGTTTTAAAAACAAAAATATCTTTCCTTTCAAAAATTTTTATTCCGTATTTATTCTGTCAATGAATTAAAATTATGTATTTCATAATTTTAATATACATATTTCCATTATGAAACAAACTCAATAATTAAAATTATGAAATACTTAATAAAAATTCGAATTCGAATCCCTATTATGTATTGAGATTTTGCCCATTGTATTTCAATCCAAAATTGTAGGTAATAGTCAATTCATAATGGAAATTGAATTTTAATTCTTGCATTTCTATTATGTTTTTCATAATTTTAAATCGGCAGTTTCTATTATGTCTTTCATAATGGAAATACGTGTATTATTATTATTAGAATCATAATTGAAAGTCAACTATTAAAATTATGAAAAGCATAATGGATATTAAAGAAAATTAATTATGAACAACATAATACAAATTCAAGAATAAAACTTATTGAATAAATAATACAAAACGAATTTGTATTATGTTGTTCATAATTATAGTAGTATTTTGACATTAAACCTAAGGGACCCAATTTTTGAAAACTGGGGAGTAGAACAACCGAGAGAAAGGAAGCGTGGTTCTATCGAGAATGGATAAACTGTATTCTTGAACGTCATTCTATCTAACGTCGATCGAAGGATGACTCCCACATACTTCTACTGTAAATTGAAGGGATCAGCCAGAGAAAACAGAATAATTTGACGGTTTTGTGATTTTATTTGACGTTGTGGACTATTGACCTCTCACACATATATATATATATAAACAAAAGGTAATTCTTGACGGTAGATAATTAAATAGGTTTTATATATCTTAGGGATTCCGTCGTAGGGAGGGCTGAATAAAACTCTTATCTACTACGACAGAATCCCTAAGATATATAAAACCTATATATATATATATATATATATATATATATATATATATATATAAAGATTGCGTAAATTACATTAGAACCGTCCGGATTACACAAGTACGACAGAAAAACAGCTGGAAGAGAGAGAAAGAATAATTATGCGCGGTCATTAAGGCGTGTACTTTGTTTCACCTCAGGGGTGTATACTTATTTCCCGAGACTGGCCGAATGCTGATTGCCCCCCTATGTTAACCGGTGTTGCTAGAAGCGCAGATTAATTTGTACAAATGATATTTTTGTCTCGTTATCGTTGACTTTTTTTCGAAGGTGAAAATACAGCACGTTTGTGCCAGCATTACGCCAAATAATGATATGAGATCAAATCTTTATCAGAGATTTGGTTATTGTCTGGCACAGGAAGGTGGTTTATTTGAGCACTTAATTCATTAAAATTATGTTTATCTTTAGTATGGATTTTTATTTTTATTTTTTCAGGAAGTTTATATTTTTTCAATTTAATTTATTAATGGAAGGGATTTTTAGTTTATTAATTATGGTTCTCTCAAGAAATGCTGTTTTATTTTCAAGTTACAATGGCTAAAATAATATCCTATTGTAGTTAGAAATTGTCAACTTGGTCTGAAATGATCATGTTGACAAAAATGAATTTTAAGATGTACAGGTTACGTAATAACGATTGTATTTTCTTATTTCTTTAACACCCTCACTCCTTCCATGTTGGGAGCATACTGAATACCACCAACTAGTGAATTCTCTCTGTAAAGGACCATTCGGCCAGTCTCGGGAAATAAGTATACACCCCTAAGATGAAACAAAGTGATGACCGCGCACAATTATTCTTTCTCTCTTTTTCATATATCCTTGTGGTACTTGTGTAATCCGAGGCCAGGGTTCCAAAGTAATTTACGCAATCTGTATAGTAAAATTAGATAGAATCTTATTTCACAAAAATTCTGTCTTCGTTCACGGGGAAAGCAGCCAAAAACACAAACTATATTACTAACTAAAGTGAACTCTTTTATACATTACCAAGCTTTCGGAAAACTTTGCTTCCATTTTCAAGGCTAAAATATTGCAATTAAAGAAATTAGGTCAAAAATTTTTAAATCAGTTAAAAAATATCCACTTACTTGTAAGTGAGAAAATAATTTAAAACCAGAGCAATACAAAAATACACGAAAACTATACATTATGAAATTAGTAGTTTATAGTATCCCTTGCAAAGATTGTGATAAAAAATATGTTGGAATGACGTCTCAGAACTTAAAATCGCGGTGTACCCAACATAAAAGTGATGTAAGATTTAAAAAACGCAATTGTGCTTGAGCAGACTATGTTATAGAGGAATTACATCACATTGATTTCGACAATATAGCAATCCTAGACACTGAAAGGAATTATAGTAAACGAAAGTTTTAGAAATGTACCACATTAATAATACTAAGGACCCAATGAACAAAAAGTCTGAAGTTGAATCACTCAGTAAAATTCACATTTTTTTGATACAGTATACAAATGTCCAGTCAGGTAATGAAAGTGATTGTTCTTTAGATTAGTGTTTTGAGTTTGGACGTAGCAAATAGTGAGAGATTTGTTATTTTCCGACAAGATAAACATTATTTTAAATGTAAAAATTGTTTTATCTCTAGAAATAAGCTAGTCGGGCCTCAATGTGAGAGGTTGAAGTCCCATACTAATGTTTTTCATATCTTTTTGCTTTATAATTCCACAACAAAAAATCAGACAGAGTGGAAGTCCTTTGAATCACTACGGGGTGTTTTCTTGTTTTCATAAAAAAATAATAAAATGCTGGAATGGATGGGTAGTTCTAGAACACCTGACGTGAGAGGTTTTGGAGTGTTCTTTGACTACTGGTTCATTTTGTCATCCCACAATTTTATTTGCAAATGACAGGTGGCAGCTGTCAATAATAGAATGGTTATATCAATGTAATATTCACAATCCTTTTTTTATTGATGGATGGACATTTTCTTTTCATATTCATTCTTTAATAGCACCAAAAATGACAATTTCACATAAAAGACATTAATAGAAATTTTTCAACGCCCCTCGTAAACAAATTATTTCAAAACGTTCAGCCGAAATACCACAAGATGGAAACGTACTTCAACGAAATGTCAGTTTTTACAGTGATATATTGGAATTAAAAAACTCATTTTGAAGTAAAATATATATATTTCAGGTATCAGAATGGATTCATTGAATTAACTTTAAATTATTATTTCATAATATTGTATAGTTTTCGTGTATTTTTGTATTGCTCTGGTTTTAAATTATAATACCACTTACAAGTAGGTAGATAGTTTTCAACTAATTTAAAAAATGTTGACCTAATTTCTTTTATTGCAATATTTTAGCCTTGAAAATGGAAGCAAAGTTTTCCGAAAGCTTGGTAATGTATAAAAGAGTTCACTTTAGTTAGTAATATAGTTTGTGTTTTTGGCTGCTTTCCCCGTGAACGAAGACAGAATTTTTGTGAAATAAGATTCTGTCTAATTTTATTTTTTAACTAGTCAGCCGTAACTATTTGCCAATTTTGATTTATATATATACTATATATAGTCGAAAATGGATGTGGAGAAGGTATCGGTAATACAGCCACTACGCAAGAGGTTTGTCTTGTTGTACATAGATGGCCGACCAAACTTTGTTGGTCTTTCTACCACCAACTCCACTCATGTCTAGTAGACAAAAAGAAACAAATCAAAAATGGAGTCGAATTAAAATTAAAATTACTGAAATTGTTAAAAAAGACAAATTCAGTCTTGTTGGTTCCATTTCAAACTACACAAAACCAGTAGGTAGCTGACTTAGTTTATTTCCTTAAACAAGAATGAAAAAGTAATCACCTAGAAAACATAAAATTCCTGTTTTCAAAAATAAGAGAAATACATTACTATAAACATCACCAGTACCAAGTGAAATGAAGGCGCCAATTTTGAAAATTACTTTTAATTTCTATTGTAAAAAATTTAAAAAATATGAAGAAAAAAGAGAAAACCTATTTATATATAACATCAATGAAGAAATCAACACTTAAGTAACAGTCATGCTTCGGTTTCATAGTCGTATATATTGGACAGTCAAAAAGTAATTAGTATTAGATTGGTATTATCAGAACTTTTGGCACGCAATTTGAAATTGTGATAAAAAAAACACGAATTGCGTATTACAATCGCGTTTTTTTCTTGAAAAATAATTCAATCCCTGTCGATCATGTAGCACTAGGCGTGGCTATGAAAAAAGCATCGAAATTATTTTGACATTTTATTATTGATATTATTGTAATATAATAAACATCATTAAACTTGGAGGGAAGACTTTTCTCACAGCACAATCTTATATTTTTTATTTTATTTTTAGCGAATTCCGTCTTTCCTACTATCCACACAGATTAAAAGTTTTTAAGGATATGCTACAAAGAAGTTTCGGAGAAAATTCAGAATACAACATTTTTGGTGATTTTAAGCAATTAAATGAAATTGATGTACCTAATTTTTATATTCACGTTGTACAAAAAAGTTCCACTATATTTTAAGTAGTTTTTATACTGTAATGATAATTTATAATAATTAAATATACCTATATTTTTATTTTTTAATACTTGTTTTATTAATATTCCGATCATCGCTAGGCATGTCTGAGGAATTTTTTAAATGAAATATGATTTCAAACTTTGCACTGAAAGTAAACGCAAGTTGTTCATAATGTTATGTATTATCTCATTTGGTTAAAAATCAGTAGGCGTATCATTATTTCCTTTTTTCGATAAAATACAATATGTTTGTCTGTGCATATAGTTCGGAGAGTAGTTATTAATGTCTAGAAAAATATGTTTTCCAATTTTTGCCCGACTCTTTGAAGTTAAGCATAATGATGAACTTCCCTAGCTACAAAAGCATTTAAAAAAGTAGATCCGGAAAGTCTGGTGAGTTCAATTATTATTCTGTTGACAATTGAGTTTACCCAAAAGGTCCTATTTTCATAGCATTAACAGAAAAATATATTAAGGATAATCTTTGAGTTTGGATACATTTCCTATAATCTGATGCTGGAAAACTAGAGATTTGTAACAAATTTTTTTACCGATTACCCACTCATATGGTATCAGATATGTAATAAATTCGTTTGGAAGGAAGTTATGGCAATTCCCAGCAGTTTTTAATAATAACTGACTCTCTAAGCTCCATTGAAAGTCTCCAGCACATTTTTCCCACAAACTACTTGGTGCAAATCATTAAGAATGAACTACTCCAGCTACAAGTGGCTCATAAAACTGTCCAATTACTCCAATTCATGTGGTTACCCTCCCACGTTGGAATTCCTCGGAACGAACAGGCAGCTACAGAAGCAAGGGATGCAATCCAGGACCTCAACTCTACTAAAGTTTCTGTTTCGGGCGCAAAAAACTTCATAAAATATTTAATCTATAAATACTGGCAAGATCGTTGGACTAAATCAAACTATAAGCTACGCAGAATAAAGAAATACGTGAGCCGCTGGAGATCACTCCCGATGAAAAGAAAAGAGCAAACGATATTATCGCGCCTTATAATCAGACATACAGGATTCTCTCTTGACTATCTGATGTCCCATTAAACCAGTGTGCGACAGCTGCAATCAGCCACTGAGAGTAAGCCATGTACTGTTGGAATGTGAAAAGTTCCGGCTTCAGAGGCAAACACATAGTATTCCCAACCAAATAGGATGGGCACTTGGTGAAAACTGTGATATATCTCACATGATAAATTTTTTAAGATCCATACAGATGCTAAATAAAATTTGAAATTCCATTTTTATAATGTTATATTTTCTTAAATTCACAAGACAATTTGATTGTTTATGTTTGACTTTTCTAATTTTTTTGTATATTCTTGTTGAGCGCTAATCCAAAGGATTGATGCTCATTATATATGTCATGGACCAAGTAATAAATTGGGGCATTTTTCTTAATGGATTTTTCTCATGAAAGGGAAAAAACAATAAAAATAGCAAATACCTTGGGTAAAATATAATACTTTGGTAAAAATAAACAATAAACAACAAACGTGGTAGTAATGATTGAACTAATGACTATTTTTATATAAATAAACACAAAATGTCAGTGTCAGTGGTATCAAAAGAGCTGTGTGGAACTGGTGGCAATTTGACCAATCACTAGGCACCAGAAATGCCAACTTAAATTCAAATCGCTCCTCTTAGTTTGAAAACAAGGTATACACACAAGTTATTTTCATATCATATTGAGCTGAATAATGATATCAATTCTTCACACCAGTGAATCGAGTGAAATTGAATTCACTCTCGTTTTATGATCACGCTAAAATGAATCAATCAAATGGTCTCTTTTAAAACGTCAAATACATACCTATCCTTGTTTTTAAACTAGGAGGAGCATTTTAGGAAACCACAACCACACCACTAAAAGTTACTAGATTGGGAGTGTGTTCCGAAACGGTCGTGCTCAGACTTTTTGAACTAAATGAAAATTACGTGAAAGATGCATTGTTCTGCTCGCTGTTGTCGTGGCCAATGAGGGATCAAGGCATGTCTAAATATCGAATAATGATTGGCCACAGGTCATTGCGACAGTGGTAACTAAATGTCACATTATTGTGAAAAGATGTAAGGTTATAATAAGTAGTTTATGTTAAATGTTTTAAGAATTTGAGGATTGATGAGAATATAGAAATGCAATTGTATGATTAAATTTTTTTTTTAACATTTGAGGCTTTGGTGTAGCAAAACTAAAAGTGAACAGATGTTTTGTTATCGAAAAATACCATTATATAGTACTGCAATGTATGTAAAACTTGATGTGAAGCTTATATTATTAACAAGAAAAAAGAAGCATGAATTTTTTTCATGAAAGGGAATAAATAATAAAAATAGCAAATACCTTGGGTAAAATATAATACTTTGTTAAAAATAAACAATAAACAACAAACGTGGTAGTAATGATTTAACTAATGACTATTTTTATATAAATAAACACAAAACTGACAAATGTCAGTGTCAGTGGTATCAAAAGAGCTGTGTGAAACTGGTGGCAATCTGACCAATCACTAGGCAGCAGAAATGCCAACTTAAATTCAAATCGCTCCTCTTAGTTTAAAAACGAGGTATAGGTAAATCGCTTCTGACAGCGCGTCGTTTGAAAAGTCAAAATAATCATATAATCATATTTTTTTCTACGCCCATGTCCGTAAACGTCAAATATCGCACTGACAACATTCCTTGTAAGTGACATTTAACAATAACATGCACGTAATGAAAATCTCATAACATACATGTGCGTTTAGATAGAAAAACTTAGATTTCTTTGTTGAATCAAATTGCAATCAAATTTTCACTCACGTAATACTTTATTTGGTTTATTTACATACTTTCAATCAATTGAAAAACATAAAAGCTCTTAGCATTAGTGAAATACATTTTAGATTAAAAGAGTGATGCCCCTACATGTCGGCAACACATTTTATACTTTAAAAAAAAACAATTCGATGTTTCTTGATACGGGAAAGAACGTCATCTCACTTATATTGTCAATTTTGGTAACAAATTATAGTATCCGAACATTTTCTCAACTTTACCTATGAATATGACTGTTAGTAATGAAAAAGATGAAATTATGAGCACTCAGAAGAAAATAGATGGGCGTAGAAAAAGTATAGTACGTTACACGAGTTGTAATCCCATTACGCACTCGTGAAATTTACGCACTCGCCGCTGCGCGGCTTCGTGCGTAATGGGTTACTTACAACTCTTGTTACGTAATATACTATTACGTATTTATAGAGAACAAAATGGATAACAGTAGCGATAGTGAATCACGTATATTTATGTTATTACTCCTAATAATGTGATGACTTCGTTTGAAAATGTAAAGGTTTCTTTTATTAAAAATATGAGTTACCTATATCTACGTTCTTTACATTATAAAAAATGAATGTGGTCAATAGCTCGCTGGTATAGATACTTGACTCTTTCGCGGGCGATCGAGGTTCGATTCCCAATGGAAATTTTTTTTATGCATAGTCGTGGAAAAAGTATAGTCTTTCACTTGTGTAGAATGGCTATTATTCACTTGGATGAATCTTTATCCGCGTGAACAATAGCCATCATTCTACACTATATAATAATGCACAAATTATTTTTTTATATTTAGCTGAATAATGATATAAATTCTTCACACCTGTGAAGAATGAAATAGAATTCACTCTCGTTAGCCAATCACATTCTATGATTATCAGAATTCATGCCAAAATAAACAAATCAAATCGTCTCTTTTAAAACGTCAAATACCTAACTAGATAAATCGCTTCTGACAGCGCGTCGTTTGAAACGTGAAAATAATCATAATTTTACGTATATTGAGAGAACAACAGTAGCGATAATGAAGATTTAATATGTTTAATTAAGTATATTTATATTATCTCTATTATTATTCCTAATATTGTGATAATTTCATATAAAAATGTAAAGGTTTCTATTAAAAATATGAGTTACCTATATTCACGTTATTTACATTTCATCAAATAAATGTGGTCGATAGCTCAGTGGAGATACTTGACTCTTGCGCAGGCGATCGAGGCTCGATTTCCGATGTAAATTTTTGTATGCATAGTCGTGGAGAAAGTATAGTCTTTTACTTGTGTAGAATCGCTATTATTCACTTGGAAGATTCCAAAACTCACTCGCTGCGCTCGCTTATTTTGGAAACTTCATCCACGTGAATAATAGCCATCATTCTACACTTGTTGAAAAATATACTATTCTGTGATCCAAGGGTCACATCAAAGGTAAACTCTTGGCTTGTATAAAACGGACAGAAAAGGTCTGGTTGGAGAAATATCTATGACCAGCATTAAGTGACAGAGTTTATAGCCTATCCAAACCATAACTTCCATTTGATGTCCAGTATGAAAGACACATCATTATAATGATGTTAGTAGAACAAGATTACAGAAATACAGAGAGTTAATATTGATCTTATTTATACTTTATTAAATCTTTCCCACAACTTCGTCTGTTTTAACATATTTTTTTTAAATAAATATTCTCTCTACTTAGGGAATGAGAAACAAAACGGTACTAATGAGAAGTTTTATTACAATAATTAAGAAAGCATTATTTAATAAATATTTAGATTATTATTCACCACAATAGGCTTGCATAGTTTCTCTTGTACAAGGATTGTAACAGCATTCATCAACAACTCCGTGCGACTTACGAACTTTGTTGGGCATTATAGAGAATAAATCATTCTGTAGAAATGGATACATCGAATTTGAGTCGTAATCAAAACCAGTATCAGTTGGATAATCATTGTCAAAATTCAAATTATTATCTGTAAAAAAAATATGTCTCACTATTCTAAGTTCGCTCGGTACAAGAATATAGTTATTGAAGAAATTTAGTGCATTTACCTTGATAATCGCAGAAATTTGAATCTGAAAGTGTAAATATAAAAACGATGCATCTACAGAAACACAAACAATGAATACAATAAATATATACTAAAGAAAAAGCTGTTTATCTCCAACATCTAGGTGGAAGAAAGAAAAAAAGAAACGAATGTTGAATGATTTATCGATATACTGAATTGTTATGTGATTGTTAAGAAGATTTTAACGTACACTACCATTGAAGTAAGGTCATTAACGTTGTTTAAATTTATTGGAATATTTTACTCACTTGTAGATTTTCTGCTTCTTGGATTGTAATAATTTCCGTGGCATACAATAAAAAGCATATCTGTCAAACGCTTCCCGCAGTACTTTTCCCTTTTTGTTACGTAGTGATATGGAAAACAGTCAAAACAAGAGATGGTAAAAATTACGAGTAGCAGTATGCAGTAGAAATTCATCTGAAACCTATATTTAATTAAACACAATGAAAAATATTCCTGGGAATTTTATTATATATATTTTATTTTAAATTTTTGGTGTGTACTATTATTTTTATTTTGGACCAAGCAGTAAGTAGATTGCCAAGGGAAAACAACATGTTCAATGATACACTAGCTATGAATATTCCCACTTTTAAAAACACGCTTTTAAAATATTATGTATTTGGAATCGTGCCTATATAAATTGGAAAGTCAATTATTCCATTCTGATAGTTTAATGGAGGCTTGTGGTTATTGTTTTAATGTAGAAATTTTGCATTTAATACAATAAGTATATCCCAATTTTATAACTGAGAATGGTAGGTGTAAGCATATTGCTGGAAAATACTTTAACACAGTTTACACAGATAGCAGGCGCATTCTCTATGGACGTCAAATTTTTATTTACATCACCATACCTTCGATAACTATATAGGGAGATCACTTATATAATTGTTGAGCCTTAAGTTAGATTATAAGGAGATCGATTGCACGGCTTGCCTTACCACACTTACGACCTATATTCTTTTGTGTCTACTCTACAGCTACATTTTAGTCCAAAAGATACATGCTCCGTTTCTGAGCTAAGTCTGTAACCTGATCAGCCTCTAAATGGACCAGCTTCAGATTTTTGAAGAGTTGGCAGACAATTACCCTGCAATTACAGATAATTTGTTCCGCCGTCTCATCTGCATCATCTCAGAATCTGCATGTTCCACTTTGCCCATTTTACAGAGATGGTTATCAGAGCATAGAGAACATTTCTGTGATTACCCTGAGATCAGATTTCTTAAAGTCAAAGAGCAAGTAAGCGTAGTGAGCAGAACTTTTTTGTCCGAAGCTTGCAGTATTTTAAGTTGAGAATTCTGGAATTATTGGCGATACTTGATACTGAAAGTTTACACTACCACTACACAAATAATTACCATTAAAAAACCTTTCTTACCTTTATAGTGTTATGTATGTGCTTGACTGACTTAGTTGTGGTTAGGTACTGAGGAATAATGTTAGCCGTATCCCTTTTATAGCTGCTTCTTTCTATTTACACCTTCATAAAATTTAACATGTCTTAATAATTTCAAAACAATTATGGATGGAATTTATGAAACTGTCAATAATTCACACCTCGCTTGATTTTGTAGATTATTAAGAATGGATGCATTAATTTATGGAAAGTAAGCGGAAAACTATTTCCTAAATTAGATCTCTGAAGGATTTCTAAACTTGGAAAATTGATTTTTGAAAATACGCAAAAGAACACCAATATTCATATTATACTCAAGGCCACCATGGACACGTTTGGTGGAGATATAGGTATTGGTTGTCAAAATAAAATACGGAGCTCTAACGACTACCTATTTTTTTGAGGATCCAAGTAGGCCAAATTACATGGATATGAGATATAAATATTGAAGACGTGAAGGTATGCATAGAAATACAGGGTGTGACTACATTCGACCGACAATAGGGCATACAATACTTTGTGAAATTTCTATTTTCTTGACTTTTTTGTACCGATTGTCTCAATTGGATTTCAATACAGCTTTGAAAGAATTTGATAACAAAAGTGGCCTCGAGAAAAACCTGGAAACTATTAATACACTGGTAGGGCCAGTCCTATAAAGGGCGTTTTAAAAAAAAATTAAAAAGCAGAAAAAATTTACCCAATTGAAGAGCATAAAAACATTCATCGTAATCTTAAAAAAAAAGTATAAAAAAACGCACATAAATCCAGTTCTACTTGACCCATCTTTGCAAAGTTATTTTTTTTCAAACCTATTTTTTTTTGGAAAATATCGAATGTTAGGTTGCAGTTTTAACAATACCATATAAAACTAGACCAACAGCAATAAATTAGTCAAAGCCGCATGTTAATATATTTTTCTATCACATGTATTTTGGAAAAATTTTAAGCTGTATATTAGGTTACTCTGGCTCTATTGAACGGAGTTTAACTATTCTGGACTCCAGTATTGTTAAATTCGGTTGGGAAGAACCGAAGTACCTACTCTTCAAAGGAAATTTCTTAAAACTCACACGTTTCTTGGGGTACATCGGGATAGAATAACGGTATCGACATGCGGTTTTCGCATCTGTTGCTTATATGATCAACTTTTGTAATCGATTGAAACTGTGTATGTTTGGGGAAACCTTTACTGAAACCTGAAAGATCTATTGTGCCCCCTCTCTTCAACCATGCTCCTGAGAAAAGTTTCAGAGACTAATATATTCTTATACAGGGTGAGTCATGAGGAACTTTACATACTTCTCTACCATATGTAGAATCCATCAGGGAGGATATCATGTGACTACTGAAAAGTGTAAACTCCTCTTCTTTATTAATTTACAGGTTGATTTGTGAAATTGACCATAAATTTTCATTGGCTATAGTGTTCACACAGCTCATTTTATTTTTCTAATTTTTTCATGATACAGTACACTACTATCAAGCATTCGACTGTAGAAATTCCAGGACCAGCTTTGGAAAAATTAATTTAGGGATTCGTATTAAATATTGCCCCTGTATACCTATAAATAGTTTTTTAAATGCAATTAGTGATTTTCTAACTATAAAAATAGCCATTGAAAACCACATACGCGACAATGTTGTCGCACTTTTATTAAATTTTTAGTTTTAAATAGAACAACCATAATGACGTATCACATAATAAGGTATTAATATTAATAATTATGTATAAACTACATCTTTACTGTCACTTTGTATTATCTCTAAGTGCAGAATCAATTGTTTTTCAATTTTGAATTTCTAGACAAAAATCCATTGGGGCATTATTTCCGATAAATAATAAATTAATTTGATTAAAAAGTCAAGCCTCATGTATGTGTTAATGTGTATTGACTGTAAATGATTAAAATTTTATATCATATAATTGTATCAACCGCACCAAATAAAAATAACGAACAACTCTAAAAAGTTTTAATATCAAGATTGGCGGTGACCGTTTGACGTTTCTTGATATTTTATACCAATTACCATTATTGTCATTATCAATAGTTATTTATGAGTACAAGAATATATATTTATGAGTACAAGAATATATATTTATTCTGTTATATCTAGTTTAGGTACTATTGTGTTGTACCACATCAGTTTTCGATCACAGAATATGCATACAAAAGTTTTGTTTATGGGTTCTGTGATGAGAATGGTATAGCTGCTGCTAGAGAATATCACATTTGGGTCAGTTTTTAATTATTTGCGAGAAAATGGCAATTTCCTAGTGGAAGTGTTACTACTAGGCTTGTTCAACTGAAATCCATCTTTGGTCAGGTTAGCCTTGGAAACAATTGTAATCATTCAACTGACGTTTTCCAACATTAGTAGTGTATGCAAACGTCACACTGATCTGTTTATTTCGTTTATATTTGACAGCGATTTTAAGTATTGTGACTTTGAAATGGCGTTTGTTGTTAACAATCCGTCCAAATGTGATAAGCGTGCGGTCATTCAATTTTTGTGTGCTGAAGGTGTGCAACCGTTGCAAATTTATACGCGAATGCAAGCAGTGTATGGAAACGCATGTTTTGCATATCCAACTGTGAAGGAATGGTGTCGAAAATTTAAGAATGGAGAAGAGAGGACGAATGATAAGCCACGACCAGGTGCATTGATTACTGCATCAACAGACAGGAATGTGGCATGTGTGGAAGGCCTGATTAGAGAAAATCGTCGAATTTCAATCAGAGCAATTTGAGAAAATGTTGGTGTGAGTATAGGATCTGTCCATAGTATCGTACACAAACTAGGTAACAGCAAAGTTTGTGCGCAATGGGTTCCTCGTCTTTTGTCTGAGGACCAAAAAAGCTTGCGAATGGGCTTGTCTTTGCAACACCTCACGGAATACAATCAAAATGGTAATGACTTTCTCTCGTCAATAGTTGCTGGCGATGAATCTTGGTGTCATTATTTTGAACCATCCAGTAAGCTGTCATCGATGCAATGGAAACACGCAAATTCTCCGCCACCAAAGAATTTTAAAGTTCAACCTTCTGCAGGCAAGGTGATGTTGACATTTTTTTTCGACCATGAAGGACCCTTGCTGATAGAGTTTACAGAACCTAGAGTGCATATCAACGCAAACCTGTATAATGAAACTTTGAACAAGCTCCATCAAGCAATAAGAAGAAAACGTCCAGGGAAGCTTTCACGTGGTGTTATTCTGCTTCACGATAATGCTCGGCCTCATGTTGCCAATGTAGTGAAAGAAAATCTGCAACGAAAGAAATGGAGGATATTAGAGCATCCACCCTATAGTCCCGATTTATCGCCTTGCGATTTTCACATCCATGGGCCACTAAAAAAGGCGTTAAAAGGTAACCGTTTTCAGTCGGACGCAGAAGTACAAAACGCTGTGAAAGAATTCTTCCAGCAGCAGCCACAAGAATTCTATAAGCCGGGTATACATCGGTTGGTGAAACAGTGGGATATGTGCCTCAATTGTAGTGGTAGTTATTTGTAACTGTACTTGTCAATAAATTTTTCCTGGACCAAAGATGGGTTTCAATTGAACTATCTTGTATGAACCCCACAATAGGCATTAGACAAGTACCTAAGTCAAGAACCCAATGTTACTCAATCAAACGTAAGTATAGTCTTACAAAATATATAATAATCTATCCTATCCACATCATATTCAAATGGTTCAGCAACTACATCCTGGAGATGAAATCCAGAGGCTGGAATTTCATAGATGGATGAACAAGAGACGGGATAAATAATTCCCGTAATTCATATGTGTGGGCAGAAGAAAATCCCCATGCTATTCGAGAATGTCGTTCAGAGTTAAGGTTTTTGGTTAACGAGTGGATTGGTGCCATAATACGTGACCAATTAGTAGGTTCTCACTCTTTTTATGGTCCTTCAAAAGGACAGTTCTAATTGGACTTTCTACAAAATATTTTGCCGAGTTTGCCTGCCAACGCGAACGTTGTTATCCGAGGGATGTATTTTCAGCATGATGAGGCATCCCTCCACTTTTTACTGTCAGTGAAACAACATCTAAATAATGTTTATGGCAACAGGTGGATTGGACGTTCAAGTCCTGTTTCATTGCCTCCAAGATCCCCAGAGTATTCGCAATGCAATACGGCAGTTAACAATTCGGCAACAAAAATGTGTATAGGCTGTAGGGAGAATATACTTTAAATTATTTTCATTTTGTTACCATCATGGTATTTGTTTCAGTTCTTATTTATGCGTTTATCTTAACTACATAATTTTAATTACTATTTTAAAATTGTTGTTCGTTATTGTTATTAGTTACTGTTTTTTGTTGTTTAGTGTTTGTCGTTATTGTTATTGGATACAGTTTATCATTTAAGTTGAAATACTTGAAATTTATAATATTTGTTTAAATTAATACCTCATTATGTGATACGTTATTATAGGTGTTCTATTTTTGGTAAGATTTGATCGTTCACTAAAAATTGAATAAAAGTGCGACAACATTGTCACATATGTCATTTTCATTGGTTATTCATTTAGTTTGAAAATCGCGGTATTGCATTTAAACAATTTTATACAGGGTGCTATATTTAATACGAATCCCTAAATTAATCTTTCCAAAGCTGGTCCTGGAATTTCTAAGTTTAGCTAATACCAGTCGAATGCTTGATAGTAGTGTACTGTATGATTTCACAAATCACCCTGTAAATTTTTAAACAAGAGGATTTGACACTTTTTAGTAGCCACGTGATATCCTCTTTGATGGTGAAAGTATGTAAAGTTCCTCATGACTCACCCTGTATAATATATACCCCCTTTATTTGATAATTTCCTTTCCGAAAAAAGCAAAAGTGGCATCACAACCACTAAACGCGTCAGCGAAAATAACGGATTCTTGAATATTCTTAATGATATTGGAAGAGTGTGAATTAGAAGATCTGTAAATCCTGCTCTTTATATTTGCCTGAGCTGGATTTGAAAACATAATCTCCTTAGCAAGAGGGGAAGAGCAATAATAAGTGCGAGAAGATCTACATATTGACCAACTACAACCACAATGCCATAGTTACCAGATAGATCTATAGCGGTTGTGACGATCAGTAAATCAGTATCGTCTAAAGCAGTAACTGTATCAATATTCTCAGCATTAAATCTCTCGACAAGTTGAAAAATTAATCCATCCTTGTTATTTTAATTACTTAATAATGTGTTCTGTTGATCGGGTATCGGTGTATTTTCATTGGATGCAATTGTAGTTTTGTTTCAGAAGTCGTTGGTCGTTCCAGATTCTTTGTACTACTAGCATTCTCAAAACCTAACCATCTTATAATCCACCACCAGCCTAATAAATTAATTCCGTACGATTTCTGGATTAATTATGTATTTTAAATAGCATACTAGAAGCTATCCTTAACTTTCACCGTAATTTATGGGAATTCCGTGAGGTTAAGCAAAATAACTTCAAATAGTTTTCATTTAAAATTTAATATGCAACAATTTTGATGCCAAGCATTTTTTAGATTTTAGTATCGGTTTTCGTGAAAATTTGGAAAATTCGCATAACCTAAGATGAGGAGGTGATTTTTAGCAAAATAAGGGATTTTGCGGACAATATCCAGGGGAAACTTTTTGGGGTTTTGTTCCTACCTAAACAGATCCACGTAAAATGAAAACTTCATTATTTTTTTTCTGTTTTATATTTTTGTGTTTAACTTCCGTGTAGTATTTGATCTATTTCAGGATATCCGCCGGCTTCAGTTTAGGTAATTGTCCTTCCTCCATCAAGTACAGGTAAACTGGTATCTCGTGACAAGGCGGAGCTTCCAGCACGCAGAGAGAGAACGTATTCGGCCAGACTGGGATGGTATTTACCCGAACATTAGATATTAAAATTTATACAATGTTGTCAATATGTGGATGATCACAGTAATGTTGGGTATTTTTTAGTATGATATTTAGAGAAATTACACAACAATTTAATTACTAAAAGGATGAGGGAATGATTTTTGGTTAGGTATAATATACAGTGTGTCCCAAAAAGTTTTATACAAAGGGAGAGAAAGTTTATCTCACATTTCACAAAAAAAATGATTCTCGATAAAAAGCTTTGCATGACTTGTAGATCCATAATCAGGTCAAAAATTTTAAAAATTTGTGTAGAATAGAAGAAAAACAAAAATAATGATTTGATTAAAATATAATATTCACCAAACAATACATAATAAAATTATGATGTCATTACAATACAATTATATTAGGAACTTTCTTTTTAAAAGATCCTACTTGAAAACTTAATCACTGGTAAGTATTTAACGTTTCATAATACATATTTTAATATTTCAATTTATTTTCAATATAATACATTCGACAAAATTATTTATTCTGTTTAATTTGAAAAGTATAACATTATTTAAAAAACCCCTGAAAATTCTGAAACAATAATAGCATTAATGAGTACTAAATGAATCAGATTTTTTTGTACCCATGGGGGTTTAGAGATCCTCGGTATCTGATTCCTCATCATCAGAAGAATCCCATTTCGAATCACTGTCTCTTAAAGTGATGACAAATTTTTCCATATTATTTTCGATTGTTGCTTCTTGAACCAAAAATTGTTGCTCCCATTTTTTTGCATGGTTGCATCGGCTTTGCCACTCAGTAGAAGGGAAAATGGCAAATAATTGTTCACATAACTCTTTTACATTATTTATATTGATTGTAATATTTTTTGATGCTACATACGATTTTAAGCTGGCCCAGACCAGCTGAATTGGATTAAGATCTGGGTATATGGAGGTAATCTTAAAATTTTATGTCCATATTTTATTGCGATCTCGTCTATTGCATAAAGTACATATCGTGGTTTATGCATTGTTACCAAATCGTACAGTTGCGGCTTTAGCATATTATTGTTTATTGGAATATTTCTTGCCTTTAACCATTCCTTTATCAATTCCTTCGTTGATTTTGATGCCTTGTCAATTTGTTTATTGTGATATGGTGCTTTATCTATTACCACAACACTTTGTGGAGGAAGATTGGGTAGTAATTTGTTTTCGAACCACTTAGAATAATTTTCAAAAGACATATCGTCTTGATAGTCGCCTGTTTTAGAACCAGATTTGAAAATTAAGGCAGGTAGGTGTGGTGGCAAATATAGATTAGGCAGAACGGGTCTTCAAAATAAGATTTAACTAGTTATGTGAAATTTGGGGTTACTAATTTTCAGTAATCAAGTAAGTAGGTACGCCCCCAAGCGATAGAAATACGAGTCTGTGAATAATTTCCAGCCTTTTATCGAAGCCACTTTTATTATAAATTTTTTTGCCCGAACCATTCTTATTGAGACACACAGACCATAGTAGTTTGAAGAAAAATCCCCTTAGTGATTCTTGTATTCATCACAATAATACAATGCTGGAAGGAATTGTTAGTTTGGGAATACCTGACGCTAGAGGTCTTGGAGTGTTCCTCGACTACTGATTTATTTCGTCATCCTATTAATAAATTTACAAATAACAGGTGGCAGCTGTCAACAAAATAATGGTCATACCACAATATTTTTGTTATTGATGGATGGACATTTTTTTGCATACATTTTTGAATTAGCACCAAAAATAGCATTTCACATATAATAGATATTAACAGTAATTTTTCCTCGTAAGCGAATTATTTTTCAATTAGTGATTGGATTAAGAATTCCACTTGGAGATAAATAGTACATTGTTTACCGAGTAGGAAAAGCCTAACATTCCTAGACGACTGTGAAGATTGCTAAGTCGATCTGGAAAAGATGTACCGTATACTATTCATAATTTAAGTATTGCCGAAAAACCATTGTTTTCCAATATTTTCGACAGCAAACGAATGTAATTGCATTGAGATTAACTCTGTGTAACAATTACAGCTTGCACGCTACTGAGTATTTCATACTGGTGGGGCGCTTGTGTGAATGTGCTTAACCAACAGCTGTCGATATGAAACAATCGATATAGTTATCTCGCTTGTCTAATACATCTAGGTAATTGACGACTACTATTTTCATTATTTAGACCTATATCAGACGTAGGTAGACTTGGATGAAGCCTATTTGAACGTAACCACTCGTCGAATTCGGTGGCAGGATTCTAAATTTTTTCATCGGCCATTAGCGACAGAATGTATGGCCGGTCTTTGTCTTTTTTTTGTGGTGAAAATTCTCTTTATGAACACCTTTCACTAGCGGTAGGTAGTGTGGAGCTCGCAGCTTGCCTTGTTCAGAGCGCATACCTACTAAAAACACCACAAGAACTCCCCCTGGTCCACCCCGGAACCGCCTTGATGGCATACCTTCAGGGGGGGATTCGTTTACTTCGATTTAAAAACCCAAGTTTTTGTAGTCTGTTTCTTTATCTTTCATTGTTGCTCTTACGTATTTGTGTATTTTCTCATAGTTTTCATTGCACTTCATCATCTCTCCTATCATATTCTCCTCGTTTATTTCTTCAGCGATTTGCTCTTTCAGTTTATTTCTGGTCTGTGCCCATCGAACACAATTTTTCAGGGTATGAGATACACTGTCTACCTCTCCGCAGTATAGGCATTCATCGTCTTCTGTTTTCCCTATTCGATAGGTATAGACTCTGAAAGAACCACGACTGCTTAGGGCTTGCGTAAGGTAGTGATATGTCTTGCGGAAAGGGCATTCCATTCTATAACATTTGGTATCAGCTTCTTTGTCCACTGTACCACGTCTTCCGTCATTTCCCATTCACTTTGCCACCTGTTTATCGAGATTTCCCTCTCTTCTGTTTTTGAAATCTCTTTTGTTCCGCCTTCTCTTCGGTACAACTGCCTTCTTTCGTCTATTTTGATGTGAATAGGAATGATTCCGGCTACCACTTGTACCGCCTTGCTGAAGACTGTTCTGTATGCGATGGTAATCCTTAACAGTGCTTTCCGTAGTGCGCTGGTCAACAGGTCTTTGTATTTTCTGATTTCTGTAGCTTGGTGCCAAATTGGTGCGGCGTAGAGTAGCGTGGAGTCTACTGTGGCTCCTATGATCTCCCATTTTCTACTGCTAGGTCCTCTAATGTTCTTAAGTCGGCTCAGTGCTGTTACCCTGGCCTCTGCTTTCCGAACGGTGTATTTTACATGTTCGCCGAATGCGCCTTGTTAGTCTAGCATGACTCCAAGGTATTTTATGGCTCTTTTGGTTCAATGCGAGCTTCTCCCATTTTGAAACTTACCAGGTTTTTGTCCTTTCTCCTGTACTTTAGGAGCACTGCTTCTGTTTTTTCCGGTGCTAGTTCGAGGTCGTTTTTCTCTATCCATTTTTTGATGGTTTCCAGTGCCTGGTTTGCATCTTTCACTAGGTCTTGAGGACTATTTGCGCACACTTTGATCACCAAGCTAGCCTTAAAATTCCATCGCACAGTACGTTCCACAGTGTAGATCCGAGTACTGAGCCCTGTGGGACCCCGGCAGTTACCTGCATCTCCTGTCCAGTCTTTGATGGTATTTCTTAAATATTTAGATATCTTTATTCTTTCAAGGGTTTTCAAAATGTTTGGCCACGATGCGGTGTTAAATGCGTTCTTCACATCAATCGTTATCAGGGTAACCCATTTCATCCCTCTGTGTTCCAGCAGCAGCCACAAGAATTCTATAAGCCGGGTATACATCGGTTGGTGAAACAGTGGGATATGTGCCTCAATTGTAGTGGTAGTTATTTGTAACTGTACTTGTCAATAAATTTTTCCTGGACCAAAGATGGGTTTCAATTGAACTATCTTGTATGAACCCCACAATAGGAATTAGACAAGTACCTAAGTCAAGAACCCAATGTTACTCAATCAAACGTAAGTATAGTCTTACAAAATATATAATAATCTATCCTATCCACATCATATTCAAATGGTTCAGCAACTACATCCTGGAGATGAAATCCAGAGGCTGGAATTTCATAGATGGATGAACAAGAGACGGGATAAATAATTCCCGTAATTCATATGTGTGGGCAGAAGAAAATCCCCATGCTATTCGAGAATGTCGTTCAGAGTTAAGGTTTTTGGTTAACGAGTGGATTGGTGCCATAATACGTGACCAATTAGTAGGTTCTCACTCTTTTTATGGTCCTTCAAAAGGACAGTTCTAATTGGACTTTCTACAAAATATTTTGCCGAGTTTGCCTGCCAACGCGAACGTTGTTATCCGAGGGATGTATTTTCAGCATGATGAGGCATCCCTCCACTTTTTACTGTCAGTGAAACAACATCTAAATAATGTTTATGGCAACAGGTGGATTGGACGTTCAAGTCCTGTTTCATTGCCTCCAAGATCCCCAGAGTATTCGCAATGCAATACGGCAGTTAACAATTCGGCAACAAAAATGTGTATAGGCTGTAGGGAGAATATACTTTAAATTATTTTCATTTTGTTACCATCATGGTATTTGTTTCAGTTCTTATTTATGCGTTTATCTTAACTACATAATTTTAATTACTATTTTAAAATTGTTGTTCGTTATTGTTATTAGTTACTGTTTTTTGTTGTTTAGTGTTTGTCGTTATTGTTATTGGATACAGTTTATCATTTAAGTTGAAATACTTGAAATTTATAATATTTGTTTAAATTAATACCTCATTATGTGATACGTTATTATAGGTGTTCTATTTTTGGCAAGATTTGATCGTTCACTAAAAATTGAATAAAAGTGCGACAACATTGTCACATATGTCATTTTCATTGGTTATTCATTTAGTTTGAAAATCGCGGTATTGCATTTAAACAATTTTATACAGGGTGCTATATTTAATACGAATCCCTAAATTAATCTTTCCAAAGCTGGTCCTGGAATTTCTAAGTTTAGCTAATACCAGTCGAATGCTTGATAGTAGTGTACTGTATGATTTCACAAATCACCCTGTAAATTTTTAAACAAGAGGATTTGACACTTTTTAGTAGCCACGTGATATCCTCTTTGATGGTGAAAGTATGTAAAGTTCCTCATGACTCACCCTGTATAATATATACCCCCTTTATTTGATAATTTCCTTTCCGAAAAAAGCAAAAGTGGCATCACAACCACTAAACGCGTCAGCGAAAATAACGGATTCTTGAATATTCTTAATGATATTGGAAGAGTGTGAATTAGAAGATCTGTAAATCCTGCTCTTTATATTTGCCTGAGCTGGATTTGAAAACATAATCTCCTTAGCAAGAGGGGAAGAGCAATAATAAGTGCGAGAAGATCTACATATTGACCAACTACAACCACAATGCCATAGTTACCAGATAGATCTATAGCGGTTGTGACGATCAGTAAATCAGTATCGTCTAAAGCAGTAACTGTATCAATATTCTCAGCATTAAATCTCTCGACAAGTTGAAAAATTAATCCATCCTTGTTATTTTAATTACTTAATAATGTGTTCTGTTGATCGGGTATCGGTGTATTTTCATTGGATGCAATTGTAGTTTTGTTTCAGAAGTCGTTGGTCGTTCCAGATTCTTTGTACTACTAGCATTCTCAAAACCTAACCATCTTATAATCCACCACCAGCCTAATAAATTAATTCCGTACGATTTCTGGATTAATTATGTATTTTAAATAGCATACTAGAAGCTATCCTTAACTTTCACCGTAATTTATGGGAATTCCGTGAGGTTAAGCAAAATAACTTCAAATAGTTTTCATTTAAAATTTAATATGCAACAATTTTGATGCCAAGCATTTTTTAGATTTTAGTATCGGTTTTCGGGAAAATTTGGAAAATTCGCATAACCTAAGATGAGGAGGTGATTTTTAGCAAAATAAGGGATTTTGCGGACAATATCCAGAGAAACTTTTTGGGGTTTTGTTCCTACCTAAACAGATCCACGTAAAATGAAAACTTCATTATTTTTTTTCTGTTTTATATTTTTGTGTTTAACTTCCGTGTAGTATTTGATCTATTTCAGGATATCCGCCGGCTTCAGTTTAGGTAATTGTCCTTCCTCCATCAAGTACAGGTAAACTGGTATCTCGTGACAAGGCGGAGCTTCCAGCACGCAGAGAGAGAACGTATTCGGCCAGACTGGGATGGTATTTACCCGAACATTAGATATTAAAATTTATACAATGTTGTCAATATGTGGATGATCACAGTAATGTTGGGTATTTTTTAGTATGATATTTAGAGAAATTACACAACAATTTAATTACTAAAAGGATGAGGGAATGATTTTTGGTTAGGTATAATATACAGTGTGTCCCAAAAAGTTTTATACAAAGGGAGAGAAAGTTTATCTCACATTTCACAAAAAAAATGATTCTCGATAAAAAGCTTTGCATGACTTGTAGATCCATAATCAGGTCAAAAATTTTAAAAATTTGTGTAGAATAGAAGAAAAACAAAAATAATGATTTGATTAAAATATAATATTCACCAAACAATACATAATAAAATTATGATGTCATTACAATACAATTATATTAGGAACTTTCTTTTTAAAAGATCCTACTTGAAAACTTAATCACTGGTAAGTATTTAACGTTTCATAATACATATTTTAATATTTCAATTTATTTTCAATATAATACATTCGACAAAATTATTTATTCTGTTTAATTTGAAAAGTATAACATTATTTAAAAAACCCCTGAAAATTCTGAAACAATAATAGCATTAATGAGTACTAAATGAATCAGATTTTTTTGTACCCATGGGGGTTTAGAGATCCTCGGTATCTGATTCCTCATCATCAGAAGAATCCCATTTCGAATCACTGTCTCTTAAAGTGATGACAAATTTTTCCATATTATTTTCGATTGTTGCTTCTTGAACCAAAAATTGTTGCTCCCATTTTTTTGCATGGTTGCATCGGCTTTGCCACTCAGTAGAAGGGAAAATGGCAAATAATTGTTCACATAACTCTTTTACATTATTTATATTGATTGTAATATTTTTTGATGCTACATACGATTTTAAGCTGGCCCAGACCAGCTGAATTGGATTAAGATCTGGGTATATGGAGGTAATCTTAAAATTTTATGTCCATATTTTATTGCGATCTCGTCTATTGCATAAAGTACATATCGTGGTTTATGCATTTTTACCAAATCGTACAGTTGCGGCTTTAGCATATTATTGTTTATTGGAATATTTCTTGCCTTTAACCATTCCTTTATCAATTCCTTCGTTGATTTTGATGCCTTGTCAATTTGTTTATTGTGATATGGTGCTTTATCTATTACCACAACACTTTGTGGAGGAAGATTGGGTAGTAATTTGTTTTCGAACCACTTAGAATAATTTTCAAAAGACATATCGTCTTGATAGTCGCCTGTTTTAGAACCAGATTTGAAAATTAAGGCAGGTAGGTGTGGTGGCAAATATAGATTAGGCAGAACGGGTCTTCAAAATAAGATTTAACTAGTTATGTGAAATTTGGGGTTACTAATTTTCAGTAATCAAGTAAGTAGGTACGCCCCCAAGCGATAGAAATACGAGTCTGTGAATAATTTCCAGCCTTTTATCGAAGCCACTTTTATTATAAATTTTTTTGCCCGAACCATTCTTATTGAGACACACAGACCATAGTAGTTTGAAGAAAAATCCCCTTAGTGATTCTTGTATTCATCACAATAATACAATGCTGGAAGGAATTGTTAGTTTGGGAATACCTGACGCTAGAGGTCTTGGAGTGTTCCTCGACTACTGATTTATTTCGTCATCCTATTAATAAATTTACAAATAACAGGTGGCAGCTGTCAACAAAATAATGGTCATACCACAATATTTTTGTTATTGATGGATGGACATTTTTTTGCATACATTTTTGAATTAGCACCAAAAATAGCATTTCACATATAATAGATATTAACAGTAATTTTTCCTCGTAAGCGAATTATTTTTCAATTAGTGATTGGATTAAGAATTCCACTTGGAGATAAATAGTACATTGTTTACCGAGTAGGAAAAGCCTAACATTCCTAGACGACTGTGAAGATTGCTAAGTCGATCTGGAAAAGATGTACCGTATACTATTCATAATTTAAGTATTGCCGAAAAACCATTGTTTTCCAATATTTTCGACAGCAAACGAATGTAATTGCATTGAGATTAACTCTGTGTAACAATTACAGCTTGCACGCTACTGAGTATTTCATACTGGTGGGGCGCTTGTGTGAATGTGCTTAACCAACAGCTGTCGATATGAAACAATCGATATAGTTATCTCGCTTGTCTAATACATCTAGGTAATTGACGACTACTATTTTCATTATTTAGACCTATATCAGACGTAGGTAGACTTGGATGAAGCCTATTTGAACGTAACCACTCGTCGAATTCGGTGGCAGGATTCTAAATTTTTTTATCGGCCATTAGCGACAGAATGTATGGCCGGTCTTTGTCTTTTTTTTGTGGTGAAAATTCTCTTTATGAACACCTTTCACTAGCGGTAGGTAGTGTGGAGCTCGCAGCTTGCCTTGTTCAGAGCGCATACCTACTAAAAACACCACAAGAACTCCCCCTGGTCCACCCCGGAACCGCCTTGATGGCATACCTTCAGGGGGGGATTCGTTTACTTCGATTTAAAAACCCAAGTTTTTGTAGTCTGTTTCTTTATCTTTCATTGTTGCTCTTACGTATTTGTGTATTTTCTCATAGTTTTCATTGCACTTCATCATCTCTCCTATCATATTCTCCTCGTTTATTTCTTCAGCGATTTGCTCTTTCAGTTTATTTCTGGTCTGTGCCCATCGAACACATTTTTTCAGGGTATGAGATACACTGTCTACCTCTCCGCAGTATAGGCATTCATCGTCTTCTGTTTTCCCTATTCGATAGGTATAGACTCTGAAAGAACCACGACTGCTTAGGGCTTGCGTAAGGTAGTGATATGTCTTGCGGAAAGGGCATTCCATTCTATAACATTTGGTATCAGCTTCTTTGTCCACTGTACCACGTCTTCCGTCATTTCCCATTCACTTTGCCACCTGTTTATCGAGATTTCCCTCTCTTCTGTTTTTGAAATCTCTTTTGTTCCGCCTTCTCTTCGGTACAACTGCCTTCTTTCGTCTATTTTGATGTGAATAGGAATGATTCCGGCTACCACTTGTACCGCCTTGCTGAAGACTGTTCTGTATGCGATGGTAATCCTTAACAGTGCTTTCCGTAGTGCGCTGGTCAACAGGTCTTTGTATTTTCTGATTTCTGTAGCTTGGTGCCAAATTGGTGCGGCGTAGAGTAGCGTGGAGTCTACTGTGGCTCCTATGATCTCCCATTTTCTACTGCTAGGTCCTCTAATGTTCTTAAGTCGGCTCAGTGCTGTTACCCTGGCCTCTGCTTTCCGAACGGTGTATTTTACATGTTCGCCGAATGTGCCTTGTTAGTCTAGCATGACTCCAAGGTATTTTATGGCTCTTTTGGTTCAATGCGAGCTTCTCCCATTTTGAAACTTACCAGGTTTTTGTCCTTTCTCCTGTACTTTAGGAGCACTGCTTCTGTTTTTTCCGGTGCTAGTTCGAGGTCGTTTTTCTCTATCCATTTTTTGATGGTTTCCAGTGCCTGGTTTGCATCTTTCACTAGGTCTTGAGGACTATTTGCGCACACTTTGATCACCAAGCTAGCCTTAAAATTCCATCGCACAGTACGTTCCACAGTGTAGATCCGAGTACTGAGCCCTGTGGGACCCCGGCAGTTACCTGCATCTCCTGTCCAGTCTTTGATGGTATTTCTTAAATATTTAGATATCTTTATTCTTTCAAGGGTTTTCAAAATGTTTGGCCACGATGCGGTGTTAAATGCGTTCTTCACATCAATCGTTATCAGGGTAACCCATTTCATCCCTCTGTGTTCCAGCAGCAGCCACAAGAATTCTATAAGCCGGGTATACATCGGTTGGTGAAACAGTGGGATATGTGCCTCAATTGTAGTGGTAGTTATTTGTAACTGTACTTGTCAATAAATTTTTCCTGGACCAAAGATGGGTTTCAATTGAACTATCTTGTATGAACCCCACAATAGGCATTAGACAAGTACCTAAGTCAAGAACCCAATGTTACTCAATCAAACGTAAGTATAGTCTTACAAAATATATAATAATCTATCCTATCCACATCATATTCAAATGGTTCAGCAACTACATCCTGGAGATGAAATCCAGAGGCTGGAATTTCATAGATGGATGAACAAGAGACGGGATAAATAATTCCCGTAATTCATATGTGTGGGCAGAAGAAAATCCCCATGCTATTCGAGAATGTCGTTCAGAGTTAAGGTTTTTGGTTAACGAGTGGATTGGTGCCATAATACGTGACCAATTAGTAGGTTCTCACTCTTTTTATGGTCCTTCAAAAGGACAGTTCTAATTGGACTTTCTACAAAATATTTTGCCGAGTTTGCCTGCCAACGCGAACGTTGTTATCCGAGGGATGTATTTTCAGCATGATGAGGCATCCCTCCACTTTTTACTGTCAGTGAAACAACATCTAAATAATGTTTATGGCAACAGGTGGATTGGACGTTCAAGTCCTGTTTCATTGCCTCCAAGATCCCCAGAGTATTCGCAATGCAATACGGCAGTTAACAATTCGGCAACAAAAATGTGTATAGGCTGTAGGGAGAATATACTTTAAATTATTTTCATTTTGTTACCATCATGGTATTTGTTTCAGTTCTTATTTATGCGTTTATCTTAACTACATAATTTTAATTACTATTTTAAAATTGTTGTTCGTTATTGTTATTAGTTACTGTTTTTTGTTGTTTAGTGTTTGTCGTTATTGTTATTGGATACAGTTTATCATTTAAGTTGAAATACTTGAAATTTATAATATTTGTTTAAATTAATACCTCATTATGTGATACGTTATTATAGGTGTTCTATTTTTGGCAAGATTTGATCGTTCACTAAAAATTGAATAAAAGTGCGACAACATTGTCACATATGTCATTTTCATTGGTTATTCATTTAGTTTGAAAATCGCGGTATTGCATTTAAACAATTTTATACAGGGTGCTATATTTAATACGAATCCCTAAATTAATCTTTCCAAAGCTGGTCCTGGAATTTCTAAGTTTAGCTAATACCAGTCGAATGCTTGATAGTAGTGTACTGTATGATTTCACAAATCACCCTGTAAATTTTTAAACAAGAGGATTTGACACTTTTTAGTAGCCACGTGATATCCTCTTTGATGGTGAAAGTATGTAAAGTTCCTCATGACTCACCCTGTATAATATATACCCCCTTTATTTGATAATTTCCTTTCCGAAAAAAGCAAAAGTGGCATCACAACCACTAAACGCGTCAGCGAAAATAACGGATTCTTGAATATTCTTAATGATATTGGAAGAGTGTGAATTAGAAGATCTGTAAATCCTGCTCTTTATATTTGCCTGAGCTGGATTTGAAAACATAATCTCCTTAGCAAGAGGGGAAGAGCAATAATAAGTGCGAGAAGATCTACATATTGACAAACTACAACCACAATGCCATAGTTACCAGATAGATCTATAGCGGTTGTGACGATCAGTAAATCAGTATCGTCTAAAGCAGTAACTGTATCAATATTCTCAGCATTAAATCTCTCGACAAGTTGAAAAATTAATCCATCCTTGTTATTTTAATTACTTAATAATGTGTTCTGTTGATCGGGTATCGGTGTATTTTCATTGGATGCAATTGTAGTTTTGTTTCAGAAGTCGTTGGTCGTTCCAGATTCTTTGTACTACTAGCATTCTCAAAACCTAACCATCTTATAATCCACCACCAGCCTAATAAATTAATTCCGTACGATTTCTGGATTAATTATGTATTTTAAATAGCATACTAGAAGCTATCCTTAACTTTCACCGTAATTTATGGGAATTCCGTGAGGTTAAGCAAAATAACTTCAAATAGTTTTCATTTAAAATTTAATATGCAACAATTTTGATGCCAAGCATTTTTTAGATTTTAGTATCGGTTTTCGGGAAAATTTGGAAAATTCGCATAACCTAAGATGAGGAGGTGATTTTTAGCAAAATAAGGGATTTTGCGGACAATATCCAGAGAAACTTTTTGGGGTTTTGTTCCTACCTAAACAGATCCACGTAAAATGAAAACTTCATTATTTTTTTTCTGTTTTATATTTTTGTGTTTAACTTCCGTGTAGTATTTGATCTATTTCAGGATATCCGCCGGCTTCAGTTTAGGTAATTGTCCTTCCTCCATCAAGTACAGGTAAACTGGTATCTCGTGACAAGGCGGAGCTTCCAGCACGCAGAGAGAGAACGTATTCGGCCAGACTGGGATGGTATTTACCCGAACATTAGATATTAAAATTTATACAATGTTGTCAATATGTGGATGATCACAGTAATGTTGGGTATTTTTTAGTATGATATTTAGAGAAATTACACAACAATTTAATTACTAAAAGGATGAGGGAATGATTTTTGGTTAGGTATAATATACAGTGTGTCCCAAAAAGTTTTATACAAAGGGAGAGAAAGTTTATCTCACATTTCACAAAAAAAATGATTCTCGATAAAAAGCTTTGCATGACTTGTAGATCCATAATCAGGTCAAAAATTTTAAAAATTTGTGTAGAATAGAAGAAAAACAAAAATAATGATTTGATTAAAATATAATATTCACCAAACAATACATAATAAAATTATGATGTCATTACAATACAATTATATTAGGAACTTTCTTTTTAAAAGATCCTACTTGAAAACTTAATCACTGGTAAGTATTTAACGTTTCATAATACATATTTTAATATTTCAATTTATTTTCAATATAATACATTCGACAAAATTATTTATTCTGTTTAATTTGAAAAGTATAACATTATTTAAAAAACCCCTGAAAATTCTGAAACAATAATAGCATTAATGAGTACTAAATGAATCAGATTTTTTTGTACCCATGGGGGTTTAGAGATCCTCGGTATCTGATTCCTCATCATCAGAAGAATCCCATTTCGAATCACTGTCTCTTAAAGTGATGACAAATTTTTCCATATTATTTTCGATTGTTGCTTCTTGAACCAAAAATTGTTGCTCCCATTTTTTTGCATGGTTGCATCGGCTTTGCCACTCAGTAGAAGGGAAAATGGCAAATAATTGTTCACATAACTCTTTTACATTATTTATATTGATTGTAATATTTTTTGATGCTACATACGATTTTAAGCTGGCCCAGACCAGCTGAATTGGATTAAGATCTGGGTATATGGAGGTAATCTTAAAATTTTATGTCCATATTTTATTGCGATCTCGTCTATTGCATAAAGTACATATCGTGGTTTATGCATTTTTACCAAATCGTACAGTTGCGGCTTTAGCATATTATTGTTTATTGGAATATTTCTTGCCTTTAACCATTCCTTTATCAATTCCTTCGTTGATTTTGATGCCTTGTCAATTTGTTTATTGTGATATGGTGCTTTATCTATTACCACAACACTTTGTGGAGGAAGATTGGGTAGTAATTTGTTTTCGAACCACTTAGAATAATTTTCAAAAGACATATCGTCTTGATAGTCGCCTGTTTTAGAACCAGATTTGAAAATTAAGGCAGGTAGGTGTGGTGGCAAATATAGATTAGGCAGAACGGGTCTTCAAAATAAGATTTAACTAGTTATGTGAAATTTGGGGTTACTAATTTTCAGTAATCAAGTAAGTAGGTACGCCCCCAAGCGATAGAAATACGAGTCTGTGAATAATTTCCAGCCTTTTATCGAAGCCACTTTTATTATAAATTTTTTTGCCCGAACCATTCTTATTGAGACACACAGACCATAGTAGTTTGAAGAAAAATCCCCTTAGTGATTCTTGTATTCATCACAATAATACAATGCTGGAAGGAATTGTTAGTTTGGGAATACCTGACGCTAGAGGTCTTGGAGTGTTCCTCGACTACTGATTTATTTCGTCATCCTATTAATAAATTTACAAATAACAGGTGGCAGCTGTCAACAAAATAATGGTCATACCACAATATTTTTGTTATTGATGGATGGACATTTTTTTGCATACATTTTTGAATTAGCACCAAAAATAGCATTTCACATATAATAGATATTAACAGTAATTTTTCCTCGTAAGCGAATTATTTTTCAATTAGTGATTGGATTAAGAATTCCACTTGGAGATAAATAGTACATTGTTTACCGAGTAGGAAAAGCCTAACATTCCTAGACGACTGTGAAGATTGCTAAGTCGATCTGGAAAAGATGTACCGTATACTATTCATAATTTAAGTATTGCCGAAAAACCATTGTTTTCCAATATTTTCGACAGCAAACGAATGTAATTGCATTGAGATTAACTCTGTGTAACAATTACAGCTTGCACGCTACTGAGTATTTCATACTGGTGGGGCGCTTGTGTGAATGTGCTTAACCAACAGCTGTCGATATGAAACAATCGATATAGTTATCTCGCTTGTCTAATACATCTAGGTAATTGACGACTACTATTTTCATTATTTAGACCTATATCAGACGTAGGTAGACTTGGATGAAGCCTATTTGAACGTAACCACTCGTCGAATTCGGTGGCAGGATTCTAAATTTTTTTATCGGCCATTAGCGACAGAATGTATGGCCGGTCTTTGTCTTTTTTTTGTGGTGAAAATTCTCTTTATGAACACCTTTCACTAGCGGTAGGTAGTGTGGAGCTCGCAGCTTGCCTTGTTCAGAGCGCATACCTACTAAAAACACCACAAGAACTCCCCCTGGTCCACCCCGGAACCGCCTTGATGGCATACCTTCAGGGGGGGATTCGTTTACTTCGATTTAAAAACCCAAGTTTTTGTAGTCTGTTTCTTTATCTTTCATTGTTGCTCTTACGTATTTGTGTATTTTCTCATAGTTTTCATTGCACTTCATCATCTCTCCTATCATATTCTCCTCGTTTATTTCTTCAGCGATTTGCTCTTTCAGTTTATTTCTGGTCTGTGCCCATCGAACACATTTTTTCAGGGTATGAGATACACTGTCTACCTCTCCGCAGTATAGGCATTCATCGTCTTCTGTTTTCCCTATTCGATAGGTATAGACTCTGAAAGAACCACGACTGCTTAGGGCTTGCGTAAGGTAGTGATATGTCTTGCGGAAAGGGCATTCCATTCTATAACATTTGGTATCAGCTTCTTTGTCCACTGTACCACGTCTTCCGTCATTTCCCATTCACTTTGCCACCTGTTTATCGAGATTTCCCTCTCTTCTGTTTTTGAAATCTCTTTTGTTCCGCCTTCTCTTCGGTACAACTGCCTTCTTTCGTCTATTTTGATGTGAATAGGAATGATTCCGGCTACCACTTGTACCGCCTTGCTGAAGACTGTTCTGTATGCGATGGTAATCCTTAACAGTGCTTTCCGTAGTGCGCTGGTCAACAGGTCTTTGTATTTTCTGATTTCTGTAGCTTGGTGCCAAATTGGTGCGGCGTAGAGTAGCGTGGAGTCTACTGTGGCTCCTATGATCTCCCATTTTCTACTGCTAGGTCCTCTAATGTTCTTAAGTCGGCTCAGTGCTGTTACCCTGGCCTCTGCTTTCCGAACGGTGTATTTTACATGTTCGCCGAATGTGCCTTGTTAGTCTAGCATGACTCCAAGGTATTTTATGGCTCTTTTGGTTCAATGCGAGCTTCTCCCATTTTGAAACTTACCAGGTTTTTGTCCTTTCTCCTGTACTTTAGGAGCACTGCTTCTGTTTTTTCCGGTGCTAGTTCGAGGTCGTTTTTCTCTATCCATTTTTTGATGGTTTCCAGTGCCTGGTTTGCATCTTTCACTAGGTCTTGAGGACTATTTGCGCACACTTTGATCACCAAGCTAGCCTTAAAATTCCATCGCACAGTACGTTCCACAGTGTAGATCCGAGTACTGAGCCCTGTGGGACCCCGGCAGTTACCTGCATCTCCTGTCCAGTCTTTGATGGTATTTCTTAAATATTTAGATATCTTTATTCTTTCAAGGGTTTTCAAAATGTTTGGCCACGATGCGGTGTTAAATGCGTTCTTCACATCAATCGTTATCAGGGTAACCCATTTCATCCCTCTGTGTTCTTTCCAGTATTAAGGACTTCTTCGATCGCTGTTATTGTGGATCTTCCTTTTCTAAAACCGAATTGGAGGTCTGAAATGCCTCCTTTCTCATCTAGTTCTTTTTCTAAACGTCTTTTGATTCGTGACTCGAAGATTTTGCTGATCGTGTCGAGCAGACAGATTGGCCGATATTTTTCAGTGTTTCCTCCTCCTTTCGGTATTAGCACTAGTTTAGCGGTCTTCCAATTTCCTGGGAAACTCTGCAGTATTAGTAATTTATTCATTATATCCAGCATCCATTTGCTTGCAATGCTTCCCACCGCCTTGATGATTTTCGGGGGTATACCGTCAGGTCTTGGAGCGCGACCATTTTTCAATGCGTGCAGGGCTATCTCGAGTTCTTCTGCTGTGAAAATGGTTGGATTGCTGTCTTTTCTTTCTATCATCCAATAATGGGAATAATTTGTTACCGATTTTTTCTTTTGTTCCAGGGGGATATCATATGGAGTATGTCCGAATTTTCGGGTCACGATCCTGTATGCGTCTCCCCATACATTTTCTTTTAGTTTATCCCTTAGTTTGTTCCACTGTTTACGTTTAGAGTCCTTTATTAGCAAGGTGAGTTCTTTTCTTTTGATTTTTAGATCGGCTATTATTTGCGTCTGCTCCCTTGTACCTGCTGTTCGCATTTTTCTTGTCAGTGCCCTCCTGGATTTGTTGCAGTCACCTCTTTTGTTCTCAATGTCCTCGTTCCACCAGTTACGGATTTGATCTCTTTTGATTTCCTCTTATTTTTGACCCTTTTATACGCTGCCTTGATAGCTCTGGTTTGGGAGCTTAAGCTGTCGTTGTTTCCTATTTGATCGATGTTACACAATATGAGTTCTCTAAACAGCTCCTTGTCTATGATTTCTTTGTGGGGTTATATGTGTCCGGATTTTTGGGTGGGGTCTCTAATCTCGAACTTGATGTAGGCATATTCGGTTCCCGAGTCTGAATCCATGACTACCCATTTTTGGATTCTTTTTGCCAGGTTTGCAGTGGATATCATGACGTCTTTATATGACTTAGATAGGCCTCTCTTGAATGTTAGCTTGTCACCGTTGTTGTGGACTGTAATATTCATGGCGTCAATAAGATCGGCCACAAACTCTCCTCTTCTGTCTGTAACCGGTGAGCCCCATTCTACTGACTTCGCGATGACGTCTCCGGCTATCATGAATTCCTTAATCCAGGTCTTGGACCTCTCAAAGATGTGTTCCACTTTTTCCTCATATTCACGTTGAGTTATATTTGGTGATATGGTAGCAGCCGCATATGCTGTAGTTCTCCATGTGGATCCCAGCTCCGACTTCCACTCCATTTACTTCGATTTTCTTGTTCTGAAAGTAGATTCCCAAGTCACTTTGATTATCCGCTATCCATCCCGCTTTTCCTACAACTTTTTTGTTAGGTTCTTCTATGATCATTAGGTCTGCCTAGGGTTGGCTTGCAGGTATGTGATTTTTCCCATTTCCCCCCCTCCTTTTTTTCCGTAGAGATTTTTAGTTCGAGATTAGTGAGGTGCTTCTTCCATACTCCCTTCTTTTCTCACTAATCATCTGCCTGAAGTTTGGATAATTTTCTGAGTCATTTCGATGTCCGTTGGTGTCGCAGTCCCAACAATGTTCCTTATTATCTTGGCAGTTCTCCCCACTTCCACATTTTAAGCACGACTTCGATCTGTCTGGACCCGTGCATTCCCTTGCTCTATGGCCGTACTTCAGGCATTTGAAACAATTATCATTTTTTCTTTTTTTTCTCCCTGCACCAGTTCCACCCGATCTTTATTTTTCTTAGTTCAATTATGGATAGCACTCTGGTTCTATCCATGTTTACTATTGCTATCTTTCTCTCTCCTGGAGTGTTTCTTATCACTAAATTAATGTCCTTGTTTCCTGTAGCTTCCTCAATAGCGACTTCTACTTCTTCTTCTGTTGTGCCTGCATCCAGGTCGTATATAAATATGGTTTCCTCCTTGTTTTTGATTCTTTTCATCGTCACATCCCCCATCTTGTTCTTCATTTCTTCTTCAACATCTTTTAGGTGTTCATTGTTATTTTATTCTTACACTTTTAACATTTTGCTACGGACTTGTAGCTCAGCTTAGCTTTTTCATTTTCCTTCTACCTTCTACTATTAAAGCTGGGAATTCCTCTTTTTTCTCCTTTTTTCATCCGGGGTTTTGACATTTAGGGAGCTCAAGTAGTGTTGTCTGGTCGTGTATAAACTTATATTGATATCTGATTTATTATGTATGTATCTATTTTGGGGTAACATTCACTGATACCTAAAAGATCTATTGTGCCCCCTTACTTCTACTTAGTTTCTGAGGAGAGTCTCAGATACTAGTAGCTCCTTTAGTCCTATTTCCCGGAGAAATTTTAGGATATCTGCAGGCCTCAACTTAGGTAACTGTCCCTCTTCTACCCAGTAGTCTCCCAGGTACTGAGCCCTATGAATCTGAAATACTGTGCAGTTCGCAAGTATGTGGATGGAGGTTTCAACTTTCATTCCACAAAATCTACAATCTTCTTCCTCCACTATTTTGAGCTTTTTAAGGTGCCCATTCAGGCGACAATGTCCCGTTAGGATTCCTGTTAAAACTCTTAGTGCAGTTTTGCTTTGACTTATGCATTCATTTGATCTCAACAGGTTGTAGTCACCCAGAAGAATCTTTGATTACCTAAGCCCTACTAGATCTTTCCAATTGTCAGATCTTCTTTTTTTTTTGTTCGGCTTTACCTATTTCTTCCAATATTACATTGGAGCTTATTCCGCAAAAAGGTTCCGGCCCCCAAAAGGGTATTCCATCCCCTTCTTCGCTAGTTCATCTGCTATTTCGTTTCCTTCTATTCCAGTGTGTCCTGGAATCCACAGTAAGGTGACTATATTGTTCTCGCCTAGTTCATTAAGTTTGCCTAGGCATTCCCACACCATTTTGGAACTGATTACACAAGAACTCAGCGCTTTAATGGCTGCTTGACTATCAGACATTATGATAATCCTTTGCCTTCTATATCCTTTGTCAATATTGAACTGGGCACACTTTCTTATTGCGTGAATTTTCGCTTGAAAGATACTTGGGGTTTTTCCCAAGCTTTCAGAGTGTTTGGTTCCGGGCCCGTACACTCCTATCCCAGTTCCTTCTATCGCTTTTGGAGCCGTCTGTGTACCATTGAATGGCATTCTTTCCAGGTCTGGTAATGGTATTTGGATCTCATTCCTTCTTGTTGCTCAATTCCGTGACGAATTTCTTTGAAAAGTTATACTTTTTCATCATACCATCTTGTGGCATGTCCCAGGTTGTCTGATTTCTAAGAAGTGAAGAGGTGGTTTTCTTTTTAATGATTCCCTCTCTACTTAGTCTGTATCTTGTTCTTTCTGCAACACTCTCCACCACCATATGTAATGGTGTGAGGTTGAGAATCACTTCCATTGCTGCCGTTGGGCATGTACTCATTCCTCCTGTTATGCATATACAGGCTAGTCTTTGAATTTTGGAGAGGTTTTCTCTCGTCGTCAAGAGGCTAGTTCTACTACTCCACGCAATGGCTCCATCAGTGATAATTGGTCTCACTATGGCAGTGTACATCCAGCTCAGGATTTTTGGGTTACAACCCCAGTTTCTCCCTGCCAGATTCCTGCACACCATTAGAGCCATTTTTGCTTTGTATGTAATCTCCTTCTCGTGTTTGTTCCACAGGAGTTTGCTGTCTAGAGTCAAACCTAGATACTTGACTTCTTGTCTCCATTCAACGTCGTTCCCATCAAGTTTAATGGTTTTGAGGTTGAGTTTTCTTTTCTTGGTGAAGGCTATCAAGATGGTTTTGGTGGGGTTGATGCTGAGTCCCACTTGCCTACACCAGCTATTTGTATAGTTCAGACCCTTTTGTACGATGTCACAAAGGGTGTTTTCAAATTTTTTCCCTGGCTTTTATGACAATATCATCGGCATATCCTTGGCAGGATATTCCGAGGTCCGTCAAACCACACAGGAGTTCGTCAACCGTCACACTCCACATTTATGGGGATGCTACTCCTCCTTGTGGGCATCCTCTGGTTGTGCAAATGGAGACAATGTCTTTGCTCGTTATCGTCTCTGCTACTCTGGTGGTGAGTAGTTCCGACATCCATTGTGATGTTGTGCTGTCTTCACCTCTTCTATTTAATGCTCTCTTGACAGCCTCATGTGGAGTGTTGTCAAAAGCTCCTTCTATGTACAAAAATGCACATACTACAGTTTATTGGTTGTCTAAGGCACCTCGGATATCCTCCGTTAGTTGTACCAGTGCAGTCTCCGTAGATCTGCCTGCCCGGTAAGCGTGCTGATACGGGTAGTCTCTCTAGGATTTCCGTTCTAATATAGTTGTTAATAGCTTTTTCCATCGTTTCAAGCACAAACGATGTTAGGCTAATTAGTCTGAAGGATTTGGGGTTTGTTGTGTCCCTTTTTCCAGCTTTTGGAATGAAGGTTACTATTGCCCTTCTCCATGCTTCTGGTATATAACCCAGTTCCAAATTACTTCGACTAATTCTAACCAAATGTGGAAGAATTTCGTCTTGTCCTTGCTGGAGCAATGATGGAAAATCCCATCTGCTCCAGGTGCTTTGAAAGGTGAAAAGGTGTTCATAGCCCATTTCAACCTATCGTTACTACAAATGTGCTTGGCCATTGTAGTACTTTCTCTCGAAGGCCTGTTATGACCTTCGAGAGGATTATCTCCTCTGTTTGGGGTGCTTCCAAGAAAATGAGTTACTAGTAAAAGTCGCACTCTTTCCTCCTCATTTTCGGTATATTTGCCGTCTGGCCTCCTCAAAGCCATATCTGTGTTGACCCTACTTTTAGTCATGACTTTGTGAAGTCTTGCCGCAGCAGGTGTTGTGTTTATATCTTCACAGAATTTCCTGAAGCTATTTCTTTTAGCTTTTCTAATTTCCTTGTAGTAGGTGTTTCTCACCTCGGTGTATCTCTGCCAGTCCCCGGTGAATTTTGCTCTATTAAAGAGGTCCCGGGTTTGAGATCTTAATTCTGACAGATGTTTGTTCCACCAGGGTGCATCTTTGCTGCTTCGTTGTTCTTGAAGAGGGCAACTCGATTCAAATGCATCGATTATTGCCCTGTTCAGATTCTCAAGCTCATTTTCCAGGTCGAGATGGTGCTTAGCCCTTCCTTTCCTCTGGATATGTGCTAGAGTTCCTTTCAGGCAGGTGTTATAGTTGTCCCAATCTGTTTTCCTTGGTTTTCTACGGAGGCTTACCTCAGGTATGCCTAGCTCTAACTTGAATGTTATGATACTATGATCGGAGAGAGATGGTTCACCCGATACTCTCTAATCTTTTACCAGATGTTTTAGATCACGAGTTGCCAGTGTGACATCTAAAACTTCTTGCCTTACCCTTGTTACAAATGTAGGGGTATTCCCTATATTGTGAATATCAAGGTTTTTATTAAGGATATATTCTAAAAGCTGCTCACCCCTTTGGTTGGTGTTGCTGCTGCCCCAAACGGTGTTGTGTGCATTGGCATCACATGCTAGAAGTAGAGGTAGTCGCTTCTCTTCACAGTACTCCACCAGCTTTTGTACCTCTGGGGTGGTGCTAGCCCATCTCCCTTGAAGTAGCATGATGCTATTACTATCTCCTTGCCCTCCTTCTTATGTTCGAGGTGTGCTCGAACTGGAATGAGGTCCCGAGTCATGTATTCTGAAAGACAAAAATAGTTAATATTGTTCCTTATCATAATACATGTTCTTGGTATATCACTACCAGTGTGATATACTATTGTAGCATCTTTACATGCTAATCCTCTTACCTGGTTATTATTGACCCAAGGTTCTTGGATCAAACAGATCCCCCATTGGTCCTTGGTGAACAATCTTGTGATCACCGCCGAAGCTCCTTTGGCATAGTGAGCATTAACTTGAGCTAAGTTAATTCCCGCCATCCTGTTGGTTATCTTCTTGGGTATTTCCCTCTTTCATCAGGGTGATGTCCCCTTCTGTAAGAGTACTATCCCCTTCCTCCGACACAATCTCCATTCCCTCCTCGGACAGCGGCGCTTCCTTCCCAAGGAGTCTGGTAATGTGTAGGCTTTCTACACTACCTGAGTCGCAACTGGCCTTGGAGGAAATGGAAGCTTTCTCCAGATCTCCTTCTTCTTCTTCCTTTCTGAGGCCATGTACGGGGATTTTCCCAAACCGGTAATGGATGGTGAACCCGTTGTTCTTGATGTTTTGGCAGGATAGATTGTCTATTCCTGCCCTCAAGACTAGGCCTTTGCCCTCTTCCTTAAGGTTGAGGACCTTCCACTGGTTTGTTTCCAAACCCTCGTTCTGCGCTTTGATCAAGCGAAGAAGCTTTCCGTCCTCTACGCCCGTGCTTCTTGGGAGGAAGATCGTAGCGGTATGCATTTTTGGGATGTCGTCTTCCTGGCACACCGTCAGTTCCACTCCCTTCCAGCTTTTCAGCTGTGGTACTATCAGCCGGAGCCATTCCGCAGTCTGTGGTGTTTCACAGTCGATCAGAACGACTCCTGCTCTGAGATGTATGCCACTAAACTGGAGCTTATGCTCCCATCCAGAATACATTTCTTCTATTATTGCGTTCTCCAGCAAGGTTTGGTCGTCCGCACTGAGGGAAGTCTCAAGGTACGCCCTAGGGAGAACTGCCATTCTTACTAGCTTTGCTGCAGCTGCATAGCTGCCAGCTGAAGAAGGGATGGCCATTCTGTCCTCCTTTTTCTTCTTCACCTGTACTTGCGGTGCCTGGGCTCTCGCCACTTCCCGCTTTCGTTTTTCTCTTTTAGGAGGGATGTTTTTCTCCTCTCCTTGTTTTTTGCGCTCTGTGGCCTTCTTTCTTACTTCTTCCGGTGCAAGGCCATGTTCAAGAAAGCAAAGATACCATCTTACCCCCGCTCCACTAAGTCCCTTCCTCCTGGTTTTCCCAGTTCAGGAAGTATGGGGGTCTTCTTATTTTTTGTCCAGGGTTTTTCCCGGACACTTTCACCAGTTGAGGAGGTTGAGGGTATAGGTGCCCCTGCCTTCCTCCTCTCCTGCTTTTCTCTAGCTTCCTCAACACGATGTTTGCTCGCGTGTGAGGAAGATGCTGTATTTTTGGGCACTGTGGATACATTGCTCCGACTTGTGCCCGAATGCGGTGCTTGCCCGCTTGACTTTTTTTATTATTATTCATGGTTGATCCCACGAGTAGCTAGGGAAGTATAAGGTCCACTCCTGCAGAGCCCCGCATGCAGGAGTAAGGGTATTTAAACTGGATGTCCCCAGGTATCCAAAGTCCGCATATTAGCGATCAAGCTTTCCCTTGACCACGCAGTCCTCGGCATATGCTGTTCCACCTTGACTTGGGGGGTTTTTATTGTGGTCTCCTTCCACTTGGCCAGCTGTTTAAGGCAAGCCCCCACATCTAGTGAATATACCTCATCAACCACCTTCCACTAGATACGGTTTATATCAGGCAGGTTTCCACAAGCAGTCTACTGCTCCGACGACCCCGCTGACTCCGGCAACTGACCGGCTATCAACAAACTCATCGGGACAACATTCCACTCTCCACGCTGAAGATCCTGATATCGGATTTCTGCATTCCACAGAGATCCGTTGAGCTGTCCTTGGTTTCACGTATTCCTCTTGAAGAGGAACAGCTACTCGGCTCCCCCACCAACGACCAGGTCTCACAGCTCCTTGGGGGAGATCTTGATTTGGGGTGGATTCCTTATTTCTGGTATGGGAATTGCGTCCTTCTTTCGTATTTCTTGGGCATTTCATGTTTCGTGCAAAGACGTTGATGTCGCTTTCGGTTTCTTCTCTCTTGTTGTGAACCATTTTGAAAACCACTCTCTCCTTGATAGTCCGCTCTTTAGTGTTTTTGTCCATCCTTTTTGAGGTTATTTTCAGCACCCCCACTTCTCCTGTTTCTTGTGCTTCTTCGGATTCTACACTTTCCAGGTCGGGGAATCAGCTGAGTTTTCATTGCGATATATGTCACACCATCATACTTTTAGAAGTCAAATCATAGCACCGTCAAAGAATAGTCGACATAGTCGAATAGTCGAATAGTCGACACGTGTCATTTGTCTGCGATCACATGTTCTGTGTGGACAAATTTGTAATTGTAAAATTTGTAGGTCATTACCGTTTTATATTTGTGTTAAAAGTGTTTTGTTTACATCTTACATTTATCATCAAAACAGTGAAATTATGGGTGAAATAAGTTGTATTGTAAGTGGATGTGTTTCTAAAACCAGAAGACTAAGTTTGTTCAGATTTCCAAATAATATTATCAGTTAACGTGGAAAAATATTTATTGCAATTGTTCCTATATTAATTAAATTTAATATGAGTATTATGTCTTATAGTCCATATTTGTTATTTACAATATTATATTTTATTTTAGGACTCGAGCATGGTTAACAGCATGTAACTAGAAGATGCAGTTGATGACGATCTAGAATATATTCGAACAAATTTCAGAATTGCTCAAGCTGAGCCCACAATATATACTGCTAAGCATAAGGTTATCATTCCTGAAATTGAGAATTTACCAAAAAAAAAAATCATACAACTGGTAAGTCTGCTTTTTATGATTTGTTAAAATATACCATAGTTTGTACGAAGTTAGTGATAACAGCTAATGGACTTATAAACACACATCAATCTATAGAACAATCCAAAAAATATACCGAGGATTACTTATAGTCCTCTGGAATTATTTTTGGGTTTTTCCATAGGTCTATGTAAGTACTTATAAGTCTACAGGCTGTTCCAACGGACTGTATACAAGCTATAACATGTAGAATGAGATTCATATTAACATTGATAAATATTTCAATTTTATAGATAGCGTCAATGGATATCAAGAGGAATTATTTGCACCTGGAACATCATTATTCGGAGGAGAAATGGCTTTGCAGAAATTAACTGAAAACCGTGTACCAAAACCTGGCCATAAAAATAATGAATTGTTTGAGGCATTGAAAATTAAAGTCAAGACAATGACAAGTCTGTTTGGATAAAATGTCCTTAAAATCCCATTCATACTTTGATGTAGGTAACGATGAAGTTTTGTAATGTGGGGTGTTGATTAATTTAATTTGTGTTTTTACAATTCTGCTAATGGTTTATCTAATTAGCTGGTGTATTCTTTGGTTTTATTTTTTGTAGCTTGAGTTATTATGTGTAATTAATTGATATATTTAATAAAACAATCAAAAATTAATAGTTGTTTTATTTTAATCCCTATTAAGGCAAAGGATAATGAAAAGCATTGTTCAATTCTATTCAAAATGGGTTTATGGTTTTTATCTATGGTGTCGGCCACTGTAAATAGTCCGCCCTGATATTTGGCAGTATTCTTTGAATTTTAAGAAGATGCTGGAACAGGTCTATTTTAAATTTACTGTCTTTTTAAATAACAACCTTTATACAGTGCTATTCAAAAGTCCCCTCCCCCCTTCGTATCTTTTGAACGGCTACACTTACATTAATAAAATTTGGAGTGTAAAAATAAAGTGTTGTAAACTTCTCTACGAATGGTAACAGGTGACGTAATAGTAATAGATGACGTCACAGTGCCACTCTGGCCAATAATTTTAAATAGGACCTTATGGTAAGTGATATCTCGTTTGAAAGGCATTGACATTGGCTACATAGCCATATTGATTTTGTTTTGTATTAAACTAATTTTGACGGATATATTAAATAAATAGCAAAATTATTGAAATTATTTTTTAAAATTTAATTAATCAAATATCAACAATGGATTCTTATAGCAAGTGTTCGAAATGTGCTCCGTCCACTTCCTGACAGTAATACATCCTATTAGTAAACTCGTTGGAATGTGTCAGCTGAAATTGCATTGCATTCTTCAATAATTCTTTCTTTCAAAACGCCAATGCTATCTGGTGCCGTAGTATAAACCTTGGATTTCAAGTACCCCCATAGAAAAAAACCTAATGGTGTCAGATGTGGTAACCGAAGTAGCCATTCTATAGGACCTATACTGACCTATACTGACACACTTTTTCTCAGTGCGACTCGTGTGAAGTGTAAGATTTAATTGTGTTTCTCAGTGTATGCCGAAGCTAGCTGACACTCCTTGAAGGTTGTTTATATTTGTACCTCGAACATCAAGGGATTTTCGCTGGCATTCGCTTCTTGTTTGGTGTATTCTTTGGCACCGTACATAGACAATGGATAGTATAGGTTCACTCCAACCTCCTCCCAGCGCAATGTCTACCTCACTCGGTCGCCGATGCTACTCCTTTTTGGGATCTTGAAACTCTTAATCGAGCGATAGACAGGTGTGTGTCTTTTGTAGTTTCAAGGTATTCTACGAGCGGAGTTATATACTAGTATACAGCTGGACTCTCTTTGCAGTGAACTATTTAATGATTTTTTCGGGATATTTATTAAAAAGAAAATGCTACGAATGTCTTGTGCGCGTATAAAAATTGTATCGAAGCGATATAAAACATTTTTTTTGAAATTATAGCACTTATGCATCCTTGTAAAAATTTTGGCATTAAGTTATTTCTTATCTCTTTTTTATACAAGACAGTGTTTATATTATAGAATAAAATTCTCAAATCGCGACATGAATATAAAAAAATTCTATAAACCCAATACAAAATCACAAATATCACAAAATTTGCTCTTTGTTTTGCTTTATAAGTTTAGTTCAGGATTTCATTTTTTCACTATATGTAATTATTCAGCATTGTTTTCACATATGCAAAACAAATTCTGAACTATGTTATAGAATCTGCTATAATTTTGAACTATTTTAAATAGTTGTTCGTGTGTTCTATTTTTATATCGTTTTATTCCATTTGCATATTGCTATTGTAATGAATGATTCCAATTTATTTCTTATAATTTGAGGTTCTCAAAACATCGGTTTTTGAAATAGTTTTCTAACGACGTAGGTACATCACTATCAGCCCCTGTATCAAACACCCCATCTATAAATCAACAAGCTATGAAGGTACTAATTCGTGCTACCCCTGTATAGGTATACAATACATGTGTGTTTTAATGACCGTTTTCCAGCTTGTCTTCATCAGTGCTACATGAAAGTGCCGGCGACGAGTGAACCTACTATTCATTGTCTATGTACGGTGTCAAAGGAGGGACAGTAGTGAATTAATCACCATAAAGCATACAGTGTGAAATAATGAAGAGTTTGTTGATGTTATTGAGCCAAAAACTGTCTTTGGGATATTTCTTATTCATATTCTCACGATCACAATAAAAATCAAAAATGATGGATGAAAGTGTGTGAAACTGCACACGTACTGCACTGGAACTGAACTCAGAAGCCGGAAAGACATTTCAAGCGATTTCGAATCTGTAATACTGTATCTGAGATTCAGAATCTACGTCTTAAAGAGGTCCTAGATGATCTTTATTAAGTAAGGCATATTTAAAAAAGGTAGGATCCCCCAGAGAGTTTATGGAAAACTGGTGCCGGAAAATTGGCTAAAATTTTAATATGAGGATGAGAGACGTTCTGAGTTATCGTTGCTTCAACCAAATCAGTTTTCGAAATAATTGGTAGACAAATTTTTCCGCTTTCGGATATACGACAGGATAGTGAACCTCTGGATAAATTTTTTTTAGTGTTTACCGTAGCTGTTTCTAATTTTTGCTTACTTTTAAGAAAATGCTATTTGCTATGCTGCTAGCTTTCTGGAGGGGCAAGGGGACAATTGTTTCACTTTTGACTTACCAGGTGTGTTTACGTATCAATATACACACTCGCTTTCGTACCGATACTAATAATATGTATTTGATGGAAAAAAAGTGGTACGGTTGTAACGAGTTATTTTTTTTAAACACCGATTTGGAGTTCATTTTTATTTTCTCCGTCATGTCATTTTATTTTACCACTGTTGCATTGATTTTCTTATATTGTATTAATTATTAGCCCGGAGGTACGCAGACTCGAGGCCATATACAAGACACCATATAAAATTTAGTGAACGACCCCCAACCGCATGTAGACATCGAAATTGAAAATAACAAGTTCCGGGCATTGTTAGATACCGGAGCAGCGAAATCATATATCGGTGATCAAGTAGCTAAGATTTTTTCCCAAAGAAAGCAAACAACCGCCCGTCAAGTTACGATGGCCTGTTTATCTAATGGAAATTGAGTCTCTATCACCGACATATGTGAACTTAAATGGAAGATCAATGGCATCACTATGGAGGACCCGTTGGAGCATTTCCCTGGGCTGATAACCGACATTGTATTAGAATAGAATAGATGTCCTCCGAAAGTATAATTTCCGGCTGGTGTTAGGAACCGGAAAAATATACGTAGAAGATGATGTACAGCGTTCACAATTAGCCAGTCCGGTTGGAATATTAGAGGTCGTGAACACATACCTAGGAGAATCCGATGAGGATGTTCCAATCATCTGTAAGGAAGATACCAACCCTATTGTGAATGAACGAAATTGTTTTCGAAATTTGTCTGTTACTGGTGTCTCTGCGTCCTCCCTGGTGTTAGAGGTTGATAAAGAGCAATTCGTTGCTGGAGTCTCTAAGTCTTCCCAGGTGTTAGGGGTTGACAAGGAGAAAGTCGTTGTTGAAGATTCCAATTTTCCCCGGCGTTGTTAGGAGTTAGTAAAGGAAGATCTGGTTCCGAAGTCTCTGAGTCTTCCCTGGTCTTAGGGATTGACGAGGAGCAAACTCATTCCGAAGTCTCTGCGTCCTCCCTGGTCTTAGGGATTGACAAAGAGCAAACCGTTCGTGTAGTATCTGCGTTCTCCCTGGGAGATTTAGGGGATGACGACAATCATGCGGTCTTCCGCAAGTCGTTAGTGGAAAACCGCTATTTGATTCCTTCGGGGAGTATTAAGTAGTATGGAACGCCTCAATTATCTCGAAAACGTATTGCACGATTTTTATAGATTTTGGTGTTAGAGGTACGTCCATATTTAAGTAGTAAAAACATTAGGAATTTCAGTAAAGGAAATTACTGCAGATGCTCAAAATACTGTCCGTTTGCTTCAACACAACAAGCCATGCAATTTAAAAAAATTTGAAATACTTTTTGCAACATCATTGACTGCACAATTTTTCTTATCTGTGTGGTAATCATATCTTTCAATTCCTGAATATTAGCAGGTTTTGTTTTATTAAGGATGGTTTTTAAGTGATCTCACAGGAAATAGTCTAAAAGATTCATGTTGGGAGATCGTGGAGGCCATTCGATAAAACCACGCCTTCCAATCCATCTTCTGGTAAACACATTATTCAGTATTTGCATCACCACACCCGCAGGTGGAGCACTATCTTAATGCAGCCAATTGTTATTATCTGAATTTCTGCATTAAAATATATTTTTATTGTTTCCCTCAATGAAAAAAGGACCAATTATTTTGTCGTCTATTATTCCAGCCCATACATTCCGTTTTTGTGGATATTGGGTGCACATCCAACGAGGATTGTATCTACAATTATGCCGAATTGTGTTTCCATTAATAAAAAAAGTGGCCCTATCGCAAAACATAACATTACTTTCCATCATTATGTCTGCAAACTCTTCACGTCTATCAATATCATCATCTGACAACTCTTGAACGAATCTCATTTTGTATGGATGGAATTTATTCTCACGTAAAATTTGCATTATGGATGTTTGCGAAACATAAGTTCCCTGCGTATTTGTCTGGTACTTAAGTGTGGAGCGTCTTCTAACAGGGCACAAACATCTGTCTATATTCAGGAATTCAAAAATAAGAAGAATTGAGCAGACAGGGATGCTGCAAATTTCATGAAACAAACATTTACAGATTTGTCTTTAGTTGCTGTAGTTTTTTTGCGCTCTGATTTGAATTAATCTTTTGCTGAACCAGTTTCGTAAGACTTTTTTACTGGCAGTAGATCTTGTTAGGATATAAATTATTAAAGATACTGCACGTTTCTTGATGAATTTTACGCATATCACCATATAATATCATTAAAATCTCAATTCGTTTTATTTAAGATATACGATCCATTGTGACTTCCAATAAACACCAACAATACTAATCCATGGAAACGTCAAAGCTGTTATTGTAGCAGTCATAAGGGTCAATTCTATAAGAAGTGGTGAAAAATTAACGGCAAGCCGTTATTTTTGACGAAGTTTACGCTATTAGAAATGTTTTAATCTACATATACATAGTCAATTTTAGGATTTGAATTTGAACAGATTTGGTGTCCAATTAAGAGTTTTCCGTTCATATTTTAAAGATTATTATGCGTACAGAATAGTAAAACGGAGTAAGAAGATTGTCTAATTTTTAACCATACGTTAAAATTTAACATTGGCTCACAGAATTGCACCTATCGGCATCTAAATGTATTATTTTAACTTCGGCGGAAATAATGTTAATGTAGCTATAACTCCGAAATGATGGCATTCAGGTAAAGGGACATTTCATTAAATATAATCAGTATTTTCTGAGGATTTTAAAAGGCGAAAAATGTACAGGGTGATCCATTTGAAATAACAAATTTCATTATTATTCCGAAAAAAGGAAAGATCTAACAACAATGTAAGTACCATGCCATATTACAAGATCCTTGCACACTAGGATCTATAAAAATCGTGCGATACGCTACCGAAACGTTGAATTGAAAAATATAAAAAAGATTGTGGTTTGATTACCCAAAATAATTAACAAAAAAGTAATCAATACACCACAAGGAACATACACAAGATATTTATTTTGGGAAATTAAACTACAATATTTTTCAATTGATTTCCCAAAATAAATAATAATAAATACACCATACAAGCAACATACAAATGATAAATAACTAGACATTAGAACTTCATTTTTATTTATTTTGACATATCTCCACAACACGTGTTAAAATTGACCCTGAAAATATGAGAGTGTATTTCTAAACATAAACTTTTCAAGGTTAGAAATCCTCCGGGGATCCAAGAGATAGTTTTCGGTTTACTTTCCATAAATTAATGCATCCGTTCCTAATAGTCTCAAAAATCAAGCGAAGTGTGAATTATTGACAGTTTCATAAGTTTTGTACATAATTATTTTGGAATTAATAAGACATGTTAAATTTTCTGAAGGTGTAAACAGAAATAAAGGTGTATAAAAGGAATACGCCGAACATTATTACTCAGTACCTAACCACAACTAAATCAGTGCAAGCACATATTATAACACCAAAAAGGTAAGAAATGTTTTCTTTTACTAATTACTTTACTAATTGTTCGAGAACTATGTTCAAACCAGTGGAAGGTCTTTCGATTCTTAGAATCGATTTTTATTCACAATGAATTAGTAAACCAGCCAACTGCCTACCTGACCCTTCGAGAAATGTCAGGGAGTTGTCAGTGAATTTCTTTTAGCGGAAGTAAATTCCCATGAAAGACAGTGCCAACAGCATAAGTTACGATAATAATCGTATTTTCCATTTGAATAGTCAACAAATTCCGTTCTCGAGCTTTTGTAGACTAGTATTCTTTATATTTAATTTATTTCAATCAGAAAGTGTTTTAATTCCAAAGCGACAGAAGTCCGTAAGGCATCAATTACTGTAGCTTCACGACCTATGGTAATTGATAAATTAAAGATTTTGTCCACGACCACTTAATAATAAGTCAATATATTACCTCCTAACAAAAGGTATATGGTAACCATATACATATCTACTAGAGTGAATTATGGTAAATAAATCTGCGTATTTTGTTTAGGAAATTTGTTTCTGAAATATATCGTATACATAAAATTTCAAAATTTTTATTATTGATACTTTTCATATCGATATTTTCTAATTGTTGCGTGGTCGTGGATTGTAGATTAACTAATTCACTGAGTTTAACTTACATTACTTTATTTTACATAAAATTAAGTTATACAAATAGTAAATAGTTAATTAAAAATAGTGGACTGTAATACTAATTTGCGTGATCCTCCTTAGAGGGTAAAAGTTCGAGTTGAAAAGTCCTACTTTTCAAAAGTTTCAACCGGTAACACACACAACTTTCGGGTTGAACGTTTCAACACGGTGCCGTTTGATAACTTTACCGAAACTACACGCACAATGTTGTCGCTTCCGGGATGTAGTTCGATGATTCTTGCTAATGGCCAACATAAAGGAGGCATGTTATCTTCTACTAGTATCACCAACATGCCTACTTCTACTTGATTCGTGCCCTTCTTTATCCATTTGTTGCGATTTTGAAGACTAGTCAAATATTCCTTGTGCCAGCGGTCCCAAAAATGCTGGTACAATTGCTGAAGTCGCTGATATCTGGATAGTCGATGAATTTTAACCTCTTTGAGATCAGATTGAGGAATGCTTGCGAGTGAGCTCCCAATCAGGAAGTGTGCAGGGGTTAAGGGTAAAAAGTCGTTGGTATCATTGGATAGAGGGGTCATAGGTCGGGAATTAAGACAGGATTCGATTTGAGTGAGTAGTGTTCATTTCGTCATAATTTAAAATTGAATTTCCTAATACGCGCCTTAAGTGGTATTTAGTAGATTTGACTGCAGCCTCCCACAGACCGCCCATGTGAGGTGCATGTGCAGGAATAAAATGCCAATTTATTTGCATTTTTGATAGAAATGAAGAGATAATGGAATTACGATATTCATCGGTTAAGAGTTCGTGAAGTTCTAAAAACCTATTATTCGCTCCGATGAAATTTGAGCCGTTGTCAGAGTAAATATCACTGGGTTTTCCCCGTCTGGAGCAAAACCTTTTGAGTGCGTTTAAAAAACTGTCCGTTGTTAAATCGGGTGCTAACTCGATATGGGTCGCTTTTGTTGCAAAGCAGACAAAAATACATATGTAAGTTTTGATTAACCTACTTCTCCGTTGAGTACCCTCTTTTACGTATATAGGTCCTGCGTAATCTAAGCCGCTAACTGCGAAGGTTCTGTTAAATTTTACGCGATCACCCGGTAACGATCCCATCAAATATTGTATTGGTTTCGGTTTCGCGCGAAAACATCTTATACATGAACTTGTAATTCTCTTTACCGCGTTTTTACCATTGATTGGCCAAAATTTTAATCTTAATATACCTAACAAATTTTGAACACCGGCGTGTAAATGTTCGATATGAGCCTGTCGTATTATTAAATCTGTTAGTTTATGTCTATAAGGCAAGATTATTGGATGTTTTTGATCAAAGTCTAAATGTGAGTTTGCCAATCTACCTCCTACTCTTAGTATACCCTTTGTATCTAAGATTGGTTGAAGAGATAAAATTTTGCTGTCATTTAAACATTGCGCTTTCTCGAGTTTCAATATTTCTGGTTGAAATTGCTCTCGTTGTGCTAGTCTAATTAATATTAAAAGAGATTCATTTAATTCCTATACTGTTAAGTTTGTAGATGTAATTGATACTAAATTTTTTGATCTGTTTTTAAATCGGTAAATGTATGAAATGATTCGCTGTAATTTCGTTAAATCCGAATATTTTTCAAACCAGTTTATTTTACTAGTCGAATTAGTGGCGTTTAGCGTTATAGTTTGTGGTTTTAACTCAGGAAATGTTTCTACGTTTACAACAATATCGTTGTTTATTTCGTTACTAGACTCGCGTTTTAAAAACCTAGGTCCGTGAAACCTCATTTCGCATTTTATTAATTCTTCCGGGCTTAAGCCGCGCGAGATTATGTCGGCGGGATTATCTTTGCTTTGTATATGTTTCCATTCCGAAACATCAGTAACGTCGATTATTTTTGATACTCTATTACTTACGAATGGTTTTAATTGGGAAGGTTCAATTCTAAGCCATGCTAACACTATCGTGGAATCAGTAAAATATGTTGTTTTGTAACTAGCCATATCAAGAATATTTTTTATTTTATATACTAGTTCAGCTAATAAAGCAGCTGCTAATAATTCTAAACGAGGAATAGTTACCTTTTTAAGTGGTGCTACCTTTGATTTCGCAGTCAAAAGTTTTAGCTTTCGTTCTCCGTTACGTTTAGACGAACATAAATAAACGCATGCTCCATAAGCCTTTTCCGAACTATCACTGAACCCGTAAATTTCTACTTCATGAGAATCTTTTTCCAAAACATGTCTTTCCATATTTATATTGTTCAAAATGTGTATTTGTGACGTGAAGTTTAACCATGTTTCTTTTACATCCTTTGAAACTTCTTCGTCCCAACTTAGTTTTAAACACCATAATTTTTGTATAATTAATTTCGCCTTTATAACAACTGGTCCGATTAAGCCTAAAGGGTCAAAAATTTGCGCTACCATCGTAAATATTGTTCGTTTTGTGATATTGGTTTCGTTAAATTTTATATTAATAGAATACTTTAGTAGGTCTGAACTTGTGTCCCAAGCTACACCTAAAGCCTTGAATTCTTTGTCGTGATATAATACTAAATTATCGTCGTCTTTATCGTTACTATTTTTTAATATATAGTCGAGAATTGATATGTCGTTTGACGACCACTTTCTTAATTCGAAACCCGCTTGAGTAAGAATATTCGTTATTTCTTGAAAGATGTTTTTTGCTTCGTGTATCGTATCCACGCTTAATAATAAATCGTCCATATAAAAATTATTTTCAATTATTTCCGAAGTCCGGGGATATTTATGACGATTTTGTATAGCTGATTCTTTTAAGCATCTCGTAGCTTGATATGGCGCCGAAGATGTACCATAAGTTACGGTGTTAAGCTTATAAACTTTGATAGGTTCGTCCCTTGTGTTTGGCCACAAAATTTGTTGAAATTTTCGTTCACTCGGCTCTATTAAAATACACCTATACATCATTTTAATATCCGCGATTAAAACAAATTGTTTAAGCCGTAGTCGTAATAAAAGAGAAAAAAGTTCTGGTTGTATTGTCGGTCCCGTGCAAAGTAAATCGTTTAAAGATATGTTTGTGCTACTTTTTGCACTAGCGTCGAAAACTACCCTGCATTTAGTTGTTAACGAATCTTTAAATACAGCTGAGTGCGGTAGAAAGAATGACTCATTATCTACAGAATCGTCTGCGTCTAAATTACATTTCAAAGTCATATGATTAAGAGTTTCGTATTCGTGCATAAAGTTAACATACTGTGATTTAATATCTACATTTTTATGTAGCCGTGATTCCAAGTTAAAAAATCGTTTCAATGCAGATGTTTTTGAATCGCCTAGTTTATTTTCGAAATTTTGTACAAAAGGATATGTAACGATAAATTTTCCAGTTTCGTCCTTACGAGTTGTAATTTTGAAATTATTTTCGCAATATTTTTCTGTTTTCGATAACACTTTTTGTTGAGGCACTTCCTCTAATTCCCAAAACTTTGTGAGAGAATCGTGTAATTTTTGATTTGTTGTTTTTGTCGATAAGTTGCATACTAATTTATTGTTCGCGTAATTTTTCAAATATAAATTTCCGGTTATAATCCATCCGAAATGGGTTTCTTGAAAAACGGGTAAATTGACTCCTAATTTTATTGTTTGGCTTTTGAGTAATTCAAAGAAAATTCCTGCTCCGAGTAACAGGTCTATTTCTTTTGAAACATTATACTCTTCGTCTGCCAAAATTATATTTTTTGGACATTTAATTTGCGATTTTCCAAATTCTATTGATGGCAATTTATCTGTGATTCGAGGTAATATTAAAAACGATAGTTCTCTTTCAAAATTTTCAATTCTCGATTTTATCTTAGCATTTGTTTTATAAGTTATATCTGTTTCGATTTGATTTACACCTCCTAGTGGTATGTTTATTTTTTCACGTTTCAAATTTAATTTATTGCTCAACGCTTCACTAATTAAATTTGGTTGGCTTCCCGAGTCTAACAAAGCCGTGCATTTTATCCAGTTTTGGTGTTTATTTTGAATCAAAATTGTCGCCGTTGCAAGTAAAACTTGATTTGATGCTATGCACGTGTACGATAATGTTTTTTCTCGGTTTAAGTCTGATTCATCATTATTATATTTTGTGCTCGTATGATTATTTTCATTGAAACTACAAAGGGCGTGATTTTTCGAAACTCGGCCGGTATCGTTTGTAACCTGAGATGAGCTTGCTTGAATTTCGTTTGAATGCATAGACAGCCTAGATTGTTTTTCTTTCGTTAGCAATGTTGTGGCGCCGTTGTTATTATTACTGACTAAATCCGCTGTTTGTCGATTTGGAGAATTTTGATTCTGATTTCTATAGTTGTCAGCATGTAAAGCTGTATTGTGTTTTAAATTACAATTTTTACAACCTCTCGACCTGCAATCTGATTTTACATGACCGGGTCTTAAACAGTTGCTGCATAGTTTATTTTTTTTAATTTCGGAGTATTTTTCGGACAATGATAAATTCATGAATTTAGGACATTGATAAATGAAATGTTTTTCTTTACATATATAACATAGTTGAAATAATTATTATTGTAATTAGTAGCGTGACAATTAATTTTTCTGATAGGCTCTCGATTTTGAAATTTTGTTTGCGAATTATCTTTATAATGTTGAACATTATTAGATTTAACATCATTCATTTGAACTGCTTCTAAGGTGAAACATTTTTTCGTTAAAAAGTCGGTTAGTTCTTTTAGTGTTGGTAATTTTTGATTGTTTTGTTTAAGCTCCCCCACTCTCGCTTCGTTTTATCATCTAATTTTCTTAAAATAATCGGTATTAATAATGCATCCCAATGTTCGATCGGTAATTTTAATTTTTCTAAGTTTTTCAAATGATGACTAAAAGTGTCTATAAGTTTTCTCAACCCTTGTGACGATTCTTTATTAACGTCTGGAAGGTTGAATAGTAAGCAATTTATGTGAAAGTTTATAATTACGCGCTTGTTATCATATCTTTTTTCTAGTAATTCTCTTGCGATTTTATAATTATCTCCCGTGGACTCTAACGATTCTATGATTTTTTGTGCCTCACCCTTACAACATAATTTAAGGTTAAAAACTTGTCAATGTCATTAAGATCGGTTTGTCGATCTACTACTGAATTGAATATATCTTTAAAACTTAACCAAGTATCGTAAGTTCCGTAAAATTTCGGTAATTCGATATCTGGTAACTTGGCAACTGCGCCGCTTTGATTTATGTTTTGACTACTGTTACCGAGTGCTGTTTTCGTTTCGCGTTTTTCGGACTCGTTTTTTATATAGGTTTTTCCTTTACCGATAACATTATAAAACATTCCTTCGATGTGATCTCTATGTTGAGTTTCCTCGTGATCTAAAAACTCCAATCGTCTCTGACAACGATCAAATTCCGCGAAGTCGTCTTCAATGCTTTTCAACCGAATTTCTAATTGAATAATGTTTACATCTGATCTTTCCAAATACTGACTGAATCTTTCTAAACGTGCAGAAACTACCTCGCGAATATGAAGTAATTCCGATGTTTCTTCATCAATAGCTTTTTCGTTGTTCGATTTATTTTTTGATTTTGGCATTATTATTCGATTTCAGAAATAAACAACAATGAAGTAATAGTTAAGTTTGTTAAAGTCGAGTACTTAATTATTTAAAATAAAATGTGTTTCAAAATGTTTTACGTTTTCGTGTTAAAATAAACAATAATTAAGTTTGTTATATAGTCGAGCAAATACTTTCGTGATAAATTTATTGACAATATATTAAGATAAGCGCGGGTACTACTTAATAATTTGAAATAAATTTCTAATATGTGAATATTTCACGGTAAATTCGTGAACATGCAATAAATCGAGTACATTTAATCAATTGTTAAATTTGTAATTTTCGAGTTAAATACTACAAATATTTGAAATGAACGTGTATGAATGTTTTCAGGAATATGAAAAATTAGGAAAATGGAACGAGCTCACCCTTATTATCCTATACGTGTCGTGATTCGTGTACTTATATAGTAATTTTCTGGTTTTTCATCTGGAACGATTGGACCAAAATGTTGCGTGGTCGTGGATTGTAGATTAACTAATTCACTGAGTTTAACTTACATCACTTTATTTTACATAAAATTAAGTTATACAAATAGTAAATAGTTAATTAAAAATAGTTAATTAAAAATAGTGGACTGTAACACTAATTGGCGTGATTCTCCTTAGAGGGTAAAAGTTCCTTCGCGGCGGTGGTTCCGTTGCTCTAGCGGGATACGTTGTTGCCACGCGCTCGCTAAATTCGAGGAACTAATAAAGTCTGAACACTAATATTGATAATTTTAAAACACTATATTTATAACGGTACATCAATGGTCGTGGACAGAGTGTAGTATTCTACTCGCAATTTATGGCCATTATTCACTCGGGTGACTTGCGCCCCTCGCCTACGGCTCGAGACGCAAACGTCACCCTGCGTGAATAATGGCTATCATAAATTGCTCTACTATTTTACAGTTAACCTTATATTCCAATACCCTTTTGACCTATCAAACATAAGCAACTGCTACAGTCTAAGTGCTCCTCACGCTTAGATATGAATAGGCGTGTGGGTAAAGTGGTTGCAGAATAGCAAAAAATGCTATTTACAGACACTTGCTTCATTCTATTCTTCGAAAATATATGCAATTGCCATAAAAAATCAAACTTCCTTCAAGATCTTCAAGTTCCTGTGTTCCTAGGAAGCAGTAGGTTCCAGTAATCAAGGTAGGATCAAACCATTAATATTATCAAGTGCATTGTGTGTTAAAGTCACTATAGTGCTAATCCATTCATGATAAAAAATTAGGTTTTTAAGGCACTTTAATAAAACACACAAAATATATTTATCGTTGTTTATTGTCACGTTACCAGTAGTTACAGAGTTAAAGACAAAATATTAATTATTACAGTAGCACTAATGCCAACTCAACATTTTCAGAACTATTTAGTTAACCTGGAAGCGGATTAAATAACTCAACAACAATTGCAAGTGAAACTACAATACTAACATGTCTAGAAAATTTAAGAACACAAAGAAAATCTGTGAAATCTTATATTGCCAGAATAAACAACTGGGCCACTTCTTAATTGACTATTACAAATGAAATTGAATTTTTAAATGAATGTCTAAACAGACGAGACAAGCTCGAGAAATATTTCGTACAATATGAAAATATTCGGACGCACACGAATTGTCAGGATAACCAGTTTACCTGTTTCATAATTAAGCCGTCACTCGAGTTCCCATCGGTGTGGATGGATTCGGTCCCGGCAGGTCATAGATTAAAATGTGTAAATTTTAATCCCTTTATCTATAGGCGTATTGGGTCCCAATGGTACTTAACTACCTGAAGATATTCTTCGGGGAAATGTACCTCTTTTCGGAAATCCAAAGGTCCACAATGACAGTGCGAGGGATTTTGATTAGGTAATATTTACATATTGCTAGTAAATGTTTCAATACTGCATCACGTCCATTGAAAATTATTATAATAATCTGTCAATTACACAATTCAATTTTTCGATTCGGATTAGGGTAGGGGGTAAGGTAGGGTGGTTTTGGTTGGGTTATTATTGAAAATTATTATAATAATCTGTCAATTACACAATTCAATTTTTCGATTCGAATTAGGGTAGGGGGTAAGGTAGGGTGGTTTTGGTTGGGTTATTATTGAAAACTCACGAATGCATAGATACATTTTCCCTAATGTTAGGAACATAGCGGAAGAAATATATAAATAAATAAAACAATAGTGTGAGGAACTGCAGACCTGTCTTAATCCTACCCTCCGTTCGAAAAGGGATTAACGCAGGTAGATGCGAGGAACTGCATCACGTCCCTTATGTATATGTGTTTCTATTTTATTTTTACCTTTTTTTTAAATCCTAAAATGTATACCTTTACAATAATATTTCAATGTAATAAATATATCAAATTTTTAAATTAGTTTTACTACCTGTTTTTCATTTGGTTTAACAACAGGTGGCTGGGACCGAATCCATACATTATTATTCAGGTAGGACTAAAGTTCGGGACCCAATAAGCACGCTATTTTTGAACTACCTGCTACTTGGGACCCAATAAGCATATGCCCGTTCCCATCAGGGTGAAAACTGACTTGTCCAAAAGGTGTTTATACTAATTGCGGTAAATTATTTGAATCATCTGATATTTAGCAATGTATTTATTGCATATTGTAATTAATGAACATTATCTTTGGAATGGTTGTTAATCGATACACACTTCAATTACACAAAATCACCAAACTGAGTTATACATATTTTGAAAACAAAAATAATCATACAGAAAAAACCACAACAAACGCGTTTTTATTAACAAAATTTCCAAAATAAGCGAAAAAAGCGCTATCCCAATAAAAACCGTTCCTGGAACGTGCACTTCACTGGATTCCATTTCTAGTGGACTACATATCGTTAGAATGTCATAAAATGAAATATTTTATTTCACATTTTACCAGAGGTGTGATCTACTATGAATGGACCTTAATAAAATTTGACAACAAAGTTTTGTAGTCTTAAACTTCAAAATATTATTGATTGTCTAGTTGTCAAATTTTTTCGTTGTGTCAGATAGGGACCAAAAATTATTTCTATACTATAAATAGTTAATCTTGACAACGGTAGCTGGAACGCTACCGAAACGTCGAAATAAAAAATAAAAAAACATTATTGTGGTTTGATTCGCAAAAAAATAAGAAAAAAGAATAAGTAATGCCACAAGGAACTTATAGAAGATATTTGAACATTAAAAGTTTTAAGGGAGGTCCGTTTTCAGATGTATGAAATAAGAAATAGTTATAAATATTTTATGTTTGGCACTCTCACACGCTATTACTTCAGTAACCTACCCTAACCCCCCTACCTTAACCCTCTAGCCACCCCAATAGATTATTCAACTTTTTCATTAGAATTCAAGATTATGACATACTGGAATTTTCAGAACTATTTAGTTAACCTGGAAGCGGATTAAATAAACTGGACGGCAATTCGATTGCGGAATTAAGATACCTGCAAGTGTCGGACGGCAACTCGTGTGTATAATACTAGTCATTAGGAAACCTGACGTGTGCACCGAAATATTCAAAGTCAAATTGAAATGCTTATTGATAACTTCCAAGATTAATTATTATCAGATAACGAAAACATAGACATAGTTGATACAAAATATTTTACAACTAATTCTAAACTATCTAGAACAATATTATTGATGAATTAACATTAAATAAAAATTCAAACTCCCAAATTCAAACCAATAGTAACAATATCAACATCAAGTTACCAGATATTTCATTGCCTAAATTTAAAGGTCAGACGTCAAAGTGGCCGTCATTCATTCAACTCTTTGAAAGTCTGATTATTTTTAACAATAGCTTAACAAATATTAAAAAACTACTACATATATTTAAAAGCTTCTCTTTCTAACGAACCCTTGCAATTGATAGACGATCTATAGAACTTTGTGATGATAACTTTCAAATAGCTATAGATACTAAAACAAAAGTATGACGATCAAAGTGTTTTACTATATAACTTAATTGATCAAATATACCAACAAAAACCTGTGAGCAAAACTTGCCCTGCACTTTTACGTGAAATAACGGCTAAAATGTATAAAATTATACAATCAATGTCCAATGTTAGATCCAAGACAGTTACATGATTATATTCTGATTTTCTGGATAGATAAAAAACTAGATCTTCCAACTCGTAAATTATTTGAACAAAGTAAAAAACAGAGTCAAATCCCGTCCCTTGCGAATTTTTTCGATTTTTTGAACAAAGTAGTGGTATTCTAGAACGCACTCAAAATATCCAGCCTTCTACTTCTAATTCAAATGATACTAAAACGGAAGTTTAGTCCAAAATATTCGAAAATATTACCTCTGTAAAAACTGTATGGGAGTTCGTCACGTCACAAGGGATTGTAGGTCTCTAAAATCTTGTTCAATTTGTCAAAAAATACATACTTCTCCATTCTGACTCTTTCCGTGCAAATGATAATGCACATAATATAATAATGGTTTTAATTCCCAGAATCGTCATGACAACTTACAACCCAATCACTCCAATGCACATTCGACAAATGGTCCAGATTCTAACTCTAATTCGATAAATAATCGAAATAATCACTCAAATCGTCTAATTGAAAATTCAAATTCTGATTAGGCTACTGCAAACCGACAGAATTCTTCTAGACCAGAGAGGAATCATGATTATTTTGAAACCAACGAAACCTCACAAGGTAATAATTCTAAATATCTTCTATAAGTTCCTTGTGGCATTACTTGTTATTTTTTCTTATTTTCTTGGGAATCAAACCACAATATGTTTTTTTATTTTTTTTTATTTCAACGTTTCGGTAGCGTTCCAGCTACCGTTGTCAAGATTAACTAATAATGAATTAATGAAAAATTTTTTGGTCCCTATCTGACACAACGAAAAAAATTTGACAACTAGACAATCAATAATATTTTGAAGTTTAAGACTACAAAACTTTGTTGTCAAATTTTATTAAGGTCCATTCATAGTAGATCACACCTCTGGTAAAATGAGAAATAAAATATTTTATTTCATGACATTCTAACGATATGTAGTACACTAGAAATGGAATCCAGTGAAGTGCACGTTCCAGGAACGGTTTTTTATTGGGATAGCGCTTTTTTCTTGCTTATTTTGGAAATTTTGTTAATATAAACGCGTTTGTTGTTACTTTTTTGTGTATGATTATTTTGTTTTCAACATATGTATAACTCAGTTTGGTGATTTTGTGTATTGAAGTGTGTATCGATTAACAACCATTCCAAAGATAAATCATAAGAAAACCTGGATAAAAACTTATGATGCTATCCTGATAACGCCGGTAATTGATTATTGGAAATTTCTCTTTCTAACATTGGTAACCAAATTTGACTACATTCGGCTGAAATACTAGCTACACATTTATCTGAATTTAGTTGTATTAAAGCACTTTCTTTGATTTTTCGTCTTTTATTATTGGGCTCTTTCAATATTATTTTTGTCGAATCCCATTGAATTTTATGCCCCTCTTCCCAAGCATGTTTGCAAATACCTGACTTAAAGAACTCCCTATCTTTGATATACTTTTTATGTTCATTTATTCGGACTTTCAATGGTCTAGATGTTTCACCTAAATAGAATTTGTCGCATTCACAAGATATCTGATATATGCAGTTTTTTGAAGATTGTTCTTCATTTTTTGGCTTCGTTTTTGTTAGAATAGATCTCAACGTATTGTTAGATTTGAAGCTAGTTCGAATATTGAATTGATTACCAATTTTCTTAATTCTTTCTGATAAACAATGAGCCCTTCTCTATATTCTTTAGATAAGATTTTACTATTATTATATACGATAGGGCCAAAATTATTTGTTCTAACGATAATCAATTCACAAAGGAGACAACTTTGCTGAAAAATGTTTTAAATGCCAATAATTACCCGGCAGAATTTGTGAATAAAGAAATTAAGAATATAGAGAAGGGCTCATTGTTAATACCCCATAACAATAACAATAATATTAATAATTCAGCTAACATAATTTTTAAAAACTTGACAATACCGTATGTTAAGGGTTTATCAGAAAGAATTAAGAAAATTGGTAATCAATTCAATATTCGAACTAGCTTCAAATCTAACAATACGTTGAGATCTATTCTAACAAAAACGAAGCCAAAAAATGAAGAACAATCTTCCAAAAACTGCATATATCAGATATCTTGTGAATGCGACAAATTCTATTTAGGTGAAACATCTAGACCATTGAAAGTCCGAATAAATGAACATAAAAAGTATATCAAAGATAGGGAGTTCTTTAAGTCAGGTATTTGCAAACATGCTTGGGAAGAGGGGCATAAAATTCAATGGGATTCGACAAAAATAATATTGAAAGAGCCCAATAATAAAAGACGAAAAATCAAAGAAAGTTCTTTAATACAACTAAATTCAGATAAATGTGTAGCTAGTATTTCAGCCGAATGTAGTCAAATTTGGTTACCAATGTTAGAAAGAGAAATTTCCAATAATCAATTACCGGCGTTATCAGGATAGCATCATAAGTTTTTATCCAGGTTTTCTTATGATTTATCTTTGGAATGGTTGTTAATCGATACACACTTCAATACACAAAATCACCAAACTGAGTTATACATATTTTGAAAACAAAATAATCATACACAAAAAAGTAACAACAAACGCGTTTATATTAACAAAATTTCCAAAAAAAGCAAGAAAAAAGCGCTATCCCAATAAAAAACCGTTCCTGGAACGTGCACTTCACTGGATTCCATTTCTAGTGGACTACATATCGTTAGAATGTCATGAAATAAAATATGTTATTTCTCATTTTACCAGAGGTGTGATCTACTATGAATGGACCTTAATAAAATTTGACAATAAAGTTTTGTAGTCTTAAACTTCAAAATATTATTGATTGTCTAGTTGTCAAATTTTTTTCGTTGTGTCAGATAGGGACCAAAAAATTTTTCATTAATTCATTATTAGTTAATCTTGACAACGGTAGCTGGAACGCTACCGAAACGTTGAAATAAAAAAATAAAAAAACATATTGTGGTTTGATTCCCAAGAAAATAAGAAAAAAGTAATAATTCTAACTCATCTTCTGTTCAAACACAATCATTATCTGCACTATCTACTGATAGAGGAGAGGGACACCCCCAAATAGTCGTCTAGAAAATGAAAAACCGACCAACCTCGGTCTAGTCGCTAAGAACAGTCCATCTTTATATTTTCGAGGGTGCTGAACACGAATATGAGATTTATTTTTCTATAAAATTGGGGGAACATGGTCAAAATTAACTTTTTAACCGAAAATGTGAAAAAAACGTTTTTACGATTTTCGACGATCAACTCGCGGTTTCTCGGCGAATTATTAATATTTTTTCACGAAAATTTAATGACCTATTCTCCGACCAATTCTAGAGACAATGAAACTAGTCCGAATTTCCCAAAGCATTTTACATTCGAGCAATAAGTTGAAGACATTTTTTTTTCGAATTTCTGACTTTTTACGTACGATGAAAAAAGTTGAGTGAGGAAGTTTTTAATTGTTTATTTCTGAATACGTAGTATTAAAACTAAGAAATCGAAGAAGTTTTTGGGAAAGTTTGAGCTATTAATATGCAGTAGAAAAAAAGATAGAGCGATTTGAAGATAAGTGCTGTCACCTCGCGACTCGCGCCGTTGGCGCGCGGACCTTTGATATTTTCCGTGCGCGGATCGACTTTGTGATAATAGATATTTATAGTAATCCTTAGTATTTTTAGTCTGATAAATCCGATTTTATCAGAGATACATTTGAAGGAAAAAAAAAATATATTAAATTTTCGTGAAAAAATATTAAATATTCGCCGAGAAATCGCGAGTTGATCGTCGAAAATCGTAAAATCTTTTTTTTTCGCATTTTCGGTTAAAAAGTTAATTTTGACCATGTCGACAATAAAATTTTTTTGTTTAAACCTTCATTACAATTGAACTATGTTCAACTACAACTTGTGACGCGTTTCGCTACACAGTAGCTTTCTCAAACGAATGGAGGTATCATGAAAAGTTTTTAATTTATATACAGTGTATTGATAAGGAATTTTACGGATAAAAGTATTATAATCTATTTACTTGGAAATAAAAAGCAAAAAATATGGGATTAACTAAAGTATTAAACAGGTTTACCTGGAAATTCATTCACAACAATCGTACAGGAAGTTTCTAAGTATAAAGGTTTAATAAGGGAGAATTGTTGATATCTATTTGGTCGTTAAGAAGGTTATCTGAATATTTGTTTTTATTTATCTCAAGAGCTTCTAAAAGATTTAATTTCAAGGATTTACGTTCTACATGCAAAATTTCAAAATTTGAGTCGAAAGTGTGTTGGTTTGCTAATAAATGATTTGAGTAGTTGGAATCTAATTTTTGGTTATCATAGCTACGTTTGTGTTCTGAAATTCTAGTTTTAAAATTCCTAAAAGTTCTACCTATATAAATTTTATCACAGTTGTCATTACCACATTTTAATTTATAAACTCCTGATTTGTTTAATTTTGAAGATTTATATTTGTTGTTTTTAATGAATTTGGATAATTTGTTATCGGTTTTAAAGCAAATATTTAAGTCTAAAGTTTCTAAAAATGATTTGGTTTTTAAGGATGGTATTCCAAAATATGTTAAGCTTTTAAATTGGTTATTTTTGTTTTTATCAGAAGGAAATACTTGGTCTAGAGTATGTTTTCGTATCTTTTTATTTATGATATTGTCTATTAAATTTGGATCGTAATTATTATTAACTGCTATTTGTTTTATGATATTTAGTTCTTTGTTGTAATCGTCAGTATTTAATGGAACTGTTAAAAGTCTGTGTATCATACTATTAAAAGCTGCTAATTTATGACTGAATGGGTGGACCGAACTGTTATGAATTGTAATGTCTGTCTGTGATGGTTTGTGAAATATAGAAAAATCATGTGTATTATTTATATTTGTAATTGTAAGATTTAAAAAGTTTATAGACTTGTTTTGTTCAATTTCTACGGTAAATTTGATATTTTTATGAATTGAGTTGATGAAAGTAATAAAGTTATCTAATTGTCTAGTTGTGCCGGTGAAGCAAGCTAAAATGTCATCTACATATCGGTGCCAGTGCACGAATTTTTTACTAAGTGGGTCTTTAAGAATTATTTTTTCTATATTATCCATGAAAATTTCTGCCAATAGGGGACTGAGAGGGTTACCCGTAATTAAACCTTCTTTACTGCTATAAATCTCTCCATTGAAATGAAAATAATTTTGATTTAAACAAACACTTAATAAATTTATGATATCAGAATGAATTATAGGATTAACATTATTGTGTGTGAGCAAGTTATTGACCAGGGTTATAGTTTCATTAGGAGGTATACTAGGGAATAGATTTGTTACATCGAACGATATGAATTTAGAAGTATGAGTAAGTTTTATAAATTAAAATGTGGTAATGACAACTGTGATAAAATTTATATAGGTAGAACTTTTAGGAATTTTAAAACTAGAATTTCAGAACACAAACGTAGCTATGATAACCAAAAATTAGATTCCAACTACTCAAATCATTTATTAGCAAACCAACACACTTTCGACTCAAATTTTGAAATTTTGCATGTAGAACGTAAATCCTTGAAATTAAATCTTTTAGAAGCTCTTGAGATAAATAAAAACAAATATTCAGATAACCTTCTTAACGACCAAATAGATATCAACAATTCTCCCTTATTAAACCTTTATACTTAGAAACTTCCTGTACGATTGTTGTGAATGAATTTCCAGGTAAACCTGTTTAATACTTTAGTTAATCCCATATTTTTTGCTTTTTATTTCCAAGTAAATAGATTATAATACTTTTATCCGTAAAATTCCTTATCAATACACTGTATATAAATTAAAAACTTTTCATGATACCTCCATTCGTTTGAGAAAGCTACTGTGTAGCGAAACGCGTCACAAGTTGTAGTTGAACATAGTTCAATTGTAATGAAGGTTTAAACAAAAAAATTTTATTGTTTTATTTCATAGTTAAGTATGAATCTTCATCAAGTAAAAGCCTCATCTATTCAACGACTAGAACGAGGTTGGTCGTCATAGAGGTGAAATTAATATTTTCCATTTCAAACAAACAAACAAAATCACAATAACGGACACAAATAAACACGTCTTACACTCTGCACTTCAGAAGAACAATTGCTAAAAATAATCTTTTAATACCCACATGAATTCTACCTGCTTCGACAGCGGACCAAATTACGAAATCACCCTTTCGGATTTGGACAAGGTCCCTGTGAGCAGGTAGCCCTTTTGCTAGGTACCCGGACCGCTTTTCTTGATTATTGGAGGATCCCAACTCCAGCAGTTTCGTCTGAAGGTTCAACTATACTGAGCATCTAGAACGTTCAGCCGTTCTTGAAGAAAAGGTTCACTCCCCGAATTGGACTTCAGAAACAGATAAGCTTATCTAACTTTTGTTTTTATTTCACGGTAAAATAAATTTAGAGTGATCACACGTACGAATAATTTTGTTATCTTATAGTATTCTCTGTATGTAATTTTGGTATTTATGTCGACTTAATTTTATTTTAACTTCATGCATTTTTTTTGTTAAGTAAAGTAATTTAACATATTTCGGTAATAGTTCTATTTATTTAGTTCACCATATTTTTATATTTTTAGTAACTTATCTTGTGGCTCTGCTAGTGCCTACAAAACCTAGGGGTTTCCGGCTTGAACCGTCTAAGCCGGTGGCGCGGCTCACCTTTTTTTTCTACCCTCTACGGCTGAGCTCGGGCATAATTTGCCAGTAGAGAGACCGCTGGTGGAGTCTGAATAGGGAACTAAAGGAAACGTGGCAACGTGTATCATTATATAGTAGCCTATTATGCTTATTAGAGCATTTTTTGCAATGACCAAATCTACATTGTTTCTTAGCATGACCCTGTTTTAAACAATTAACACATAGGTTTAAATTTTTAACTTTTTCTTGCCGTTCTTTTACAGACAGCAGTAAAAAGTTATTACAATTGTAGATTGTATGTGTACCTTGACAATAATTACATGTAGGTGTAGTTGCTAAGTTGAATTTAACAGGAAGTTTTTGGTTATGTGAAAATTGATTTTATTGTGAAAATGATTTTTTATTTTGAAAAGTATTTGCTTGAGTGTATCCTGGTAATTTATTTTGATTTTTTTGCCAATTTTCCAGAGCATTTGCCTTTTTATTTAAAAAATCAAAGAATTCCTTTAATGTGGGTAATTCCTTGCTGGGTTCAAATTCTTCCCATTTTTTTTGTAAATTAGAATCTAGTTTAGAGGTAATTAAAAATATTAAATACATGTCAGAACTTTCTTCGTTTGTTAATTTTAGATTTTTTAAGGCTGCTAAATGTGTTGCGGTTTCATCTAATAAACGTCTATATGCTTGAGCAGATTTTCTTTAAAAATTGTTTCAGTTTGAAAAATAGCTTTACCATGGTTATTTGCCAAAATTCGTTTTTTGTCAAATCTAGAACATAAAGTAGACCAAGCAGTCTCATATTGATCCTCTACAAAATCGATGCCATCAATGATTTGCTTCGCATAACCTTCCAAAGAGGTTCTCAAAAAATTGTACTTATTTGCTTTATTTATAGCCTGATTATTATGAACAATACATAAAAAGTTTGTCTTAAAATTGAGCCAAGTTTCATAATCGCCTTTGAAACTTGGTAACTTTATTTTGGGCAGAAAACTATTCTGTAGACTGTCATGTTGAGTATTCACACTATTTGAATTATTAGAAATTGATAAACTTGAATTGGTCGCAATATAGTTTTTTAAATTATCTACAATTCCAAAATATTTCCATTCGAAAGTATGCCTTACTCTGAAATGTTCAGCCACATCAGCATCTGCACATTTTTCCATGTCCATTTGTAGTTTATCAAATTCATTAATTAGATCTGTATAGTTATTAATTCTGCTCTCAACACTTGCAATACTAGTTGTATCTTGTGATAAACTCAAAGCAAATTCTTCAAAAATTTCTAATCTCACTTTAAGAGATTCACGGTTTCTTACTAACTGTTTTAAAGACATTCTTAATTTTAAAACAACTAAAACTAACCAAAATAAAAAATAAAATCGACGAATTACTTTGTTACTCAAGTCAAAAGCCTAATTGTTTTTTATTTCAAAAAGTATTGCATAGAATTATTAGTAGCACCAAACTACATAAAATATTTATTGTCATAGAATATATATATTATGGAATTAAAATAACAAAATATAGTATTCCTAGCTATTGAGTATTGCTCCTCCAATCTAGTATAAAATAGAAAACTAGATTGCTTTTTACTTGAAATCGATGAAATTGTAACAAAACGATGTACTAATAGATTTCCAACTCAAATAGAAATAGTAAATTGCTGAAATGTATCAAATAATTGCAAACAATAGTCAATTTATTGAAAATAAACCAAAAATAGCAAAAAATAGTAAATCCTTGAAATTAAATCTTTTAGAAGCTCTTGAGATAAATAAAAACAAATATTCAGATAACCTTCTTAACGACCAAATAGATATCAACAATTCTCCCTTATTAAACCTTTATACTTAGAAACTTCCTGTACGATTGTTGTGAATGAATTTCCAGGTAAACCTGTTTAATACTTTAGTTAATCCCATATTTTTTGCTTTTTATTTCCAAGTAAATAGATTATAATACTTTTATCCGTAAAATTCCTTATCAATACACTGTATATAAATTAAAAACTATTCATGATACCTCCATTCGTTTGAGAAAGCTACTGTGTAGCGAAACGCGTCACAAGTTGTAGTTGAACATAGTTCAATTGTAATGAAGGTTTAAATAAAAAAATTTTATTGTTTTATTTCATAGTTAAGTATGAATCTTCATCAAGTAAAAGCCTCATCTATTCAACGACTAGAACGAGGTTGGTCGTCATAGAGGTGAAATTAATATTTTCCATGTCAAACAAACAAACAAAATCACAATAACGGACACAAATAAACACGTCTTACACTCTGCACTTCAGAAGAACAATTGCTAAAAATAATCTTTTAATACCCACATGAATTCTACCTGCTTCGACAGCGGACCAAATTACGAAATCACCCTTTCGGATTTGGACAAGGTCCCTGTGAGCAGGTAGCCCTTTTGCTAGGTACCCGGACCGCTTTTCTTGATTATTGGAGGATCCCAACTCCAGCAGTTTCGTCTGAAGGTTCAATTATACCGAGCATCTAGAACGTTCAGCCGTTCTTGAAGAAAAGGTTCACTCCCCGAATTGGACTTCAGAAACAGATAAGCTTATCTAACTTTTGTTTTTATTTCACGGTAAAATAAATTAATTAAAATAACAAAATATAGTATTCCTAGCTATTGAGTATTGCTCCTCCAATCTAGTATAAAATAGAAAACTAGATTGCTTTTTACTTGAAATCGATGAAATTGTAACAAAACGATGTACTAATAGATTTCCAACTCAAATAGAAATAGTAAATTGCTGAAATGTATCAAATAATTGCAAACAATAGTCAATTTATTGAAAATAAACCAAAAATAGCAAAAAATAGTAACACTCTTAATCGTTTTTATGAGTCTAGCAAGCAAGCAAATGAAATGAAATAAATTATAAGAAAATTGAATTATACTTCGATTATAATGACAAATAATATCGAAAATTTGTTAAAATTGTTAAACATAGACTAACTAAAACCTTTATTGCACTTAGAATAGTAAAATAGAATGGAAAAAAAAGGAACTAACACACCTGATTCAGATTATAATCCCAATTCCATTTGCCCAACTCGAATCGTCAACTGCTATCACTGACTTCCTATTGCACGGAATGTCTTACCATTCACCTGGACGACAACTGATATGGCTTCTTCGGAACGGTTATAGGTTAAATCGTTGTAAAATTGCACAATTTTAATTATTGTTTGCTGAAATACATTGTATCCGGGTCGATTGGACCAAAAATATGTTGAATAATTGTAATAAATCGTAGTGGACTGGCAATGAGGTATATTGAAGCTGAAAGACTTGGGAATTGGCATCCTCATTTGTATTGTGTACAACAAATGTTACTGGTATAGCACGCAGCTGGTCATAGTAACTACGTCAAAGCGATCCAAATATGTTAGCAGCAAATGAGTAAGTTACAAGATGTCATGGATCGAGAGGTATATCAATTATTTACAGAAGGACACTTTACTGTACGTAGGACTGAGAAAGCTTGGGCCGGAATATGGACAGACATGACTATTGAGCAAATGTTGATGCGTACAATCCATACAGGAGCTCAAGGTTTATCACACGGTCGTGGATTGACGTCTAGTGTTATGACACGCTTCGTTGAAGGCATGCCATATGCAATAGAAATCATGAACCAGTTAAGAATACGTGAACATTAGATGGGTATCATCTGACCAGCATGTAGAATGTAGATGTTACACCAGCACGTCAAAAACGGGATGCAAGTGATCGACATACATTTAAAACTTGGTTGCAAACACATAATCCCTTTATTCAGTCACCAAAATTACTATCCCTATCGACAGGATTGGTGGGAGGTGCAAATACTGATTGCCATAGAGCGATCCCGAAAGGGTTAGCAAGTATGGCCAGTATGGTTGGGTTTAATGGAGAAAATTATAAATACTCGAAGTCAAACACGGCTCAAACTCCAATTTCAACTGTACCTACTGTAGAGCTAGAAGGAGAAAAGAAAGCTATCAATACATCTTTATTATTATTAAAAGCAAAAGAGCGGGTGAGAAAGTTTTAAGGTATAACAATATTAAAACATTTATTAAAAATAGAAAAAAAAAAATTTTCAAGAAAAACAATGCATGGCTGCTTTTATTATAAAATAGAGTATTAAAAAAATATTGAAAAAATTAATTTGTTTATAACAAATTGTTTTTTAAATAAACAAATAAAAAATGAATAACAAAAATTTCTTTTTAGAAAATTTTAAAGAACGGTTGAATTTATGATTTTTAAAGAAAAAACAGTTCCTTAATTTTAATAATTAGTAGCAAAAAACGATTGTTAATTAACAAACGTATTTTTTAACAACAAAAAAAATTTTTTTAGGAACGATTTTTTCTCTAAAAATCATAATTTCCATCAATAAATGTAATCCATGATTTTTTTATTCCTTAATATGCACATTTAATATATTTAAATAATTTTTTTTGTTGCTGTGTCAGTGACACAACGTGCGCGGAAGCCAGACTGTCCGCTTTTGGCTCTATTTTCAAAGTTCTGTAAAAATTATAAATATTAGAGCTACAGTTCCGGCAGTCCGAACTTTTTTTTAGTGACTTTTTTGATCTTTTTGGAACTTTTTAGCAATTCCGAAAATTTTGAATTTTCCCGAGATATTAAAAAAAAAGCCCACTTTTTTTCGCTTTATTGTTTATAACTTTTGTAATTTTTTTCAGCCCCTTCTCGGACTTTTCATTAAACTTTCTAGGTGACAATACGAATCAAATGACACCATGGTCGTAATATTCGGAGACTATTGAAAAATTTCAGAAAAGAAAGTACATGTGAACCAGACTAAAGCTAACTTCTTCCATGTTAAATGTCACATATTGCATTCATTGGTGGCAAAGTAATGGATTTTGTGATGTGTGTTGACAATGTGGAATAATGATGGTAATGATAATGATGTTTGGATTCTATTTTTATAAGAGTGACAGACTTATGAATTTAGATGTTGAATATTACGATTGCGATGTTTTTTGTTGATAGGATTGTTGTGAATAGTTACATTTCGATTGTGTCGTCCTTCTGAAATATTGATGACATTTTAAGAGTTTTAACATTTAACCAAAAACTTTTTATTAATTAAGAATTGATTGACCCTTGTAATAATTTTTCATATTATGCTACTGACAATAGTTATTGTTGATTTGAACCTTCTCTTTGGCATGGCCCCAGTTTCGTTCTAGTTGGATAACGCATATATCTTTGGAACCTTATTGGTGGCAAAGTAATGGATCTTGAGATGTGCGAAGGACAATGTGTGAGAATAATGGCAAATGGGTGGTCGTTGGTTTCTATGTTTATAGGAGTGACAAACTTATAGATATAGATATTGAGTATTACATGAGCAATTATCATCAAGAACGGTACAAAAGGTTTTTAATAATTTTAATTTTTATACATTTGAAAATATCTTTTAGTAACAATTTTATCGACCCTCGTAAATACTATTCATAATCAAATACGAATAATAATTTCAGATTTTTAATACAATATCAAAAGTACGCATGTCACTAAAGAAAAGAAATATTACTTTTATGCATATAAGAAACTCCAGAATTTTAATTACAAATTTTATCTCCATGTTCAACTTCTTTCAGATTTTAATTTAGTTTTCAAAATGTAATCGATTAACTACCAAGTTTGGTGGAAAATGTGTTTAAAAGTTGCTTCACTTAATTCAGCAAACTCACTTTGTACGTAGGTTTAAATTAATTACAATTTTTACTTGTAAATATTAGAACTTGTTCATATTTTAGCCTTGAAAGAGGATTCAAATAAATCCGATAGCTTGGAAGTAGTATCTGTATCTGTTAGAGTTGGGAGGGTGAGTTCAGGCCCACAGCCTTAGGGATTAGGACACATGTGATCCATTGTACATCCTCCCGAGGAGTTGTCCTCCTAGGTTATCGTCCATCCAGTTCTTTCAAGGAAGGTGGACAGGTCACTAGGATACATCTCCTTTACATCGGCAGGTGTAGGCCAAGCCTCACCGAACACACACTCTTTTATTGACGATAACTCCAGGCACTCGCATAGGACATGCCTGACAGTTACATCTTCCTGTTCACACATCCTGCGTAGAGGTGCGTCCACTTACCCCATAGTAAGGAGGTGTTTCCTTAGTTGACAGTGGCCAATCAGAAATCCCAGTATTAAACGAAGGTTTTTCCTGGTCATCGCCAAATATTTCTTCGGCACCAGCTTCCCAGGGTCGCCAAGGGTGATCCTGGCAAGACTGTATCCTTTGATTCCATCTTATCTCTTTAGGGATTGAGCATGGGTGTAACATTTGGCTAGTTCCGCAATTGAAACTGGGTCCTAAAATATTTAGTCCAGCCCTTTCCTTAGCTAAAGAATGGACAATGCGATTACCTTTACTCCTGTCGTGCACTTTAACCCACCTCAGGATAATATTGGAAGTAGTAAAAAATAGTTTAATTTCCATCCCAAATTGTGACGGAATCCCCAATAATATAGCAGATTGTTTTCTAGCCGTCAAGACTACCCTTTGCTTCTTGTTACAGAAGGTGAGTATTAATAATTGGGACATAGGCTAAGGGCAGATTGTTTGGACCAAAATATGCCTTAATAAAATATTGCTGCGGAAAAAGATAAAGGGCGAAAGGGCGTTAAAGTTAAGTGCAATAAATACTTTTTGCACCAGCTGCATACAATACTTTTTTACGTTCATGCAAAAACCAAACTATGTGAAACGGTGGAGCTTTACCATCACGTGACTGTTACTTTACGCATATACATATACGTATATACGTATAGTAACGTACAGTACGTATAGTAACATATATACGTATAGTAACGTATAGTACGTATAGTAACAGTCACGTGATGGTAGAGCTCCACCGTTTCTACTGTATTATTTAGGTTGCTCTAAATGGACACAAAATGGAGTAGATTTGAATATTTATGTTTGTCATGATGATAAAACGCTGTAGTAGGTATAACAAATATAAAGTGGAATTCACAACAGATGGCTTTATTAATTTTGAATGAAAGAGCATTACCATCGGTATTGTATCAACCGTTCCACATATTTTTCAAAAATTGGCAAATGAGGACGAAAGGTGTAGCGATAATTAAGGTGAGCGTTCTGTTGAATCAGCCACCACTACAATTCTTTGTACAAGTCCGGAGAAGTTACGACACCACAAAATTTTTCTTGATGGAATATTATGTCCATAATGTCCTCCAATGATTTTCCCAACTTTTCGAATAATTTCGCTTGAGCTTGCTATGCATCTTGCAAGCACAGGATGTAGCACTCGGAATAGGAGTCTTTTACGTCGATATTTCTTTCTTCTTTTCCTAGCACAAAAAAATTGTAGCCATCAAAATTGTGTAAGATTTTATGTCCTATAACTTAAAAATCTCTTTAACCCACAATTTTTCCAAAACTGTTAAATAATTCGAAATTTTCCTTGTTTAAGCTGTAATGCTTGTTTAATGAAAATGACAAAAGCAAGGATATCAGGATATATAGAGGAAATCTTTCTGAAAAAGTTGGTGTTCCTAAAATTTTGATAATTGAAAATTGAATGTATCTCCTTTAACTCTTGAAAGAATGATAACCTTCCTATCTTATTATTTACCAACAATTTCGCAATTTAAATACATAACAATCATAACCCAGACAAATAACAAGTTGTAAATAAACATATCATTAATGCCAAGAATCACGTAATCACACTGGAAAATTGGCAAAATTTGCCAACAAAATTTATACATATATTAGGTTTTATTCTTTCGCCTAATTTGTCGCCAATATTTCCTTTATTCTGTATGCAAGCCTCATGATTGGTTGATATTGTTTCGCCCCCAGATGTTCATTACAAATGGAACACCCTCTGGTTTTAGAGCTCATGTGCATGCATGGAGCGCGTGCTTTTTGTCCAGTTTACATGTTTAATGCATAGGAATAAACAAAATTAAATTTTCGATCATTCCACTAAACCCTCGACACATTTAGCAAAAACCAGGTTTTTTTTAAATATAGAAATGAAGAGTACTTTTGCCTAAATCTAGTATACTTTCTGAAAAATTATATTCTTTTGTGAACGACACCAGTTTTTTTAAAAAAAACTCTTGGTGTTTTCTTTTTTGAATTTAAACACTTGATCTGGAAATTTCAAAAAGATTATTTTTTTCAATATTCCTAATATTGATTCTAAAGAGACATAATATTATTTTGTATGTAGTGTCAGGAATTTTCAACATAACTCAAAACGAAATATCTTGGAACGAAATATAATAGGTTATAAGTACAGTGTATCTTAAAAGTTCTGACCACTTGTCAACTCCCCGTACACTCTAAGCTGCATAATTCTACAGCCATATGTTTGTGATGGTCGTCTAGTATCATGGTTCACTAGAAATGCTTCAATATATAACGATCGACTCATAACGCGAATACATCGGTTTTACAAGTTTTTTAAACCGATCAACCTATATTTAATATTGGTAAATGAAACTTAATTCACTATATTTTAAATTTGATTGAGTATTTCCTATACCCAAACTAAATAATTTTTGTGACATTTCTATTTTATAATTAAAAATCCAACAATACAAAATTTATTCACGTCAATTAACTACACCATATACATAGTTGCATTTGCAGACTTGACAACAGTCTTCAAAAGATCGATTCGCATCTGCACTACCTATAACATTTTTGAAGACCCTCCATCAGTCTATCTTCCATATTTTCTGGTGTAGTGGCAAGTACTTTGTACTCCTGATCTTTAACATGATCTCTTAAATATATTGACACATTTTTTTCTAAGATTAATAATAAAAGAATTTTTTATAAGACTCCAACTTAACTAACTTAGGTATGATTTTTCATTGTGTTTAATTAAATATTTGTTTCAGATGAATTTCTACTGCATACTGTTACTCGTAATTTTTACGATCTCTTGTTTTGACTGCTCTCCTTATAACTACATAACAAAAAAAGAAAAGTACTGCGGGAAGCGTTTAACAGATATGCTTTTCTTGGTATGTGGCGGAAAATTTTACAATCCAAGAATGAGAAATAAAAGATCTACAAGTAAGTAGTTCTGTAGTTGTATAATTCCATTATATAATTTTATACAGAAATACTTTTTCAAGTAAAGCCTTTTATAGCTATTAAAACATTATGTTTCTCAGTTTGTGTCAGAGGTAGCTGTCACGATCAAGGACATTTATTTCGACTCCTTCAACATCAAATAAATTTCACCAGTGTTCACTTTTTGTCAGTTAGTGTAAACTGTAGTAAAATAGTTTTCAAGAAATTCACATCCAATAGATTGTCAAGTTCATTTGACACAAATCGTCTTTTTTAATAGTTCAGCATGTTGAACCAATTCACAGACTAATGAGATGCAAAAAGTAGTGAAATTCAGTAAACCTTAAAAAGATGAGCTAATAATGGCCTAGGTAGCTGAAGCTAAAAAAATACTGGTTTTTTGTATATAAAATTTTATTATTTGGATTCTATAGAAAGAGTGAAACACATTTCTTTTTTACAGATAATCATTGGAATTTTGACAATGATTATTCAAGTGAAACTAGTTCAGATTACGACTTAGATTCGATGTTTCCATTTCTACGAAAAGATTTATTCTCTATAATGCCCAAGAAATCTAGCAAGCCGTTCGGAGTTGTCGACGAATGCTGTCGCAATTCTTGTACAGTAGAAACTATGGAAACCTATTGTGGTGACTAATAATCTAGATGTTATTCATAAAGAACGATTGCTTAATTATGCCAATAAAACTTGTCATTAATACCGTTTTATTATTTTTTCTCCCAAGTAATATTTTTTTTTAATATAAGACATCCAGGTAGGTATGTTAAAACAGAAGAAAATGTGATAAATATAAAATAAACTCTCAAGTATAAACAAAAATCAATATTAACTCGTGATTCTATACAAATTATACGTTGTAGTATTAGTCAGAAAACATAATGGAACGGCGAGGAGAGCGGAGAAGATAGCAAAGAGTAAAGCAGTGGAATCAAGCAGACTCGCTATTAAAATACAGTGTAGTTCTAATGGATCAACTATATAAGATACGTCTATGTCGATCATTATTTAATGGACAAATCTTGTCAATCCTAATTCCAACCATGAAAGACTTTATTTCTCTTTCATAATGAATTCTTTCATAATGAACTTTAAAAATTATTTTAAAAATAAATAGTTTTCTTGTATTTTTGTTTCAGTTTAGTTCAAGTTTATAATCTAATTCACAACCTTGAAAATGAAAGCAAAGTTTTCCGAAATCTTGGTAACGTATAAAAGAGTTCACTTTAGTAATAAATAATTAGTTTGTGTTTTTGGTTGCCTTCCCCGTAAATGAAGAAACAAATTCTTTGTATAGAAAGATTTTTTTTTAGTTTTATTTTTTCAACTAGTCGACCCTACACTCAATATTTTAAAGAAACTAATTTTAATGTTGGATGTTATATTGATATATGTTGGAATACATAAAAATATGCCTGGAAAACAATGCATATTTATAATTTTGATAATGGTGTACATTAAATAACCTTTAAATTTCATAATACAATAGTTCTTGGTCAAATAAAAATGTATTGATGGGCCTTAATTATGTCCAAGGAAATATTTGATAAAATTTATTTTTTTTAAAAGAGAGATTATTTTTGAAGGAAAAAAATGACAAAAAAAAGAAAAATTTTCTGAAAAAGTGCCACAATTCACACGATTGAGAAATTAACGTTTGCCCACGTTTTGCTCACTGTATTTTTCCTACGACCACCATCCAGAAATCGAACAAACGACTGTATTGCATGCGGTACTTTTTTATGAGCAATTTTTTTAATATGACATAGCTTATGGCGGTGAAAATTAGTACAATTTCAGCATTTCATTTAAATAAATTACTAAAGATCATCTTTAAACATTTATTAAAAATTACAGTAGGCAACAAATTTACGTTTTAAGAAATATATTTTAATTTTAACTTTCCTTGCATGGGATTTTTCACTTTAATTTATAATGAATTGTGAAATGGGAATAGTTATGGATCTTTATCCCAGGTGTTGATGTTTCCGATAATATTTCGGTTATTGTTAATAAGTCATTATTTGTAGCAGATGTTGAGGGAACAGGAACAGAATCAAATTTCTGTAATGTTTCATCGACCCTACTAGTTGATTGCACTGAATGCATTATTTTTCGAGAATGACAATTTGCTAAAGGTATTTATGTTGGGTTTGCCTAATGTCACTTTTCCCACAACTTTTGTTGATATGAGAAATTGTTCATTTTGCGTGTTATAACCAATGTGCGGAATAGTATTTTGGATGGTGGTAATAGGAAAAATATATTTTATCATCGTCCAAATAGTGGAATAGTTAAAATTACACCTATACTCTGACATAGTATGTGAAGGAGCAGTTTTTATATGGAATGTCCAATCCATAGTTAAATACAGTTGGTGAGTTATTCTCAAAAATTTTGCTTTGAAGTCCCATTCATAACAACACATTTAGTAAGAAATCATTATCAAAATTCATAAACATTGAATTGAAACATAATTTGAGAGGATAGAACGGATTATGACACTAGTATTTCTTTTTATAAAACAAATAATGCGAAAATAGAAAAACGGGAGAAATTATTAGTAGTATTAATTAGGGTGTTAATTAGAATAATTAGGATAATATTAAAAAAAAAATTTTGGGTGATATCAAAAAAATTTAATATATGATAATTGTGGTGATAGTAATTGATATAGATTTATTTGTGAAGTTGAATATTGCATTTGCTCAATTGAATTTTCTATTATAAGTTGTTTCCCAAACATATTATTTGGGAAATACAATAATTATAATTATCAATAACTACTGAAAAACCCCTGAGTTAAGAGATCGCTGGCTTGGTTATTTTATTTAAATGAACTGGTTTGATGATTACATTCACTAAATTAGATCGATATTTCAGTGGTAACAAACGAAAACATTACAATATATATGACCTATTTCTGGATTTTGGAGAAAAATAAATTTCTTGCAAAATTAGCTGGAACTAATCTGGATGTTAGCGTAGCTGTTCATACAAATGATAATGCTGAAATTCACCATGTATGTTACTTTTATTGTAAATTTTTCAGCATAAAGCAGGGCACATAAAAAATGTGTTTGATTCAAGGTACCTACAGCTTTAAAACTAACCTTGAGTGCTTTCCGTACAACCAGGCCCGGTCTGGCTCCATTGGAGGCCCTCGGCTAGATGGTGATTTGAGGCCCCCCCCCCCGGAAATAGAACGAGGACCATGGGGTCCTCTCACGGCAACAATAGTTAGCCTATGTTTGCTGCATGCGGCTAACGTGGTTTTAAATGCTTTTAAATTTTTAATAATTTGGTTGAAATTGAATAATTGCTAAATATTTTACAATGCAATTTGAAGATCTTAGCGATTCTATTTGGTTAGGTAATACTGTACCTCTAAATGACATTGACATTGTATATCAACTATCCAGAGGCTAAAATAATTAAAATATTTTACTTTTACATCAGCACCAAATTTTAATTTATTAATAAATGTAACTACTTCAAAAATCAATTTTAAATGCAGTACTGTTTAAGAATGGTTGACTAAAACAGAACGATAGTTATATGAAAGGTCAACTACTAACACAATGAAAAAAACGCTGCATTTTACATTAAACAGAACTTTATTGCAACACTCTAGTGTACGTTGATACTAAAATATGGCCTAGTGTAATAGAAGTATAAGTATAACATAAATAATTATTACATAAAGAAGTTCAAAAAAAATTGTGTTAACCGTATAAACACGACAAAAATTCCTACCATAGTGATAGTAGCCTTATCAACGATTGCCTAGCCTATCCCATCAGTTTTCTTTTAAGTTCGTCACTACTACTGGCCACGACATTAATGATTTCTTCTTTATCGATGTCAGAAAACAAGTCTCTCTCTATGTTCATAAAAATAAGGCTAGACATAAGGTCTTGGCCTAAACTAGCCCTAAGACGATTCTTTATTATTTTTAGCTTAGAAAAAACCCGTTCACATGTGACCTGTGTACAGGGTATCGTTAGGATAAATTTATAAACTACATATAAGTTAGTGAACAATCCTGATCCAGAGAGTTCAAAAAGAACTGAGAAGGCACATGACAAACACTTGAAACATGTTTTGCTGTCATTGCAGAAACCACGAAAATTGTCTTCTTCTGATTCAGGTTCCGAATCGAGTTCACGTTCTTTTAAAATTTCTTCTGCTTTGTTTATTTCTTCGTCTGGGATCTGTTCATCTTGAGTGTTTACAACTTTTATGAAACTTTTGTACTGATCTGCAAATTGTTTAAGTTCTATTAATAATATTCTTCTTTCAACATTGCAAAGTTTTGAGATACAAGAGAGGACTCCAGACGGAAAGTCTTTAATCGTCATTATCTCATTAAATTTTCTTGGATGTAACCAAGAAAGGTCCTCTAAAATTTCTCTGTTTGGGCAAAATCTTTCTTCTATGCTTGTTCTAGCACAGTCTAACATATTGAAAAATACATGCTTGAAATGTTGAGCTGCTGATATTTCAGGAGCATCATCACTTGATTGTTCCCCAGGCATTCGTTTTTTCTTTGAAATCCTTCTTTCCGTAAAGTCCAATTGTAATTCCAAATCAATATTGCTATCTTCCAATTTACTGTTAACAGCAGTCGCATACTCTTTTGTTTTCGTGTACAAAAATTCAAAATGTTTGTCATTTCTTTTTTCATTGATCTGTTTAAGTAGTGTTTGAACCAAATCCCAAGCAATAGCGTAGTCCAATGTTTTAGTTTGCAAATATTTCGAAACAGGCGTTATAACAAGAAACATATCTAGTAAAACGAATGAAATAAATAGGTTTTCAAATTTCGCCCATTGACTTGCCAAATTTCTGGCCATATATCTGGATTTGCAATCAAAATTACCATCAGATATTTCTTTGAATACGGTAATGACGTTAGTTAATTTGTCCGTGGCAATTTCCCCGCTCCTTAAAACACTTTCATCAATTATCGATGACAGAGCCTTATGTTTACTCCACCACCTAGTGGCTCCTATTTGTTGCAGTCTATAAAGTTTGTTGTGGGCGGTAGGTATGTTGTTTTTTTGTTTCTTTCCCCCACACTGCCATTCGTTTGTAAGATGAACTCAGAAAAACTGCAGATTCCTCTACCAATCCAAATAAGTTTTCTGCTTGAAGCAACTTTACTGTCGAGTCAGCTACTACTAAGTTTAAGACGTGAGCCATACAGTGAGTATAAATCATATTTTCATTTGCCTTTTTGAAGTGAGCCTGTAAGCCATTGTAACACCCTTTCATATTACTTGCCCCGTCGAATGAACACGCAACTATATTTGATGCTTGAATTCCGTACTTTGCTAATTCCGATGTTATTCGCTCGTACAATGCTTGTCCACTAGAGTCATCCATAACAGTCATCTCTAGTAGTCTTTCATAAACCTTTCCTTGGACAACGTAGCGTACGCATATAGCTAATTGGTCCATCACTGCCACATCTTGGGTAGAGTCTACCATCACGCTGTAAATAATACTATCTTTGAGGTCTTTCAATATGATATCACGTCCAATTGTAGCAATCGTTTTAATTAGCTTGTTTATAAACGATTTGGACAAAAATGTGATCAAAGAGCCTCGCCCGTACTGTCTTTTGGTTGACTTTCCGACAAGTTTTCTTTTCTCAATTGTTTTTTGCTTATGTTTCTTACTCTCCTCAATGCACTGTGTCACATGGTTTTGTAAAATGACGTCATAGTTTGCAACCATCATGACAAGTTCGAGAAAATTGCCATGATTTTCTACAGAGTCAAGTGAGTAGGCCCCTTCTGCTTTGTCCCCTCTGTAAGCAATGCCTTGTCTACCCAGAAATAAAACTATGTCAATCAAACGTTGAACAACTAATCTTCTTGTGTGAACTTCTCTTTCTCGTTGTTTAGATTGGTTCCCCGCTAGGAGACTCTCAATATCACGACCTTTTAGGCATTGAAAAGCTGCCTTGGCCGCAAGTTCATGATAATGGGAGTTTTCATGAGTTTCTACCGATTTATAAATGTGTTTTGGTGTAACATCGTGTCCAGTAATAAATGTGGAATCTCTGTTATCTTTGCCTCCGAAAGCCATACAACAAGAACAATATACTTTGTTGAGGTCAATGGAATAAGATAACCATTTTCTGTGTATTTTTTCCCCATTCAACAAAAGACGATAGTAGAGTTTGGATGGATCAAACGGAAGTTTAGCTCCTTTTCCCTCATGAACTTGGATTGGATGTTTTTCCATAAAAGCTTTTTTTATTCCAATGTGATCACTTTCATTTGGACATATGAAACAACCAAGGTTTTGCTTAGAAGCATCAAGCGTGTCTTGTTGAGATTCTTCATCGCTGATTTCTGAATCAGTAGCCTCTGCTTGGATTGAAGGAGGCTTAATTTGATCTTCGTTTCCTGGAAATAAGTAATAACATCGTAGGTGCAAAATAATACGATATACAGTAGTCTTATAAAAAACTTCTGATATTTCCGCCTACCTGTATGCGAGTTTTCATTGTTTGCAGGATTGGAACTGGAACCAGCTAACCATAAATTCAAACTTTTTGAACTTTGTTTTATTTCGAGAGATTTCCTCTCCTTCTTTTTTCTTTTACTTGCACCACTTGGGTGCACACGTTTCATTTTATAAACTGAAAAATTCACCTTTCAATTTCAAACAATATGTCATAACTCACAACGCACATCAACTCATCGACAGCAGATCAACTCGACTGCCAGCAGACAGCTACGACGCGACATTCTCTGCGCAGTGCGCGCGCAGTCGCTGTCGAGCTTAAGCCGAACGGTGCGGCGCGGTGGGATCGGTGACTACCTCGAGAACCGAGCGACTTACTATTACTTTTTTATTATACCTAGGTAACCTAGGGGTTACCCTTAGCTGTAATTTAATAAAAAGTAGGTTATTGTTTATTTAAAATTGTTTTTGCTGTATTACGTCGCTGTGAAACAGTAAAACAAAATAATTTTTTATAATAAAAAAACGTTTGTTTACTTGAATTTTTTGGCTTTTGGAGGCCCCCTTGAGCCGGAGGCCCTCGGCGATGGCCGACCAGCCGCCCTGGCCAGACCGGGCCTGCGTACAACTCCTCTCGAATCTCTTAATTGTGATGCCAGTGTCACTTCAGATAAGAAGAAATCAACTACTTACCTAACCAAACTACGCTTTAAATATTTGGACTTAACCGAATCATCCAAATTATAACTTGATCTTCAATGAAACCAGAAAAATTAACTCTGAAGAGCGCCCGACTGCAGTCTCTATTAATTTAAATGCGTCAATTATCAATTCAACAGACGTAGTTATCTGCTCAGACTCCTTAAGCTCGCTGCTGAACGCCATACCTTTTTCTCTAATCCGCTCATACAAAACATCCTAATTCTAGTAACAGAACTGCAAAATGAAGGGAAAGAGATCAGTTTTATATGGACTTACCAGTCATTGTGGGATAAAAGGGAATGTTTGTGTACCCATATACTATATTGATTTTAATTTAGTCAATATTATTATTTTAAATAATTTTTATATGTAAGATGTCCTAGCTAAAAGTCGTCTCTGACTGTGGTTCCGAATGTTCTTTTTATTTTAATTAAATTGTCCAGAAATTTTCTTAAACTGAATTATATTGCTACAATAAAAGTTACATACATTACAATAATCTTTGTATGTAAGATACCTACTCTTATTTAATATGAAGAATTATTATTGTTTTATAATTGTTATTGTTATTATTATCATTATTTTATATTCCCTCAATCGTTGATTTTAAACTAAATTTTTTTTCCCAATATCCAAAATATTATTCAATATCTGTTAATGGATAATTCTGCAATATGGTTTTTTAATTTTTGTTCCAGATTTTAATAACTTTTTCCTAATTTCAGTAGATAAAAATTCACTTTCCTCGAAATTTGTTTCCTCTCATTACAATTTTAAATGAACTTCTTTATAAATACTTTTTTTCTGCCGTTTACCCGTTTTTTCAAATTTTAATTTTTCGATTAGTTTATTCCAAATTTTGATTAGCGTTAATATCATGAATTTGACTTTATCTTTTTTTATAAATGATTGACAAAAAACTTCATCATTTGTCATCTAATAGATCAATTGCATATATATTTCAATATAAAAATAAACTTTTATTCCAAAACTGCATATCTACACATTTCCCTTCAAATGAATGTTCTAAAAATTTAAACTTTTGAAAAACCCTGTATGAAAATTTTGCAATATTTGGAACATTTCTTTCGTTACATTTTATTATAATCCTCCATACCGTATATTGACTTTAACTATCATCTTTGAATATTTATCTTTCAAAATAATTCTGTTCAAATTGACAAGTTTCTCATACAACGTATGGAAAACGCTATAAGGTACTATTTGAAACTACTAAACTTCAATCATAACCGTTTTTAAATCAAACTAAACTATATTAAAACCATTCATAATCAACAGATTGTAATTAATCAACAAATTCTTCAGTTTTTTACAGAACTTTTATCTTTATACCATATTTTTCTACTCCTCAAATTAAAATATATTTTCAATATTGAAAATCCCTCGAAATAAACTAGTTCCTTCTTATTATCTCCCTATTTTGTTTATATGTTTTTATCATTATTTCACCTTCTATATCATTTACATCAATTATTTACCTACTCTTTTTTCATTCTATCTAACACGTCATCCAAACACACTTCATTTTATAAATTATCCATTTTTCTACGTATCTGCCAACAGCCAATCTCATCATATTATCTAATTAATTATATTATACAATGCGGTCCATGTGTATGGAATAAATTCAATTTTAGCGTTATTATGTTCTATGTGAAAAAAACCTGAAACAAGTTAAATTGACAATTTACAATATAAAAATATTATCCTTCTCCAGCACCCCCTCTGAATTATAAGCACCCCAACGAAAATTTTAAATAAGCAAGGGAATCATGTGGCACCATGTTGGACAGGGATTTTAGTCCACTATTCAGCAATAAGTTTTTTTTAAATTTGGTGAAGTCATAACTGAGGAAATTAATTTTTAAGATGTAAAATTTTGATAATTTCCTTATCTTAAAACTTTACTTACGTAGAATGAAGATAATAATGTCGCATCATATTTAGAATGTATTTTTCAATGTACTTTACAATTAAATTAAATGTTCAAAATGATCACCATTCACTTCTTGACAATAACCAAGGCGATTTTGGAATTCTCGTACAACATTTTGTATGACCTCAGGAGTTCTTTTGTTAATTTCCTCCGTTATCCTAACTTTTAAATTAGCAATATTGTCTGGTCTATTAAAATATACTTTAGATTTTGAATAACCCCATAAGAAGTAATCGAGAGGAGTCAAATCGGTCTAACCGGCCATTCGATCGTTCCACGTCTTTCAATCTATCTATTCGGAAAAATCTCGTTTAAATAATTTCTAACTCTACCTGCAAAATGCGGTAGAGCTCCGTCTTGTTGGTTGTAAATACATCGATCTATCTCATTTGGATGATTAACATCAGGAAAAAGTCTTTGTAATGTGGGCACTAAAAAGTTAATCAAAAAATCTAGATAAACCACACCATTAACTGTGCACTCAAAAAAATAACGGCCAATAATTTTATTGTTAATGATAGTAGCCCTAACGTTCACTTTTTTAGGAAATTGAGTGTGGACCTCACACACCCAGTGAGGATTTTCCATGCTCCAATGTCTACCTTTCTGTTTGTTAACCGTTCCGTTTAAATGAAACGTCGCTTCATCAGAAAAAACTATTTTGTTTATGAACTGCAAATCTGCGTTCATTCTGTCCATCATTAATTCACAGAATTTTTTCCTTCTATCAGGATCATCTTCATTTAACTCCTGAACCAACTGAACTTTGTAAGGGTGGTATTTTTCTTCATGCAAAACTCTGAAAATAGATTATTTACTCAGATTATTGTCGGCGGCAAGTTCTCGAGTTGTCTTATGCGGATTTTCCCATAGAGATAATACACATACAGTAGGCATGCCATAGGGGCTCTTGTAAGCGTATTCGTCCACCCATTAGAAAGAGATGGACAACTAATTTGGTATTGCTTTCTCTTTCTAATATTCTCAAAAGGTTAGTAGTGTTACAGCATCACCATTTTTCATTCGCCATCTCTTTTTATTGCGTGGACTCTTCCGACTATAGGTTGCCTACTCTATGTTTATTATCTCTATGGATTTTCCTCAATCTTTAGAAGTACATCTTACTTCTTTTCATCAGTAAATTGAACATTTCTACCTGGTCTCTCAAGATTTTTTACATGTCCAGTTTCACGAAACTTTTTTCCAATTTTGCTAACTGTAGACTGCGAAACGTGTTGACCAGGGTATTTATTATAAAAAATTTCACAAACCTCCTTTGGAGCTCTTGTTTTATGACCACAACCAATCATAATTAAAATGTCTATTCTTTGAGTCTCGGACAAATGAGCCATAATTAAATTTAATACGCGCACAAATATTATACTGACTTCTTTTAGTAACTTTAAATACCTAAATGACAGCAGCCTACTAGATTCATAGATGCCTTTTGGCCTAAACATTAAGTCATTAATTATTTAAAATATTATCGAATAAATTCCCTTCAGCTAATTCCAATAAACCACGAATTGTTTTATAAATAATAAATATAAAGGTTACACGTACGAGTCAATGTCAAAGCAAATAAACATTATCTAGTATCATGTATGTTTACTTATAGTGAACTTGACTCTTTGTATATATAGGTAACAATAGTATTTTAAGCATTCATTATTAATTCAATATTAACTCATTATTGATTCATTATTATTATTAAGTCATTATGATGGTCATTCATGAAAGGATGATTACAGTCAGTATCATTCATTCTAAGTAGTAATCTAAGAGTAGTCAATTAGTGTTAGTGGTTAATGTATAGTAAATATTAAATAGAACATGTCCCAGTGAAACAGGTAGTTGTTTTATTCCTGGGGGATGACCCACCAAGTGACCAGCAGCACCACCTAGTCAGAGGCCCTTCTACTATCCTACTACACCCAGTATCCTCATTACATTACACATTACATGGCGATCCTGCAAACAATTGGAGTTCTGTAACAATGGGTGGTAAAGCAACGAAACAAGCGGTCCAAGAAAATGGCGTGGTCAACAGTAATTTTATAGTACAAGAAGAGGAACTCAAAGCAGATCTGGAGGTGAAGATTCTTATCTACATTATTGTGGTTGTTTTGGTACTACAATTTGGATGGTCTATATATAAGAATCATAGAAGACAAATGAAGAGGGAGATAAGAAGAAATCTACAGCAAAGCACGCTAAATCTGTAGGATGGTGAGAATATTATTTTTTTGTAAACTTTAAGGGTATATTCTGTTTTGTGGCTAAAATTTTTTTTGATAATTGATATTTCATATTTTTATTTCTATTGACAATGAATTTTAAATGTCCTCGAGTGATGGAAATGCAGTAACGTGGGATGAATTTGAGATTAGATTGAATTTAATTTTAGAAGATATACGTAGGAATAGTAAGCGTGTGTTAAAAAAGGAGGTTCCAAAAAGCTCAGATAGTCATATAGATATAATAAATAAGTTGTGTGATTCATTTAATAGTTTCTCTAAGTTAATAAATAAGAATTGGTATAAGTTAGAGGAGAATCAGCAGAGTACATGTATTTTATATTTTAACAAAATTAGAGAAAAGGTAGAGAAAGCATTTCAAGTGTTAGATTGTCAGTATGAAGTTCCGTCTCAATTAATTACGCGTAATAATTTAATTAATAATTTAATAGTATTAGAAGCAATGAGCAAAGATAAAAAGGAGAAAATGGCATTAAGTATGAATGACTTTTTCAATTTAGCTGGTAAGATATTACCAAATGAATTTAATGGGGATATAAGCAAATTGCAATCTTTTGTAGATGCTATAAGTTTGCTACAGGTTGGTGCAGCAGAGCATGAGGAGAATGCTGTACTATTTGTGAAAACTAGGCTAACTGGAAAGGCCAGGAGTCTAATCACCACCGAAAAATCGTTGGTAGAAATTATAGGAACCCTTAAAAAGGGACTAAAGGGAGATAGTGCTAGTTTAGTAGGAGCTAAATTAAGCAAATTAAGACAAAACAATAAGGATATAGTTGAGTATGCTTCAGAGATGGAGAAATTAACAGATCAGTTACAAGCCGCGTATTTGGCAGAAGGAATGCCAGTACATTTAGCAACTAAGTATACAACAGAAGCAGCAGTAAAGTCACTGATCGACAACTCAGCATCAGAGCGGATAAAAACCGTTATAGCAGCTGGGAATTTTACGACACCGCAAGAGGTGATGACTAAATTGGTTTCCATCAATGTGGGAAACAATCAGTCAACAGGAAGTGTTCTGCATTATAAGGCAGATAGAAATAAGTTTGTGTCAGGAAATACCTATTTTCCACAGCGAAATACCTATTTTCCTCAGCGAAGACACTCTTATGTAAATCATAATGGAGAAAATAATTTCCATAGGAAAAATAACTACGATAACAGTAGGAAATTTCACGCCAATCAAGGCAATAGGAGATTTACTGGTTACAGGGAGAAACCAGAAGAATATAGGAACAAGCCTAACAATAGGTTTAACAATGATAATAAATATAGAAATGTAAGAATGTGTGAGAGTGGAGAGACGAGAGTGGAAGATGAACAGAAAGAATTGGGGTTTTGAAAAAGAAAGGTGAAAAATCCAAAATTTTAAATAACTTGCATAATAATAATCATTACATTTATAACTTTGATTTAACTCTTTCAAACTTTGTGCAAATTAAAACTGACATATCGGATAATATAGATACTTTTATATTAGATACAGGTGCAGATATATCGTTATTAAAAATTTCAGATAATTTTCCACATCACTTAATAAAGACAACACAAATCTTAAATGTTAAAGGAATAACTCAGGGAGAAATTAAAACTTTGGGTACAATAGAAACTTTTCTTTTTATTAAGGGTGTAGCATTTCAACATTGTTTTCATGTAGTAGAGGAAGAATTTCCTATACCTACGAATGGAATTCTAGGTAGAGATTTCATAAGAAATTATAATTGTATTTTAGATTATTCAGAATTAAAATTATACATAGATTGTAAATCTAGGAATACAGTAACATTAGAAATTTTTGACAATCCTGAATATGATACTTTGGCAATACCGCCTAGATGTGAAGTCTATCGGTTGGTAGAAAGTTTCAAAAACTTAAGACAGGATAAAGTTGTCGAGCAACAAGAACTATTACCAGGAATATTTATAGCAAGATCTATTATATCAAAAACTAATCCTTATGTCAGAATTTTAAACACAAATTATGAAAGCAAGTCGATAAATACAAACAATATTAAAATATTGGATTTAAATTTATTTCATGTATATGCTGTGAAGAATGAAAGTAAGAATAGGATGAAAGAATTAAGAAAAACATTAAATTTAGAGGTACCAGAATACGTGAGGGATAAGCTAATAAATCTTTGTGAGAATTTTTCAGACATTTTTGCTTTAAAGAACGACATTTTAACGCATAATAATTTTTATGAGCAAAAGCTATTGGTAAAAGATGATACTCCAGTATATATTAAAAATTATCGCACGCCACATTCTCAATCTTCAGAACTTAATAATCAGGTCCAAAAGTTATTAGAACAAGGTATAATTGAATCTTCAATCTCAGATTATAACAGTCCAGTTTTACTTGTTCCCAAAAAGGCAATCAATGGAGAGAAGTCTTGGAGACTTTGTATAGATTTCAGGCAATTGAACAAGAAAATAGTCACAGATAAATTTCCATTACCCAGAATAGATTCGATCTTAGATCAGTTAGGGAGGTCGAAATGGTTTTCAGTCATAGATCTTATGTCAGGTTTTCATCAAATTCCCTTAGAACAATCTTCAAGGAAATATACATCTTTTAGTACAGAAAAAGGTTCTTTTCAGTATACAAGATTACCATTTGGTTTAAATATAAGTCCAAATAGTTTTTCAAGAATGATGTCCATAGCATTCTCAGGATTAACTCCAGAAAAAGCATTTCTTTATATGGATGATATAGTCGTAATAGGGATGTCAGAAAATCATCATTTAAGTAATCTCGAAAGGGTGTTTGACACATGTCGGAAATTCAACCTTAAATTAAATCCACAAAAATGTCAATTCTTCAGGCGAGAAGTAACGTATTTAGGACACAATTTGTCCAGCGAAGGGGTTCTACCCGATAAGGCAAAATATTCAGTCATTGAGAAGTATCCAGTGCCCAAAAATTCAGAAGAATCTAAAAGGTTCGTAGCATTCTGTAACTATTACAGACGTTTCATTCCAAATTTCGCTGAAATATGCATACCTCTCAATAAATTATCTAGGAAAAATGTGAAATTCGAGTGGTCGGAAGACTGCGAAAAATCATTCCAAATACTAAAATCGGCATTAATTCAGCCGCCTATTTTGAAATATCCAGATTTCAATAAAAAATTTATATTGACAACAGATGCTTCAAATATTGCGTGTTCTGCAATACTTAGCCAGGAATACGAAGGTATAGATCTACCTATAGCTTATGCATCGCGAGGTTTTAAGAAAAGTGAATTAAATAAACCTATAATCATGAAAGAACTGTTAGCTATCCATTGGGGAATTAATCATTTTAAGTGTTATTTATATGGTTCTACACATTTTATTGTGAAAACGGATCACAAGCCGTTAACACATCTTTTTTCGATGACAGAACCAACTTCGAAACTTACAAGAATTAGACTAGATCTAGAAGAATACAACTTCGAAATACAATATTTGAAAGGAAATTCAAATTATGCGGACAGTATTTCAAGGATATCCATAAATGAATTAAAAGACTTGTACATTGACAATGCTCACATCTTAGCAATAACGAGGTCAAAAACTCGTCATAATAAAGCTCAGCCTATAAGAGAAGATAAAATAGTTTCCACAGAAATAAAGGAAGATATTCGCAAGCCAGCAGTATATAAAGTACTGAATAATTTAGAGGCGCATAAATTACCAATTCTGCAATTTGAAAATAACCGTGTTTCGTTAAGGATGAACATACGGATCAAAAACAGGATGAGATTTAGCCAAGCCTTATTAAATACCGATATAGTTAACTTTGATTTAGATCAAACGTTAGTTCAGCTTGATAAGCTAGCGGTAAATAATGGTATAAAAAGGATGAAAATTTATATGAATGATATTATTTTCACACAGTGCACTATAAAAGAGTTTATGGAAAAAGGAAACAATACGTTAAAAAACGTACAAATATGTATTTGCGATATACCTAAGATGGTGGAAAAAGAAAAAGAAAAGCAACAGATTTTAGAAACTTATCATAATGATCCTTTATTTGGAGGTCATGTAGGAAATAACAGGCTATTGAAAAAATTAAGAGCGAATTTTAGATGGAAAAACATGGAAAAAGATGTAAGAAAATATATTAAGCAATGTCACAAGTGTCAGGTCAATAAAGCAAAGAATAATCACAAGGAAGAATTTGTATTAACGGATACAGCAGAAAAACCATGGGATATAACATATATAGATACGGTCGGTCCTTTTCCACAAAGTGAAAATGGTAACCGTTATTGCATCACAATGTTATGTGAATTAACGAAATATGCAGTAATAATTCCAGTTAAAAACAAAGAAGCGAACACGATAGCTCGTGGAATTTTTGAAAATTTCATACCAAATTACGGTCTAATGAAACTAATTAGGACAGATTTAGGCACAGAATATAAAAATGAAATATTCAACGCTTTAACTAAAATGTTAAATATTAGGCATAATTATTCAACAGCATATCATCATCAATCTATAGGAGGTTGTGAGAAATTACATAGAACGCTTAATGAGTATGTGAGACACTTTATAAATGAAAGTAAGGATGATTGGGATGAATGGTGTAAACTATTTGCTTATTGTTATAATACGACTCCAAGCTCGTATCATGGTTATACGCCATTTGAATTATTGTTCGGTAGACGTGCTAACTTACCCGAGAATCTAACAAACGAGATTGAGCCATGCTATAATATTGATGAATATCAGAATGAGTTAAAATATAAACTGCAGGTAGCTCATCAGAGAGCAGAGAAATATTTAACCAAACATAAACTGAGTAGACAAAGTCAAAATAGTAAGGTAGCTAATCCAGTTGATTTTAAAGTAGGGGATTCAGTGTTAGTAAAGAGGGAAAATAGAACAAAATTCGAATCTCAATATATAGGTCCATTTACAGTCACAGAGGTGAGTGATGTTAACTGTAAAATTAAATTAGAATCAGGTGTGATAAAAGAAATACACAAAAACAGAATCCATCCTTATTGTAAAATGAATTAAAAATTGTAAAATTGAAAGTGCGAGTGAGTTTATAAACATTTCCGAATAATAAACAAAAGTGTTATAACAAACGTTCAAAACATTGAAGTGAAAATAAATAAACAACTAAGTGATCGTAAACAATTTTTAAAGGCAATGAACATTCATTTATTTATGAATATATTATGTAATCGTAGGTTAGTGACATTATTTAATAACCATCTACCATTTATTTTTAGGATAATTGTAAATTCATTTCATTAGGGGGAAAGGAAGCTCAACGGAATTTATTCTTTTTGTAAAAGGGGAAGGTGTGATGCCTTTTGGCCTAAACATTAAGTCATTAATTATTTAAAATATTATCGAATAAATTCCCTTCAGCTAATTCCAATAAACCACGAATTGTTTTATAAATAATAAATATAAAGGTTACACGTACGAGTCAATGTCAAAGCAAATAAACATTATCTAGTATCATGTATGTTTACTTATAGTGAACTTGACTCTTTGTATATATAGGTAACAATAGTATTTTAAGCATTCATTATTAATTCAATATTAACTCATTATTGATTCATTATTATTATTAAGTCATTATGATGGTCATTCATGAAAGGATGATTACAGTCAGTATCATTCATTCTAAGTAGTAATCTAAGAGTAGTCAATTAGTGTTAGTGGTTAATGTATAGTAAATATTAAATAGAACATGTCCCAGTGAAACAGGTAGTTGTTTTATTCCTGGGGGATGACCCACCAAGTGACCAGCAGCACCACCTAGTCAGAGGCCCTTCTACTATCCTACTACACCCAGTATCCTCATTACATTACACATTACATATTGTTTATTCGGCTTTTTGACTAATATTTTAGTATCTTCAAAGATTATTTTCCTGATGTTTAGCAGAACAGATACGAAAATACCTGATTATGTCTAAAGTATATTTTAATAGACCAGACAATATTGCTGATTTAAAAGTTAGGATAAAGGAAAAAATTAACAAAATAACCCATGAGGTCATACAAAATGTTGTACGAGAATTCCAAAATCGCCTCGGTTATTGTCAATTTAATTGTAAAGTACATTGAAAAATACATTCTAAATATTATGCGACAATATTATCTTCATTCTACGTAAAGACGTTATCAAAATTTTACTTCTTAAAAATTAATTTTCTCAGTTATGATTGTACCAAATTCAAAAAAACTTTGCAGATCAGAGGACTAAAATCCCTTTCCAACAAGGTGCCACACTACCCCCTTTCTTATTTAAAATTTTCGAAAGGGTGCTTATAATTCAGAGGGGTTGCTGGAGGGGGATAATATTTTTATACTGTAAATTGTCAATTTAAGAATAAAAATCGACCTGTTTCAGGTTTTTTTCACATGATATATAATAACGTTAAAATTGAATTTATTCCTTGCACATGGACCGCATGGTATATACGTCATGGTAAAGCTCCACCGTTTCTAATGTACATTTTTCAAACAATATAAATATAAACTGATAAATTTAAAAATTTTCTTTTTCATATGATTTGATACCAAACCTTCATTATATTCTCGTATTATAACGAAACATTAAATTAACTTTAAGAAACCTATATATTTTTTTGAGATTATATTAATTTAAATTTTTTTTAGTTCTGAGGGATGTTCATGAAATTATACTTAAGTTTTTGTGTGGAGTGAATTCCCGCTTGAAAGATGATTGTGACTTTACCATATGTAGTGGAGTGAAGTTAAGCATCAATTACATAGTGCATATGCATGCTAGATCTGGAGGCTGGTCCTACTTCTCCACGGAATAGCTTTATAAGTAATTATTGGTCTCACTATGACTGTGTATATCACCTTAGGATCCTTGGGCTACAGCCTCAATTTTTCTCAATCTGTTTCTACACAATAGGAGAGCCATTTTTGCTTTGTTTGTTATTTCGTTACTAGTCGAGGCAATGAAGCACTAAAAAGGCCAAAGATAGGAAATCTTTTAGGATAGGACGTATCGGAATGCGGTTTTTTGCATTCGCTTGCAAAAATTATTTATATCATTTGTACCTACTTTGTACCTATTACAAACCGGAAGTTGCATTGCTGCAGCCAAAAATGCATCTTTTGAGAGGCCTTTTGGCAAATTTAATAACTTCGTAAATAAGAGTCAGAATTGGTACCCGGGGGTTTTCGAGGTCGCTGATCACGATTCTGATGTTCAAATTGACCACCCAACACCTGGAGCTCAGGAACGCCGACGATCGTCATCTCCGGGGACTATCCCGAACTTTAAGCGAGAGAGGAGAGAAACTGGGCACCCGGGGATTTTTTGGGTCGCTGAATTCGAATATACCATCGGCGAACACACCATAGACACCTGGTGGGCCACAACCTGGACGCGGACGTCATCTTCGAGAATTTTGCTGGAAATATTGACAATAGCGAACCGAAAATCGTTATGGGGGCTATTTGACTGCGCTGAATCCGAATTTTATGTTGAAAACGACCACCCGATTACCTGGTGCGCCCTAACCTGGCCCTGAACGTCATCCCCGATGATTTTCCAGACATAATTGAAAAAAACCACCCGAAAATCGTTACGGGGGGTTTTTTGGCAAATATCGCACCGGCCAACACCCCAGGGACACCTGGTGGGCCCCAACCTGGATGCGGACGTCATCTTCGAGAATTTTTCTGGAAATATCGACATTAATGAACCGAAAAACGTTATGGGGGATTTTTGTGTGCGCTGAATCCGAATTTTATGTTGAAAACGACCAGCCGATTACCTGGTGCGCCCTAACCTGGCTCTAAACGTCATCCCCGAGGATTTTCCAGACACAATTGAAAAAGACCAACCAAAAATCTTAACTGGGGGAATTCGGGACGCTTAATTCAAATATGGCACCGACGAATACCCCACGGATACCTGGTGTGAACAACCCTGGCTCTGAACGTCATCCCCGAGTGGTTTCCGGATACAATTGAAAAAGACTGTCTGTGGGGTGTTCGTCGGTGCCATTAAAGATTTTTGGTTGGACTTTTTCAATTGTGCCTGGAAAACCCTCGGGGATGACGTTCAGAGCCAGGTTAGGGTGCACCAGGAGTCCGTCGGGTGTTGGCCGGTGCCATATTTGATTTCAGCGAGCCTAAAAACCCCCCGTAACGATTTTCGTGTGGTTTTTTTCAATTATGTCTGGAAAACCCTCGGGGATGACGTTCAGGGCCAGGTTAGGGCGCACCAGGTGTTCGGATGGTCGTTTTTAACATAAAACTCGGATTTAGCGCACACAAAAAGCACCCATAACGATTTTCGGTTCGTTATTGTCGATACTTCCAGAAAAATTCTCGAAGATGACGTCCGCGTCCAAGTTGGGGCCCACCAGGTGTCCCCGGAGATGACGTTCGTCGGCGTTCCTGAGCTCCAGGTGTTCGGGGGGTCAATTTGAACATCATAATCGTGATCAGCGACCTCGAAAAATATTCTGTCAGTCAACTCTATTGTGAGATTTCACATTAACGGGGATAGTATAATACTACTCTTCGTATATATACACTGGTTGTGGTAGAACCTCATCTTGTCCATGACAAAATCCCATCGGCTCCTGGTGAAAAAAGGAAGAAAGGTGTTCTTAGCCCATTTCAGTATTCCGTAACTACATAGTGCTTTCTCTTGAAGGTCTGTTGTGACTTTCGAGAGGATTCACTCCGTGTTTAGGTTACTTCCGCGAAAATAAGTTCCTTTTACGAGTTGCACTCTTTCCTCCTCACTTTCGTTATATTTCCCGTTTAGCTTTCTCAACTTTGCTATCAGGAATAGTGTTTAACTGGACTCATAATTTTCTTAAGCTATTTTTTTGATCATGTATCGTTTTGTTATTCATTTTGGAATCTCGAACCACAATCTTTTTTGTGTTTTTTTGTAGTCTTGAACTTCAACATTTTATTGATTGTCTAGGTGGAACGCTACCAAAACGTGAATTGATTTTCCAAGATAAACATAAAAAAGGACTATTTCTTTCAGTTTTTCCAATTTCTTAGAGGTAGATGCAGCCTAATTCAGTGTATCTCTGCCAGTTCTATTAAAGAACTCCCGGGTATCAGATAGGTGTCACAGTTGTACCAGTCTGTTTTTATTGGTTTTCACAATACATGAAAAATTGGTTTTCAATTTATAATTCATCTACCTACTCTATTATAAAACAAAATATGTTTGGTATTCAAATAAACATTCTAACTGAATAAATTTACCGAAATAATAAAATAGGCGTGATTAGAACCACAACTGCTACGTATATGTAAGTATGTGATATATTTTTGTCGAGGCATTTGCTTTTTTGTCCAAATATTACTATTTGTTTCTTTGTTGCACTTTTCTTACACTACAGAGGGGCTCTGGACCAATGAGAGAACGTTGTTCTCCTTCTCAGGCTATGGAATATGCCTCCTACATTACTTTTGTAATCTGAGTTACCTGGTACCCTGGCTTAGGCCATTCCGTTTTGACTGCTTAACTATTGTAAGGTTTCCAAGCAGTTCCAAACGAGTTTGGAATTCATCTGGAGCTGACTGCTTTTGTAGCTTTTTGGTTGTCTGAGTATATAATATGGCAACGGTGGTTGCCCCAAACTCTTGCACTAATGCAATGTATAAGAGAGGAAATCTTCGACTGGCTAGATAAAGAACAAATGGAGGTTGTCACAAGCTAGGCAAGGAAAAGGAACTAACTCAACCAGGCTGTTGAAACTGGGCAAGGAACATTTGAAGGCATTTACCGACCTGATCGTTTGGTATTTAAACTATATGATGGAAATGGAACACCTACTAATATACTTTGCATGAAAAGCACTTTGGAGGGAAAATAATACAACCATTATAACTACTCAAAATCACCCCAGTCAAACTAGTGGACTATGTAGAAGAGTCGAAGCTGCTGGAATGGAAGTATATAACATGCATTAGAAATAAATCAAAGATTCAGTTCAAGTGCCTGACCTGCTGAGCACAACCCAAACGAATAAATAAGTGTATAAAAAAGCTGGTTGTGCCAAAGTTAAGGGAAGCCGAAGTACTGAGGAAGTTATACGACACTTCTTCGAGTTCATGAAAGGTTTCATTGGATGAAATGCTTAGACAACGTAAGGACTGGTGCATCTGTGCTACTAGCAATTAACCTCATCGCAAAAGGCAAGCTAGTGAACAAGCTTAATAACACTAATTTGTAAACCTGGAATTTAAGTTAATATATTTTGGAAGGCGTTTTGAATACTTAACACATATGAGGGTCCAAAAAGTTGTTAATTTTTTATTTCACTGGAAAGGTAAAAGGTCTAAGGCGCCACCCCAAAGAAAAATAAGTTATAAACATTCGTAAAAAGCCGTTTTTTTTCTGCGTCGAACTGTCTAAGTTTTATAGCATTCTGATCACTTAGCTGGCGCTTTAGTCACCGTAAAATGTGTACCTATATTTTAAAGTATTTGCTAAAACGACATAAAAATATATACATTTTGCTACTATAGTCAAATAAGTCAACTCCAATATTGAATAAACTACCAAATCAATATATCTGATAGTCAATTCAAACCTAATAATAATTTACTAGGCAAATCGTTATGATTTTTTTTTCAAAATTTTAACGTTTAAAATGCTCCCCTGAAAAACTACCAATATGTCGCATTAGACCTTTCACCTACAGCCACACAGTTCAACAATTATGTTAAATGTTGCGTATATTTCAAAAGCAACGAGAGGCAGAATGAGTTTCAAGTATGGAATGCGTCAATTATCTCAGAAAAGGACCGCACGATTTTTATAGATTTTGGTGTGCAAGAGTGTTCTAATATTGTCAATAGTATGGTGGTATTCACATTTTTCTCAGATCTTTCCTTTTGTCGGAATAATAATAAACTTTGTTATTTCAAATGGAATAAATGCCTTAATTTCGGAGTTATGGCTACATTTACATTATCTCCACCGAAGTTAAAATAATACATTTAGATATTTAGATGGCTATGACTGCTACAATAACAACTTTGACGTTTCAATAAACTAGTATTGTTGGTGTCACAATGGATCGTATATATGAAAAAGAACGAATTTTAATGATATTAGGATATGGATATATGCGTAGAAGTCAAAAAGAAAGTGTAAATACTTAATAATGTATATCCTAACCGAAATCCCATAACAAGATTTACTGTCAGTAAATTAGTGAAAAAGTCTAACGAAACTAATTTAGTGAAATATTTATCCAAATCAGGTCGCAGGGCGCATCATATCAATGTATTATTTAACTCCGGACAAGACAATGTAAATGTAGCTACAACTCCGAAATAAATGCATTTAGGTATAGAGAACATTATATGAAAAACATTCAGTATTTCTTAAGGATATCAAAAGTCGAAAATTATACAGGGTGATCTATTTGATGTAACAAAGTTAATTATCCGAAAAAAGGAAAGATCTTACAACAATGTAAGTATCACCATAATATCGGCCGCATCACAATACCCTTGCACACCAAAATGTATAAAATTGTGTGATCCGATTCCGAGATAATTGAAGCGTTTCATACTTAAGACTCACTCTGTATAAGCGACCAAGATTGTGCGCATAAAATAAACAAGTAGGTACCTCGCCAGTGTGAGTTAAAAAGCTATTTTTTATAATTTTCTTAGTTTAGCATTAGTTATTTACTTATTTAGAATAGCAATCAAAATCCGCAGTGAACTGTTGGAGAACCGAGCTAAACACCAAATTTTCTAGGCTGGCCAGCGTTACAAAAGAGAAGACCGGGTACCGGTAAGTCGCTTTCCAGTTTTTTCGTTACTACGTTATATTTTTTGTAGATGTTTTTAAATCCTTTTTTTTAACACTGTGGATAATTTGCAGCCCTAACTCAGCTTCCAATTTCCTCGAGATGTTGCTCGAGAGATCCTTCGATTTTTTTTTATATAAATTGTTGCCCATCGAAATCATTTGTCCCTGTTCGAGCCGAATCCAGAACATCTTGAAATACGGTGTTTAGAACGCATTCCAACAGAACAAAATAGTTACATTTTCAGGTGAATAAATTCATCATTTTTTATTAGTCTAACTAATCCAAAAAATTGCGACAACTATAGATAGAGGTATTGCACTTGTGGAAGCGCACATAATTAGAAACAGATTAAACACATATTATGCAAACGAAACATAGGAGAATATCAAGGTTTCCGCAAAGGTCGTTCAACTATAGATCAAATTGGTATCTACCATAAAGAGCATAATGAACAACTGCAGTTATGATCAAAATCTACCATTGCATTCATAGAACTACAAATAGGCGTATGACACAATTGACTGTAGCTAGCGAATGGCGAAGAATGGCAAAAATTACACTAATTGAAACTTCGAACAAAGTTTTCTTTCGACAGTTCTATCATTGTCTAAGAAAAGAAATGTCTGTCAACCTCATGAGTATAACAGAGACACTAAAAAGAGAGATGCATATATACTGGGAGGTGGCGGCTTAAGTTAAATTGCGGCGAAATTTGGGACTTTCAAATACTTGCGTAGGCGAGATTCGAGGACATTTTTCCGATAGCGGGCGCTGCAGTATATGTCAAAGCTGTCACTGGAATGGGGAAAACAATAAACAAATCCATTTCTGTTTTTCTGTACATTTGATTAAATTTCAAATTTTGGGAGATAAGTTTTGTAAGAGATGGTGCTTGTTAAAAATTAGTTTGGTGGACATTTTAAAATACATTGGAGACAGAAATCGGCCGATGGTAGAAGGCGAACAGGTTTTCAAAGCATTAAATAACACTGAACATCAAAATATGTTATTGAAATGAGTGAAATTACCTTTATAATATGTTTCAAAGCAGTGCCTGATACACACTGACACGTTTTCGGAAATATGTTTCCTAATTTTTAAAATCTTTTACCACACTTTGCATAATTTTGGATCTGTTGGGAAGTTATGTACTGATACATTTGCATCTTTTTACTAATTACATTGCGGCACAGAGCAATATACACATGCACTTGCTGGTCATTATTAGAGTCTAAATAAGTATTCTGATAAAACAAACTTCACCAAACTCTTCTAGAAATCAAGAAAACGATATTAATACCTTGCTCACTATACACGTACTCCAATGGGGACTTTGTTTGTTTTCCCCATTCCAAAGCTATAAAATTTTGACGGTAGATGTCGCACCCTTTGCTCGTTTTCGCGAATGCTACTTACCGATATATAAACAATATAACAAAATACATTTCTACTCATCAAGGTTAAATAAAGATTTCTCTATGTACCTACCTAACCAACCAAACAAAATCTTAGTTTTTTATGTAAAAAAGTTAATGTAACTTTAATGGAATATAATCGAGAATATAAGAAAGCTGTCTTTGTGACAATAATGAAACTTCAAATATAATAATTATTTCCACATTTAAGGCGGGTTCATGCAACGTTCATTATCATTACATTTTCATTGTATTATAATTACATTTACATTAGAATAAGTTAATGACTATAGTTTCCTATATGATGTTTATGCAACCACATTATTGAATTCCAATTACACTATTGCATTAAGAAGTTGGTCTACTTTCAACTATAAATTATAATTACATTATATTTTTAATGAAAACCATGAAATCTCATGCGCCAAAAATATTTTAGCTGTCATTCCCAGGTTTGTTTTGATTTATGTTTAGGCAGTTTTCAGCGTTATCATTTTGAACAATAATAATAAAATCGCCTGAAGGGATTTTTGTTGCTAATTTTCCAAAATAATAATGGATTAATAATTGACATAGTACGTCAGTATACTCATCTTTTATGACAAAAAACACCGAGGGTTCAAGAACAAGCAAGCAAAGCAAAATGCTTGGTCAACAATTGCCAGAGTAATAGACTGCTCAAGTAATAAAAATGATCTATTTTTTCTCATTACTAATAGCGGTGTTTCGGAATTCGGTCCGGGTACCTAGCAAAAGGGCTACCTGCTCACAGGGACCTTGTCCAAATCCGAAAGGGTGATTTCGTAATTCGGTCCGCTGTCGAAGCAGGTAGATTTCATGTCGGTATTAAAAGATTATTTTTAGCAATTTTTCTTCTGAAGTGCAGAGTGTAAGACGTGTTTATTTGTGTCCGTTATTGTGATTTTGTTTGTTTGTTTGACATGGAAAATATTAATTTCACCTCTATGACGAGTGAAAAGGGTAAGCGTTTATTAATAATAGATGGGTTTAAATTTTGTTTTCAAAAATCATTATCTCAAAAATACGAAGGTGGTTTGGTAGGGGTAGGTTTGGTTGGGTTATTATTGAAAATTATTATAATTTATTCTTCAAAAATTGACTAGAAATACGAAGGTGGTTTGGTAGGGGTAGGTTTGGTTGGGTTATTATTGAAAATTATTATAATTTATTCTTCAAAAATTGACTAGAAATACGAAGGTGGTTTGGTAGGGGTAGGTTTGGTTGGGTTATTATTGAAAATTATTATAATTTATTCTTCAAAAATTGACTAGAAATACGAAGGTGGTTTGGTAGGGGTAGGTTTGGTTGGGTTATTATTGAAAATTATTATAATTCATTCTACAAAAAAATTCACTAAAAATACGAAGGTGGTTTGGTAGGGGTAGGTTTGGTTGGGTTATTATTTCACGTACTGTTTTTATTTTTGACGATACGCATTTAGCGTAAATTTTTAAATATGCCAGTACAACAACAATAAGTGTGTACTGTTGGTCCTAAGCCCAAAAAAATGTAAAGGAAAATAAAAGTCAAATTAAACAAATAGTAGGTACATGGGACCCAATTCCGAAATCGCATTTTCGCTGGTGTGACCACACTTCGAATTTAATCCGTTACAGGTAGTTCCTTCCGCAGGTAGCGGGACCGAATTCCGGTGCGTCCACTAATAGGTACCTTCTATTTCGAGCAACCACTAATAGTTTCAAAAATAGTGAAGCTTTTGCCGTGAGAACCTCATAATTTCCAAATAATCGACTTTCCAACACATCAACAAATGATTCAAATACGACATGTCACTCGTTCCATGAACTGATTTCATTGGGCAGTGAAAATGTAATTTAAGTGTAGTTATAATATAATGAAAATGTAATTATAATAAACATTGCATGAATCCGCCTTTACCAAAACTAGCATTAAAATCAATTAGGTGTATTTATCACTTGATTTTAAAGAAGTGTTCGAAATTGGAATGAATGCTCTATTAATATTTATTTTGTTTGTCAGGTACCTATTATATTCTGGTTTTCGTCATTTTCATACAAGATGCTTATACACTATATACTTAGGGTTTGATGTAGCCTTTTAATTTATTTCCGATATATTTGTTCATATGGTATATGTAGCAGTCTTATGGTAAACTCAGTCTTATTATAATACGCTTTAGGTTAGTTCATCAAATGGGCGATTCGTGTTTCGTCCGTAATCCTTTCCAAGTGTTGTTAAAATGGTCGCTTTCGTCCGCTGACCCAAATGTGAAATTTTGAAAATGGCACTATTCGTCCGGCCGGCTTCCAGGTAAAAAAAACCCAACTTAGATAGATGCGGAATGAATTGTTATAAATGGAACATTATGATAGAGAAGATATGAAATAAGATTTTCCATAATAAAATTTAAAGATTTATTTATTTTTAATTTATTTACCATAAACTATATATACTATAATAATATATTAATAAATTATTACTATAATTACCAATGCTAGATATAATAATACTACTATTAGCAACTATTGTATTTACAGTTATTATTATGTACAATTTCTAAAAACTATAATAATGGGTTAGGTTAGGTTAGGTCAGCAAAAGTAAATATAATGTGTATAGAAAGCGAGTCTGTCAATTACACAATTCAATTTTTCGATTCGGATTAGGGTAGGGTAGGGTAGGGTGGTTTAGATTAAGAATTAACTTGCTTTCTATACACTTTTTCAAACGATATATTTAAAAAAGTGTATGGAAAGCGAGGAGATGTTCTTTTCATAGATGTCCTCGCTTTCTATACACTTTTTTTAAGGGAAATTTCATAAATTTTTGTGAAGTACATTGAAAGCGAATGAAATCTAACTCAATCTACCTGTTTTCAGTCAGCGGACGAAAAGTCCCATAGTCAGGTAAACAGTTCCTTCCGACCTTTTATTTTTATTGCTTTAGCGGACGAAAAGTCCTATGCCCCATCAAATTACGGCAGATGTTATCAAAAATTCTTTCAAATAAAAAATATAGGTACAATGCTGTATTATTGTTATCGGATTAACGTCTACCTGCTGTGGGTTTTTCTTTTGAATCAATCATATTGGTGTTATGATAAAACGAAATAGCTTACTCTTATAATGGAGTGAACGTAATATAGAATTTAAAATAAGGTAAGAATTAAGTTTATTTCTTTTAGTTAATCGTATTTTACATTCCGTTCGCTACCTATATCTACCGAAATTATTTTCCACAAATGATGTTAATGCGTTTTTCATAAAAAAAATAGTTAAAAGAAACTCTCTCTTCTTGGACAATATACATATTAGATGAACACATTTATACAGGGTGTTTTCCAATGACACTTACAACGTTTGCATGTAGATACCTCTCGTAAAATTAGACAAAATGATGTGAGGATTATGATTATGAATTTATTTGTAAATAGGTATAGGTACAAACTCTCTGGTAAAAAAAAACAATAATTTCAATGCGATGCTCATTTTAGAACAACCACTATTTATAATAAGTGAAATAGTTGCAAAATTATACAAAATTCAAGAAAGTTATGAAAACAATCCACGCAATTACAACAAGAATAAGTACCTGTTTGATAAATGCAAGCAAAATACAATGCTAAAACGTTTTCACCTTTCACATAATATACTATTTAGTAATTATTACAAATGACCTTCAAAAACATTCTTTTGTTCTGCCAGGTAAGTTTATTTGAAAAATAGACACACAAATACGAAGTGTTGTCAGTTACATCTAGCGTTTAGTAACATATCTTCTATAAGTTCCTTGTGGCATTACTTGTTATTTTTTCTTATTTTCTTGGGAATGAAACCACATTGTGGTTTCATTCCCAAGAAAATAAGAAAAAATTTAGTAACATAATCACTTAAAATAAACAGACATCTTTCCTAATTCGAAGTGGAATATTTAATTCAGCGTTATCTGAACGTTTAGTCCAGCTTTCATAATACGCCATCTATACGTTTAGTCCAAAATTACGAAAAAATGTTAAATTTTTAGTTCTTTTCTTAGACAATGGTTCTATTCAATCTGGTGATAGAAAGCTTAATAGATCCAAAAGTGATAATATATTATGAAAAAACACCAAGTGATAGCCTATATGCAGACGACATCGAAATAATAACAAGATCACAAAAAGAACTAAAACAAATCTTTAGAAATCTGGAAAATAAATCAAACCAGTATGGCCTTCATATAAATGAAGTAAAAACCAAATAATATATTTAGGAATAGGCACCGGTGAAAACTCGAAAATAGATAATAACAAGCAATGGTAAAAGCTATTCGCTTCCAAAAAGTAATTCTCTGGGAGTAGAAGTGACAGAAAAAATCAAAATTATTAATAAGAACAACAAAGATCAGACTGTACAAAACAATCATACAACCTACCCTGTTATACGAAAGTGAAGCTTGGATATTAAATAAAAAGAATAAAAGTAAACTGGAGAGGTGGGAACAAAATATTCTAAGAAAAATTTATAGATTAATTAAGCCCATTTAGCACACAACATCCAATGGATATACATTTTAGGTCCAAATCATGTCCAAATGTCCATTATTATATGGACGGTCAGTGGATTAGATTTTATGAGGTGGCTTTCGGCCTAATCCACTGCGGTCAGTGGATGTATATTTATGGATATTTTCTGTACGTTCAGAATTGTAGGTCTTATGGATGTCCAATGAACTTATAAAATTGGACATTTTCTTAAACATCCATATTTGTGTGTTTATGTATGTCCATATCATGTATAAAACTGAATCTAAATTGTATGTGACAATTTGTACGTTTATGTATTAACCAAGACCATTCATAATTGTACATCTGTCGTTTGACCAGTGAATGTACAATATTCGACCAAACTAGAACGTCCATAACTGTACATTTCGGATCGTCCATAGGATGTACAGAGCTGGATCTAAATTGTACGTACACAATTTGTACATTTATGTACGTCCAATGGACGAACGATATTGTATTAACCAAGACCATTCATAATTGTACGTCTATGTTTGTCCAGTGAATGTACAATATTGGACCGAACTAGAACGTCCATAACTGTACATTGGGGATCGACCAAAGGATGTTCTAAATTGTACATGTACAATTAGTACGCGAACAGTTTTGTATTTATAATTTATTGCACGTAGGTAATTTTATACCTAGACAGCAGGATGTCCTTAGGACGTCAATTTTGAGTGTTAAGATGGTCCCAATGTTCCAGACATAATTTGTATACGTACTGGGGAAGTTATGATTTTTGTGTACTAGCATTGTATAACTACTTAAACAATGGTATTAGGGACGTTCTAATTAGAAAATCATTATTAGAAACCACAATTATTTACAATTTGTTGGTATACAATAACCAAAAAATACGTAATATCTTTATTCTAATTTTTTTAAATTTAGCAAAATTATCAAATGCGAATGCGTGACAGCACATTCGCTACTTCGCCACCCGCCCTCGGTTATCTAAACTATGCGTCATTCGCCATTTTGGTTGTTTTCATATAATATAGTTTCTGTATATAGTTTTGTGTTGTGATCAACAAGTTTTGTGATATTGTGCATAAATATCTCTGATGTGTTTGTTGAACCCCTTGGTACATACGTAGTAAGTCTGAATAAAATAAGATGACTTTCATCCTACCCCATTTATTATCATGCTAGACATTTAAAACCTACCAAGTTGAAAAAGTTTTTTTCTTCCTTTGATATAAAATATTTCTATATTGTAAATGTATCTAAGACGGCAGCAAGCAGCAAAACCAGAATTTTATTGAACTCTTTGCTGCTGGTAATATAAAGGAGGCTGAAGAAGCCATTTCAAAATGGCTTCGAAGGGCAAGTGAAAAGAAATAAGTGTATATATGTTACGTTTTGTAGCTGTTCTGTTAGTTGATTGCTTTTTGAAACTACTGAGCCACTCAAATTTAGTTTATTACATTCAAAGTACTTAATCATAATAAAATGTGTCAACGTCTTCAGGTCTGATGCACGATGCCATTCAACCTTCCACGTCAGTGTTGCCAACTCTGTTGTTGTCGATATCCATAGATAAAGGAAACGTTCGTTCAATACAGGTCGATATCCCTAACAACCTCTTCTTTGCAATTTGAAATCTTTAAATTTGGAGGGTGTTTTAACAAGTCGTCCACATTTAGTTCTTGTTTCAGGCTTTGTCTCACTCCTTTCATTTTCTTCTTTAAGAGGTTCTTCTGGTTGGTCAATCATGGGAGCTTCTGTCGGTTCATTGGTAGGTTCGTCTAGTCTGGTTGTTTCTTTACACTTTTCTTTGTTAGTTTCTTCCATTTGATCGTCGTTTTTAGTAGGTATGATCCATTGTCTGTTTCTTCTATATCGTTTGCCGTTTATTTCTGTGTTGTAGGATCTATCAGAATGTTGATGTGTTGTCTTTCCTTTGTTCCATGTATTATTTGTAAGATTTGGTGTTTGTTTTACTCTTACTACTTGTCCAATCTCCATTGGTGGCAAATTTTTTGCTGCCTTGTCATAATAATGTTTACTCACTTTTCGTCTGTGTTCTATGAGTTGTGGAATGTCTTCTTTGATTGTGTTTGGTCGTAGTAGCTTGCCATTGGTTGGGATGTTAGTTATGGTGCGCCTGGACATGAGTCGTTGTGTAGGGCTGTCAATGTCATTAGTTGGTATTCTTTGTAGTCTCTTGGGTGCTGAAGCTATTGGTCTTTTAAAAATAACTTGTAGTGGTTTATGGTCATTTTCAATTGTTATATTGGCCTTGCCAATGATGTATTGTTGGAATCTTTCACATGCAAATAATATACTTAGGCACTCTTTTTCTATTTGTGTATATTGTACTTCTGTGTTAGTTAGGCATCTTGATATAAATGAGACTGGTTCGCCATTTTGTAGTAGAACGGCTCCTAGCCCATTTTTGCTTGAGTCACATTGTATGGTTAATTCTTTTTTTGGATTATAGTATGATAGAATTGGTGTTGTGATTACCAGGTTTTTTTATGGTTTCAAATGCTACTTCTTGTTCTTTTTCCCATTTCCAGTTTTGATTTGATCTTGTCAGTTTTCTTAGTGGTTCGCTTATTCTTGAAAGTATTGGTAACTCAGCTTCCAGTTTTTTGAGCTTGAGTGGTCCTTTGAATTTTTTTTGTACATTATCTGTTGTCCCTCAAAATCAGCTCACATGAAGCAATATAATGTCTGAGGTCCATTTAAAAGAATTGCCTTAGATATTGCTGCAACATTCCAGATGCCAGAAAATGATAGTAAATTTATATTCTGGTTGTAATGGTTTACTTCACAAAGTGGGTGGGAGTCTACGTAATTCCGAACCAAGAGGCCACGACTGCCGCACACGTACGCACCCACAGTCAGATGTAATGGTCGAGCGACTGAACAGGACCATTCGGAAATATCTGACCAAAGTAGTTTCCAGTCACCAGCGAGATTGGGACCAGTATCTCATTTGTATTAGCTAATCGATGTTCCATTAATGAGACTATACATTGCAACTTCGAATTTGGATGTCGACCTGGAGAAGACTAAGAGGGATAATAATATTATGTAATACGGTTGAGGAGAAGAATGAACAATTTACATGAGTTGGTTCGCTCCAAATTGCCAGCGACAGGATAAAGACACGACATATAACACACAGCCACTTTCCATTAATTAGATTTGATATCTTTTATCTTCAAATTTTGATTTATATCTGATTTTATGAAATGAAATAAAAATTCTGCTCTCATCAAAATAAAAAAATCCTTTTCTTTATGTATATCTTAACCGCCCTTTTTTTGCTTTCTAAGAAAACCTGTTATCAAAATGTTTCCTTGGCTCATTCAAAATTTTAACATGCCATAATATTGGGAATTTGACTTTATCAACAAAATCTTATATCTAAAAATACCTATCCATACAATATCTTAACGGACGATATTGACAGTGCCAAACGAGTGTACTAGGAATGTTGCGAAGAAGCAATTGCTCTGGTCTTCTTCATCGTTTTTTGTAGGGATACATTGCGCAACGTTGCCAGTTTTATTCTGTTTTGAAGGAAATGTGGAGCTTGCAGTGTTGAGCGACATTGCAAAGGAAAACGTTGTAACTGGTGCGTTTACAGTAGTGTGCGCTAGTTAAAAAAGGAGTAGTCGAATCAACTTAGGCAAGGATTATTATGACGAGGCGCCAAGAATCGTGAAATTAAGTGTACCTATTGTACCCAATCTTTGGAAGTAGACTGAAAATAAAACTCAAGAGCTATTGGTAAAATACTATTTTAATAAATACTCTCATTGAAATGTAACTCAATAGATAAAATTAATAAAAAACAAAAATGGCACAAATATACTTGTTGCACTAATCAGTAACGTAACAGGTAGGTAAGTTAATAAAAAAATAAATAACTTAGTTGGTCCCTTAAACGTATGAATCACAGCCTTTAAAATGCAAGCATTCAATTTGTTGTCTACCTAATTTGTAATTGTATAAGGATCACTTAGTGAAGAACAGACGCTCATCCTACGATCGTCAAAGGGTTATTCTGAGCCCTTGGATTGTTGGCTCTGAAAAAAGAAGAAAATTATTTTATCTGCGTTTAATTAAAAACTAAATTGAAAAAATAAGTGAGTATTAGTACATATTAAAACAAAATGTCACTATTTTGTTATTAGAGTTTTTTGGAACACTGTTTCAATCTCCTGATCACTTAGTGATATCACATTAATATGTGTGGGCTTTGTGGTTTGACTTGGTGTTTCATTAAATCTTAATCATTACTAGAAAATGTACATAATGAGAAGTTATTGCTTCGTTGGTTATATGTCATCCTATTTGCGTAAAACCGGTATTATTGGAGATCAAGATCAATTGCTCAATTCAAGATTGTTTTTATACTTCTATTACATAAACTTGCTACCTCGGTAACTGACCATCCTTTTCACATTTTCGTTATTGTTTGTCTTTTTAATCCCACTAAAATAATGGGTCATATTTATTTTTTATTGTTATACGTCTAAGTTTATCAAATCAAACGTTTTAACCACGCAATTTATATGATATAATATTCAATAAACTCCAATAATTCCAGAAGAGTTTACAAAAACTGAATGACATCAACGTATTTGTTTCTAATACTTGTACCTTTTTTACTACAACTGTACAATACAATTTGAACTTCTTGGAAATATCATAATATGTTCAATAAGACCAATATACCGTGTATATCACGACGTTTTGACTGTCTAATATCTCGAGAAATTTTTGATTATATATATATATATATATATACTCTGATTATAATTTGTGGTATTTTAGAGAAATTTTTTTTAATTTTAAAGTACACACTTTATTTTGTTAAGCTTTCGTTGCACTTCGTCAACTTCATCAGAACAAAACTTGTGATTAAAAAATAATATCTAAAATCTCCATTACATAAAAAATATAGAAAAATTTCATAAATTTTGATTATTTCACCAAACTAATGTCAAAATTGGAAGTGACAAATAAAATGTTTATAAATTTGTGTTGGTAAATAGCAATTTTAAATGTTGTATTTATTTGTCCGTTAGATCATTGGTTGATGTAAGATTATGTCTTTTTTTTTTAATTTCAAGTCTATACCTTGTTTTTAAACTCTTTTGATACCACTGACACTGACATTTGTCAGTTTTGTGTTTATTTATATAAAAATAGTCATTAGCTCAATCATTACTAACACGTTTGTTGTTTATTGTTTATTTTTAACAAAGTATTATATTTTACCCAAGGTATTTGCTATTTTTATTATTTATTCCCTTTCATGAAAAAAATCCATGCTTCTTTTTTCTTGTTAATAATATATGTTTTACATACATTGCAGTACTATATTATGGTTTTTTTCGATAACAAAACTTCTGTTCACTTTTAGTTTTGCTACACCAAAGCCTCAAATGTTAAAAAAAAATTTAATCATACAATTGCATTTCTATATTCTCATTAATCCTCAAATTCTTAAAACATTTTACATAAACTACTTATTATAACGTGCCTTAATTATAACCTTACATCTTTTCACAATAATGTGACATTTGGTTACTAATTTCGCAATAACCTGTGGCCACTCATCATTCGATATATAGACATGCTTTGATCCCTCATTGGCCACGACAACAGCGAGCAGTACAATACATATTTCACGTAATTTTCATTTAGTTCAACAAGTCTGAACACGACCCTTTCGGAACACACTCCCAATCAAGTAACTTTTAGTGGTGTGGTTGAGGTTTCCTGAAATGCTTCTAGTTTAAAAACAAGGTATAGGTCTATAAGGTTTGAGTATATTAAATTTAGTCCGTCAGTATCGGTTTTAGTATTCATTGGATGTTTTTCTTGCGATATTCTAGCCATTTCAACAAAAAGTCGTTCTGAATAGTTTTTACATTTAACAATTATTTCAGTGTTCTCGAAGTCTATACTATGTCCGTTCTGATGGGCATGTTGGGTTAATGCACATCGATTTACATATCGTTTGCAATCACTTTTATGTGAAGTTATGCGGTCTTTTTGGTGTCTTGCAGTATGTCCTATGTAATTTTGTATATTGTAACGAGTTATTTTTTATCATGCTGGATCTTCTTTTCTTTTTCTTAATATAACTCGTTACTTAATTCCCGACTAAAATTTCTTGTACCGTTTTAGTATATCAGCATTACTGTAGTTATTTATTTTATGAGTGATTCAAAAGACATGAATTACCATCTAAAATATAAAATTTTTATTAATTTCCATTTTCAAAATTCAAAGACTAGAGGACATACTGTATATAAACTATTTTAACTAAATCGAAAACCGTCCAGTATATTAGGAACTTTTTGTTGCAAGTAAATATTTCGCAAATGACCAAAAATTGTAGGGAGGAATGAAGATATAAATTCGAAAGCAAAACGGCTTTGACTCTCGATTATTACCGTTCTTATTAAGAATTGAAATAGTACCGTTCGTTTTCCTCGGCTATTTGAAATTTTGAAAATATATTTCTGTATTCCGATAGTTACGCCTATTTTCGAGTTTGAGTTTTGTGAAACATTGATAGTGCCCGACCGTCCGAGTCCTAAGTTTTATTTTTGAGTAAGTTACTTGCTTTATAATATAAAATTACAGTGTGTAACAACAGTGAGGAAAATTATTTTAGTAAAGCCGGAGAAATATATTTGGATTAGTTTAAAATATACAATTGATTTTCGTTAAAATTTTAGTACCGTATTTCAGTGAATGGATTTTTCTGTAACCATAGATAAGAAAATTGATTTTTAGTTTTTATTTAGTGTTTTCTTTTAGGAAAGGTTTTTGTAAGTTAATTAGTTGAATACTTAATATAAGATACAGTTAAATAGGATTTTATATTTTATTTTCAGATCACAGTTCTTATACCCGTTGTCCTACCTCCTGACCAAATTTATAATATAACTTTTGTACGATAATTTGAAATTAATAAAAACTGATTGTGAAACAGAGCAGAGGCCCAGCCACCAGCTGTTTCCCTTTCAGCCGGTTATAACTTCAGTTTAAGCTAATTTTGATTTATTTTATTCCCAAATTACTAGTTTCGTTTTCCGATAATTTGGTATTTTAAAAACTGATTGTGGAACAGAGCAGAGGCCTAGCCACCAGCTGTTTCCCTTTCAGCCGGTTATAACTTCAGTTCAAGCTAATTTTGATTTATTTTATTCCCAAATTACTAGTTTCGTTTTCCGATAATTTGGTATTTTAAAAACTGATTGTGGAACAGAGCAGAGGCCTAGCCACCAGCTGTTTCCCTTTCAGCCGGTTATAATTTCAGTGTAAGCTAATTTTGATTTATTTTATTCCCAAATTATGTATAGTTTAGTTTCCCGATTATGTGCGATTTTAAAAACTGATTGTGGAACAGAGCAGAGGCCCAGCCATCAGCTGTTTCCCTACCAGCCGGTTGTAGTTTCAGTTTAAGCTAATTTTAATTTATTTTATTCCCGAATTACATATAGTTTCGTTTTCCGATAATTTTGAAAACTGATTGTGGAACAGAGCAGAGGCCTAGCCACCAGCTGTTTCCCTTTCAGCCGGTTTATATATTTAGTATCTTTCTTACCTATCCCGCTTAACCATCCCTAACGTGAAGATAGTTTTATTTTGCTTATCCCGATAATAGGGTTTTGGGTTTTGTTCCTCTTTCCTGTAAGTTTTGCTCGCTGTTGGCTTATAACTGCTTATACCGCTTTATCCGTTGCTGATCGCTAAACTAACTTGCTTACATACGTGCTACCGTCAGGTTTTGCATGCGCTATACCTACTGTATATCTTTATTTCGTTTGGTACTGTTGAAAGTATTTATAATTTCTAGAAGGTATTATTAGTGTGTATATATTTAGTCCCTGTCAATATTGAATCCATTGTTTTTTTTATATATATAGGAATTTTGTACTGTGCTTGTATATTGTCCGGCCCTGTATATATTTGAAAATATAGCAAATCAATACAATCAGTGTTTGCTTAATGTCCTGTAGTATAATTATCTAAGAGCTATAGTGTTATAAAAGTGTTTAATTCAACGAGACCCCTGGAATTTTCCGTAACCTCCATCTGAGGCTATCTGGAACTCTTGACGTTAAGGGTCAAGGGGCCGTGGAGCAGACCACGTGAAAAATCTGGCGCCCGAGCATTTATTTAACAGCAATTTGCATCGAGGGTGTCCAAAGTGACGTACTTGTGTTAAGAACCGGTACGAGGTGGAAAAACACGTCACAATTCGAATGTTCTTTTTTAATTTTATCTTTCAATTTTGAAAAAACATTAGCTACCTTCTTAATTGGTTTATTCGCGATTTTAACGTTATTAACATCTTAAAAAATAGAGGAGATTTTAGATGTTAGATTCCTTACATATGGTAAAGGTTTATATTTAATTAATCGCGGTTTTTCTTGTAGTTTTTCGGGTTCATCGATGTTACGTTCCGGTGTGATAATGGTTTGATGAATCGGCAAGTTGTATAATAATTTCTCAAGTAAATTTGGAGGGTAGCTGTTGTCCTTTAAAATATTCTCAATCAGCCGTATATTTTTATGGTATAAACTGGAATCAGATATTTTATGGATTCTGTTTTTAAGAGTCATGACGAGGTTAATTTTCTTTGTATACGGGTGATATGAGTGAAAATTTAGAAATCTGCCTGAAGAAGTTGGTTTGATGTACCAGTCTAGAATAATTTCTTGTGTTGATTTCCTTATTAATAGTGTATCTAGGAAAGGTACTGTTAGATTAGTTTCATTGGATGTTCTCATGAAAAATTTTAAATCGTAAAATATCATATCGTTAGAATGTCATAAAATAAAATATTTTATTTCACATTTTACCAGAGGTGTGATCTACTATGAATGGACCTTAATAAAATTTGACAACAAAGTTTTGTAGTCTTAAACTTCAAAATATTATTGATTGTCTAGTTGTCATATTTTTTGGTTATGTCAGATAGGGACCAAAAAATTATTTTTATACTATAAATAGTTAATCTTGACAACGGTAGCTGGAACGCTACCGAAACGTCGAAATAAAAAAATAAAAAAACATTATTGTGGTTTGATTCCCAAAGAAAATAAGAAAAAATAAAATAAGTATTATTGAAGACCTTAATGTGATAATAAAATCATTAAAAGTTATTTTACAATGGTTTGAAATAGAGGTCCAGTTTTGAGTTATACAAAGCTCTACTAATTCAATTGGAATATTAGTATAAAAAGAAACTACATCTAAACTTATTATCACATAATTAGGTGGTAATATCTTATTTTTCATGAAGTCTACGAAATGAAATGTATCTTTAGTAAAATATGAATAATTGATATCATAAGAATTTGTTAAAAAATCGGTTAAGAACTTGGAGATATTACTAGTTGGACTGTTAATGGAAGAAATTATTGGACGAAGTGATAAAGACGGTTTGTGTATTTTAGGAAGACCATAGATCTTCTTTTTTTTTTTAAATTGACTAATGTAATGTTAAATAGTAGAAGTAGGATCCCTAGGAATACTGATGTAATATTTTTCGTTTTCTAATTGAGAAAGGGCTAATCTTTCATATTCTTCTTTCCCTAATGCAACAGTTATACGTCCTTTATCAGATTTAGTTATGTATATTTCAGGGTGTGATGTTTCAGGAACTTGTTAGTTTTCAAATATGATAATTCTATGATGGAAGGGTTATGAATGATTGGATTTTTCACAAAATTTGTGACAACATTTACTGCTTGTGCCGTTTTTATATTTTTGATATGTGGATCTTCAATTTCTTTGGTAATATTTTCTATATAAATACTTGATAAATGTAAAAACTATACAGAACGATTTTTTGATAAATGACTAGAATATCGCAAGAAAAACATCCAATGAATACTAAAACCGATACTGACGGACTAAATTTAATTTACTCAAACCTTATAGACCTAGACTTGAAATTAAAAATAAAAAGACATAATCTTACATCAACCAATGATCTAACGGACAAATAAATACCATCTTTAAAATTGCTATTTACCAACACAAATTTATAAACATTTTATTTGTCACTTCCAATTTTGACATTAGTTTGGTGAAATAATCAAAATTTAAACTTGTTTTTTATGAAATTTTTCTATATTTTTTATGTAATGGAGATTTTAGATATTATTTTTTAATCACAAGTTTTGTTCTGATGAAGTTGACGAAGTGCAACGAAAGCTTAACAAAATAAAGTGCGTAATTTAAAATTAAAAAAATTTTCCTCTAAAAAGTTATTATATGACTAGAGATGAGCAATGCAATATATATATATATTCAGTTAATAATGAATTTTCATATTTTCATAAGTGAGAAAATTAATCTTTAGGAATTATACCAAAAATTACTCTGAAAATTACCGCAGAAATTTCCATCAATAAAATTTGCTGTATAACACGATCTAAAATTCTGGCGAAAATTTTCGTAGTAAAAATGTTAAACATGTTCTATATTCTCCAGACAAAATTTTATAAAGTGAGTGAAAATCGGCGCAGAACCGCATAATCGGTTTGTTTGACAATACACTCATTAATTGCCATTAAGGAAATTAATAAACCAACAAACAGCAAATTTATTTTTTTAACCATTTCTGAAAAGAAAATAAATGTATTAGGTTAATGAAACTGTATTTGTTTACTATTTTCTACGTTTTTAAGGAGTTTTAAAGGTTAATCTGCAACTGCCATAGATCAGCTGTAATAATATAATCGTATGAATTACTCCGAAAATGTTTGGGAGATTTATTGCCCGTGCAATACAGATTTCAACAAAGTGTTATAAAATTTTTGGAGAAATTCCTGGCAAAATTTTCATGGTAAATTTAATAGTGGGAAATTTTCGGCATAATTCTTAGCTGTGTAAAACGGGTCTTAAGCAACTGTGATAAACAAACCTAATGGCAGAGCTTCAAGATTCGTTTTCAGTTTCGTCGGTTTGTACGTTTCATAAAATATTTACAGTATCTATATACACCCAGATGTAAAAAAACGGCCACCTTGAAATAAGTATACTAAATGTGACATAGGTAAAATAATAAAAGCAAAACTAATTCTTATATTATCTGGCAAGCTAAATTTGAAGCATGTACCAAAGCTTGTATTTTACATATAGGTATATCTCTTTATAGTAGAAGTAAAAAAGAGTCATTTTCAGAAACTGCATCAGCATTTAAAAATCATTATTAATTTTTAATTGTAGAATTACAATTATTATGTATCTGCATTCTCAAACAAATTAATATTTCAAATCATAATTACGAAATACCTAACTATTAAAAAAAGTTTTTGGTACATATTTCAATTATTCGAAGGGGTGTTAAATATAAAGCAGTGTACTAGTAAAACAAAAAATTGCACACTGCTCGATACCTGTATATAGAGGATGAGGATGTTGACCTCGACCAAGATACCAAAAACGTCTCACCTCTTCTAGCAGCTCTTTGCTCGTAAATTAATGCTTGAATGATATCGTCTGGTGCCAAAAGCGTTTCGCTCACCCTGTATAAGATTCTAAAAAAATTATATACTAATTAAGGTCTAAATATCGCAGTATAACATATGTTGAATATAATAAATGATACAGAAAACAATAAACATAGTTAAACATATTAAATGTTAATCAGAAGTGACCACTATAATCATATGTTGTAATCCTAATTGAAGGCTATATGTTGTTGGAGAGTGGACTGTTGTACCGACGAGTTTGTTGATAGCCGGTCGGTTGCCGGAGACAGCGGGGTCGTCGGAGCAGTAGACTGCTTGTGGAAATATGCGGAATCTGGATACCTGGGGACATCGAGTTCAAATACCCGTACTCCTACATGAGGGGCTCTGCAGGAGTGGACCTTATGCTTCCCTAGCTACTCGTGGGATCAACCATGGATAAGAAACAAAAAAAGAAGCAAAGCGGGCAAGCACCGCAATGGGGCACAAGTCGGGGTAATGTATCCGCAGTGCCCAAAAATCACTTCCTCACACGCGAGCAAACCTCGTATTGAGGAAGGTAGAGAAAAGCAGCAGAGTAGAAAGACAGGGGCACCTATACCCTCAACCTCCTCAACTAGTGAAAGTCTCCGGGAAAAATCCTGGACAAAAAATAAGAAGACCCTCTCCTTCCTGAACTAACGAAGGGACGATCCACTAAGGCGTGGACTTAGTGGAGCAAGATAGAAGGCCACAGAGCGCAAAAAACAAGGAGAGGAGAAAAACATCCCTCCTAAAGGAGAAAAACGTAAGCGGGAAGTGGCGACAGCCCAGGCACCGCAAGTACAGGTTCACCAAGGACCAATGGGGTCTGTGTTTGATCCAAGAACCTTGGGTCAATAATAACTAGGTAATAGGATTAGCAGGTAAAGATACTAAAATAGTATATCACACTGGTAGTGATATATTAAGAACATGTATTATGATAAGGAACAATATTAACTATTTTTGTCTTTCAGAATACACGACTCGGGACCTCATTCCGGTTCGAGCACACCTGGAACATAAGAAGGAGGGCAAGGAGATAATAATAGCATCATGCTACTTTGAGGGAGATGGGCTAGCACCACTCCGAAAGGTACAAAGGCTGTTGGAGTACTGTGAAGAGAAGAGACTACCTCTACTTCTAGAATGTGATGCCAATACACACAACACCGTTTGGGGCAGCAGCAACACCAACCAGGGAGGTGAGCAGCTTTTAGAATATATCCTTAATAAAAACCTTGATATTCACAATATTTTTGACAGTATTGGCAAAATCAAAGAAAGAGCTCACTAAAATTACAAGAAATCTTGCAGAACAAGCAAACATTTTAGGACTGCAAATTAATCAAGAAAAAACAAAATATATGGTCCTTGGAGATACTGGAAGTATTGGCGAAAATCTGATAGTAAAAACGAGAAGGGAAATGGACTACAGTTTCCAAAGGGTACACGAATTTATTTATTTGGGAGTACTAATATCTAGCAATGCACACGAAGAACAAGAAATACAGTCAAGAATCACGAAAGGGAACAGAAAATTTGGAATGCTCCAGTCACTGATGAAATCAAAATACTGTTCAAGAAACATGAACATAAGAATATATAATACCATTATAAAACCCACTGTAACATACGAAAGTGAAACATGGATTCTAACAAAAAAACAGGAAGAAAAGCTGGAGCGCTGGGAGCATAAAATTCTTAGAGCAATCTTCGGTGGAATCAAAACACCTGAAGGCTGGAGAAGGAGAACGAATGAAGAAATAGCCGTGTTATATGGAGAATCAAAGATAACATCAAGAATAAAAACATACAGGTTAAGGTGGTTGGGACACGTAGAAAGATTAAACAAAGAACGAATGACAAAAATGGCTCTTTACAGGACTCTTATTGGCAAAAGAAGAAGAGGGCGGCCTAGAAAAAGATGGTTTGAAAGTGTGATGTCCGATATGAATAAACTGAAAATACGAAACTGGAAACAGAAAGCTAAGAATAGAGAGGAGTGGAGAAAAATAACTGCCCTGGGCCTACAAGGCCTGTAGAGCATATATATATATATATATATTCACAATATATGGAATACATTTGTAACAAGAGTAAGGCAAGAAATTTTAGATGTCACACTGGTAACTCGTGATCTAAAACATAGTAAAAGATTGGAGAGTATCGGGTGAACCATATCTCTCCGATCATCATCATAACATTCAAGTTAGAGCTAGGCATACCTGCGGTAAGCCTCAGGAGAAAACCAACAAAAACAGATTGGTACAACTATAACACCTGTCTGAAAGGAAATCTAGCACATATCCAGAGGAAAGGAAGGGCTAAGCAGCATCTCGACTTGGAAAAAGAGCTTGAGGATCTGAACAGGGCATTTGAATCGAGCTGCCCTCTTCAAGAACAACGATGCAGCAAAGATGCACCATGGTGGAGCAAACATCTGTCAGAATTATGATATCAAACCCGGGTCCTTTAATAGAGCAAAATTCACAGGAGACTGGCAGAGATACACCGAGGTGAGAAACACCTACTACAAGGAAATTAGAAAAGCTAAACGAAACTGCTTCAGGAAATTCTGTGAAGATATAAACACAACACCTGCTGCGGCAAAACTTTACAAAGTCAACACAGATATGGCTTTGAGGAAGCCAGACGGTAAATATACCGCAAATGAGGAGGAAAGAGTGCTGCTCTTACTAGAAACTCATTTTCCTGGGAGTACCCCAAAAAGAGGAGATAATCCTCTAGAAGATCATAACAGGCCTTCGAGACAAAGTACTACAATGGCCAAGCACATTTGTAGTAACTGCTCACCACTAGAGTAGCAGAGACGAGAACGAGCAAAGACATTGTCTCCATCTGCACAACCAGAGGATGCCCACAGGGAGGAGTAGCATCCCCATTAATGTGGGCTCTGACGGTTGACGAACTCCTGTGTGGTTTGACAGAACTCAGAATATCCTGCCAAGAATATGTTGATGATATTGTCATAACAGCAAGGGGACATTTTAAAACAACCTTTGTGACATCGTACAAAAGGGCCCGAACTATACAAATAGCTGGTGTAGGCAAGTGGGACTCAGCATCAACCCCACCAAAACCATCTTGATAGCCTTCACTAAGAAAAGAAAACTACCAGACTTGGAAATAATGCCATTCAATGGTACACAGATGGCTCAAAAGCAATAGAAGGAACTGGGATAGGAGTGTACGGGCCAGGAACCAAACACTCTGAAAGCTTGGGAAAAACCCCAAGTATGTTTCAAGCGGAAATTGACACAATAAGAAAATATTGCAAAGCGCTTTCGGCTGTTACGCCATCATCGATACCTGCAAGTAAGTAATAGTAGTTGTAATTTTATAAAATAGGAAATTATTAAAGAAATTACTTACTCGTCAAGTATATGTACAAGAAACCAAATTAAAAAGTCGACAAGACATTAACTAACCAATCATAATTTTTTTTTAAAAATTACATTAAAATTCAAATCCTAAAATATTCCCCTATTTGGGGTAAAATATCGGTAACTATCAAACATTTTTATATTTTATATTTCTAACAACTACACACATGTTTGTAGAACGGAAATTGAAGTGACAGTGAGTACATTAAAGTTGACAAAACACAAAACTAAATTGAATCATGACAAGTGACAGTCTAAGTGAACACAGAACTCAAGTTATTCAAAGTGAGCACAGAACTAACATTGTGACAATTAGGTATAGATGCAAATATTAAAGAATTTATTTCAATTTGTAAAAATTGTTATAATTATGTAATTTGGTAATGTCCCAACACAAATATGTAAATTTCTAAATAAAAAACTGTAATAGATTTGGTATTAAGGTCTAATGAGACCATTTTTCAAAACCAATAGGAGCAAGAAACAGATTTTTTACAGTTTTTTACAGATTTCATTCTATTAGTTATTGTTTTTTGAAGTTTTTTTGGAGTTTCTCTTTACTAACAATTTAGTTATCTGTTTTGAATTAGATTTGGTAACTGGTTCTCATCAGATCCATATTCTTTTTTGGTTTTTGAATGAGATTTGAGTAATGGGTTCTCATTAAATTACCAAATTACACGATTCATTATTTGGAATTGTTCTTCGAATTTTACATTCCTTGAAATTTACAAATTTTATTTATTTGTTTATATAGAAACCAAAAATTTTAAAAACTTAATTATTCTTGATAACGGTAGCTGGAACGCTACCGAAAAGTTGATATAAAAATACAAAAAATATTGTGGTTTAATTTCCCAATAAATTAACGAAAAATAATTTCTGTTAGTGTATGAAATTGATATTTAAAATGTGTCATATGAATATAAAAAGGTCATTTTACATAAAAATTAATTTTATTTAAATGTAAAATATTTTTGTGAGTCTAATATAATTTTAGACACAATGAGTTATCAAGTACAATTAAATAATTTCGTATAAATACATAAATATAGGTACATATTGTTTTGGTAAATAAATTTAAGCAAATTTGGTGGTTTATTATCACATTTTTGTTGTAAATATACTTTTCAAAATGTATAGTATTGCTTCATGTCAGTTGTTGCTGTATAGTAGATTTTTCAGTATATGTATATTTCTAGGAGTAAAAGCAATGACATTTCATGACAATATTACATACAGGATATAATGATGTGAGAAGGAATGCCTTAGGATAAATCCTGAAAAGATGTCACTCGTCCCTTCACTTTAAAAAGGAAGCCAATCCTATTCAACGTGATGCTCATGCAGCCAGAATCAATAAATCTTACGAGTACTAGAAGAAAAAAAGGGCAAATTGCCCTAATGTCTGCCAAACGGGGGGTAGGTAGCATGGGGACTAATCTACCGAATATTATCTGGCAACTGACATGATGCCTTAGACTGGTGACCAAAAACATGTAAAAGGAAAGCTAAACTCCTGCTATCCAAGGAAGTCATAATCAATGCTCCGCATTTAGCTCTGCAAGGAATTTCAGTGCTACCTAACTGTCATAGAGTATTCTATTCCAGGGCCGGATTTGAGACAGGCTACCCAGAGCACATATAAAAATAGTCCGCATATTGAGAAAATTATATTTTCATTTTATATATTATGCAAACGAAAAACATTTTTATATTACAGTTGTAAGTCATTCATTCTGATTTTGAATTTCACATCATTTAGAAATTAACTCTCAGTGAAATTAGAGCTCACTCACTAAAATTTGTTGGAATGTGTAACAATGATTTAGTTGACCTAGGTATCGAACTAGTATAATTTGTTAAATTTTTAGGATGGAAATCGGCTTATCAAATATAAGCAAATAATTTCAAATGTAAGGTTGCTAAAAAAAGCAAAGTGGATTATGCGTTGAGGTGACACTTTGTCTATATTAAGTTCTAATGCTAACTGTAGTGGGAAGTTCTCAAACCTCAAGTTAATTAAGAGCATTCGAATCATATCTATAGAATGAACATTGAACACGATGTCTTAAAGCAATTAGATACGTCCGACATAATCAATGAATTTTTAATTGAAAATCGAGAAAAGCGCTTCCAGGTAAACTGAAAAGTTAAATTCCTAGGACTAGAGACTCCAAAGAAGTATTTCTCCAAGAAGGACCTGGCGAAAGGACTGCTGAGTCTGATGAGATTAACTAGTTTTTTCAAGAACACGAAAGCTTTCATCACTCTCAAGATGAAGATTAGTTTCAATACAAATTTTGAACTTCCCGCCATCTACTTTTTTTAATTATTATTCCGTCACTTCCGCCATCTTATACTTCTAGTTCGTATTCTATTTAGAGGAAAATTGTGCAATTTTAGTTTATATCATTACTCGTGAACTCTCTATAGTATGGGTTCTCTGTGTCCCTCCCCAAATGAAAAAATATAAATAATTATCATTAACGAGATCTTACCTTGGTAGTAAAGCCACTACGCAGGATAATAAAGTGACCAACCAATATATAGGTCTCACCATGGCCATCTGAATTGTCCAATAGGTGCTTGGCAATCCAAAACAGTTAACACAGTAGGTATTGTATATTAAAGAGTAGAGGTAAAAGGCACCTATTGATAAAATTATAGATGCTGCATGGAGAATAGTCTAAAAATAATAATAACAATAAACATTAATGAACATTTTCATGAAGTTTCGATTAACTTAGGTCATATATATACAGGGTGTCACAGAATAACTATTCCTAATTTTCAGAAATGACAGAGGACTTGAATAAACATTTTTTATTCATAAACTAGTGTCCGTAAATTCTTCAATAACGAGATAAAATAAAATAAAATTGAATCATAGCAACCTTTTAAGAAAAACAAAACTATTTTTGTACTTGTCATTTCACGTGTGTCACAAATTATATCTTATTAGATAAGTGTGTTTAATTATAATTATATGATATATCACGTTACATGTCACAAATTAGTATTTATTAGATAAATCAGGGTTTGATTGAAAATGTATCATTTTACAAATATCGTTAACCGTTAATTCCAGCTGATTATCCCACACTTTGGATTAAATTGCTGCTAATGCACAGAGAAGGGCTTGTTTCTTGGCCTGCACGTTCACCATATTTGACTCCAGTTGATTTTTGTACTTGGATTCATATTAAATCACTGGTTTATGCGACACATCTTAATACCGAAGATTACACATCGTTATAATTTGTGGATCTAGGTAAATTGTTCGAAATCAATTCTTCGAAAGTCAATTGTTCGAAATCAATTATTCGAAAATCAATTCTTCGAAAGTCAATTATTCGAAAATCAATTGTTCGAAAATTTATTGTTCGAAATTCAATATTCTGAATAGAATACACAAAAATAGATAGATAGAAGTTTTTATTACTTTGTTTACCTTATTAAATGTTTGTTAAGCGTTTATCTCTTAGAAATCTTTTGCGATAACGGGAAATCCTAATGACAACGGTAGGTCTAAATTATACATAGGTGAATTGATCGAAAACAATTTATCGAATGACAATTGACCGAATACAATTTATCGAAAAACAATTTATCGAATAAACAATTTATCGAATAGGTGAATTTATCGAATGACAATTTTTGTAAAGTAAATTATAATAATTTTCAATAATAACCCAACCAAACCTACCCCTACCAAACCACCTTCGTATTTTTAGTCAATTTTTGAAGAATAAATTATAATAATTTCCAATAATAACCCAACCAAACCTACCCCTACCAAACCACCTTCGTATTTTTAGTCAATTTTTGAAGAATAAATTATAATAATTTCCAATAATAACCCAACCAAACCTACCCCTACCAAACCACCTTCGTATTTTTAGTCAATTTTTGAAGAATAAATTATAATAATTTCCAATAATAACCCAACCAAACCTACCCCTACCAAACCACCTTCGTATTTTTAGTCAATTTTTGAAGAATAAATTATAATAATTTTCAATAATAACCCAACCAAACCTACCCCTACCAAACCACCTTCGTATTTTATCACCATTAGGAACCTGCCACCTATTCGATAAATTGATTTCGAACAATTGAGTTTCGAATAATTGATTTTCGAATAATCGGTCATTCGAAAAATTGATTTTCGAACAATTGATTTCGAACAATTGATTTCGAATAATTTACCGGTACCCATAATTTGTGTATCGAAAATGGTGGTCGTAATTTCGAACAATATTTATAAAGTTTGATGCAGTATTATTTCTAGCATAATGTTTCTTAATATAACTGCTTCGATTTAGTAAGTAACTACTCTTTCCTGATGTAATTGTTTTTAAAGATTTCCAGTTTATCTTGATAACGAGAAATTTCCGGACACTGGTTTATCATTAAAAAATGTTCAAGTATAGTTATTAAGTGACAGCCTGTATAAGAGTAGAAAGACTATGAATGTACTCGAGTGTATACTGATTTATTATTTCAATACTACACCTAGATCAGTAATGGTCACACACTATGACCGTTATTGAAAAATTGTGGATTTATTTAATCAGTAGTGGTCACCCCACAAAAAATTAAATTTTTTTAAAAACCGGTTCAAATGACATACTCTGTGTGCTTTTTAACTTACCAATACTAAACACTTTTCAGTACATATTTTTAAAAGCTTAAAGCGTTTCAATTAAAAGTTAAAACTTGAATTGGACTTTCTCATGTCGGCGAACAAAACAGCTGTGCATTCGAGTCCATGTTGAGAAATATTTAAATATTGGACAGTATCGTAAGATTAGTTACTTGGAGTAGTGGAACACAAAATAAATGGACTACTAACAGACGATTTTTCTCTTGGTATAGGTACCACATATACTATGGTATACCACATATACTATAGTATACCAAGTATGGGTACTTGATGTTTTAGACTTGCGAAACCGTACTAGAACTATGGGACTGAGCACACACAGCGACGGAGTCGAGTACACTTCGTTTAGTATCAATTCTGCTCCTTTCTTTTTGTTGTCAAGTTTATTAAATTTTTCTAAACGCTGCAATTAATATTTATTTTTATGGTGTCAAGACGCATATAACCTCAGAGACAACCCTCTAATAACCACAAAAACATTCTGCAATCTTGTATTTATTATAGATTCACCATATTGTAGACGTTTCTACCTGCGAAATTTGGCAGTAGCTAATTGATTGATAGAGTATAGTGTCTTCTGCATAGTACAATCGAGGTACCCTATAACGATTCCAAAGTATACCTGGTACAAGCAAGAAAAAATCGTCTAATGATTTGCCGCACGAAACTGCAATATTGGCGCGAGATTTAATTGAATATCGACACTTTTAAACCAAAACTGGCCTTTACTACCGCAGTGACCTTTACTCCCTCAAATACCCTACCTTATTATTTATTTGATATATATATTGTATCTTGGAAGGTATTATCTTTGTATGTTGTATTAGTCTATAATACCTTATGATTAATTTAACTTACTATATTACAATACTATACTTACCCAGGAACGCATTTCAATGGAAGCATGTAAAAGCATCACAAACATACAGCATGTAGTTGCCGCCGTACCAAATTCGAATACATCCACATCAGTATTATCATAGGCGTATTGGCATATAAAAAATATAGCTGTACTCTGATACAGTGCATCTAACATTGTAATCCAAAATGAAAACGACCTGTATACTTTTCCTAAACGACCTCTACTATACAAATGTGGATTCTTTAAGAGAATCCCTTGAGGAACGTCTTGATCATATACACCTAAAAACAAATTTACAAATTTTGTATATCGTTTTAAGGTCAAATAATGAATAATTTGGTTAACATTTGTCTATCAAAAACTAGTAGCTTATTAGATAACTTCGGTATTGGAAAACAAAAAAAAGATGTCCAGCTGGTATGAGAATATGTTACAAATGTTTTCACTTCGTTTAGATAATAGTTTCCACTACCAGTTACCTTACAGTCATTATAATAAAATTATTGTTTAATTATAGGTACATACATTATTCGTTTTATAGACTGTTACCGTATGTTTCAGTTTGAATCACTGTTATATAATGTTTCCACCACGTAATTAAAAGAATTACTTTCCAGTACTCCACCGAATATTACTGCTCACAAATCTGATCAGTAATCGATTTCTGAACATACTCTCTTAAATGGATATTAGACGACCTTGACGAACTTTAGAATGGTACGCTAAAATGGAAGACGTTGTTCAAAAGACTGGCATAGAATCAGTAACGCAGGCATAACGATAGTCACGAATTATGAATGAATGTCTCTGTAAAATTACAATCGCATTTTGCTAAACCATAGTCTGCATTATTTGTATCTTCTGTATGTTCCTTGTGGTATATTCGTTATCCTTTTTACTATTTATTTTGGAAAATCAAACCACAATGTTTCGGTAGCGTTAAAAGAATAATGTATTATTTGTAATCATGTGAAAAGGTATTGCCAACAAATCGAGGCAACTCTCATTGTAGTACCGCCCCGTTGCTCGATAACTACTGCGCAGCTAGAGGTGTTGCCAAACAATATTGTGTATAATATTGTGATGTTGGTTTGGTTCAAGTAATATTGATATATTGTTTGATTTACATGCGTCCAAATTTTCCAATTAAATTATAGCTACCTCTGTATGTCGACTTCAAGCCAAATAATATTCCCTAAATATATCCAAATAATTTATCTATAGAGACTATTGACTGATTGAAGTAATAGTTGGTATTTACAAAGACTGAATACATATAAGGCTCTTCGTACTTTTCAAGACCCTTTTACTGCATCCATAACACTATCAGGAAGCAGCAGGAAAAGTTACCGAATTGAAGTAAGGTTCTTCGTTTAAATCAGATTTTTCCCAGTTTAGTATACTAAGAAGCACTAACCACAGAAGGGGCGGTTTCTCCAAAGAAATCCAACGGCGTCGCCGATTTCTTCATTAAATAGTTATGAAAGACGTACGATAGGATTTTTAGTACATAAGAGTAAACTCCTGCTCCTGCTCAGAAATGTACATTTTTGCTCTGGCATTTAGTTATTTTTTGTAAAATATGTCGATTGAAGCTAGTAGTATAGGATCTTGATATAAACCGACCTTCACCGAGATGCTTATTTGATGAAACGTATTTTATATTTAATTTAATATGTCAATAAATATATTGCATATGGGTTGCCTAACAAATTTCAGTCCAGGATATGATTAATTAATTATTATAAAACAATTTTTTTTAAACATTTCACATGTTTGATTATTAGACAAATTCTATACTGTAGTGGTAAACTAGGAAATATAATTATATAATATGTAATAAAATAGTTTTTAAGAATATGGTTATTGACCTAATTGGTGTCTATTTGCCGTTTCTATGGGCACGAGTTACAGGAAGTAAAGTTCAATCCCTTACGGACTCCATAGAAACAAGAAGCAAATAAGCAATTCTTACATATTGTTATAAAGGATTTATTAAAAGTGAGTTTTTATAAAATATAGTTAATAAAGTTCGTTGGTACGAGATGGTTGCATTATTTTTATACATGGAAAATAATTCCCATTACAGGGCCATCACAATACCAATCGAAAGTATAAAGCCCATATAATATGCAAACGTTAGGTTGCCTATTCTTTTCCGGTTAAAACCCTCAGGTTGCCAGGTATAAACAGGTAAATCGATACTAGCATTTTTCACCGGTCTGATTATTGAATTAAAATTATATGAAAATAAAGATTATTTAATTATGAACACGGTGGTATAGGGTTGCCTGCGAAAAATCAGTCCCCAATTCCGGTTGTCGAATTTTAGAAAGTGAAATATTGCTGCGATAAAAATCAATTGCTTAACTATTGGCAACACAGAGGAACTTATCGTCGATCAACTTATAATGAATCTACTGGACCGTTTTGAAACAAACTCAACCAAACCAATAGCTTTTCAAAGCTTATTACCAGGCTTTGCCTCAAATGAAAATGCAAGTCAGCTAGAGCAGTTTTCTATGTATATTGAAGATAATTACTCGCTGTCTGCTCTTCGGGGTGAATACTACTTATGGTGCAATCAAATGGGTGAAGATTTAGACAGAAATACCGAAACCCTAAAGGTTTTGGAGCACTGTAACAAAAATGTTGTCCCTGTTCTTCATCATTTACTGGTTATTCTTTCTACTTTACCTGTTGCTACAGCCAGTGTCGAGAGATCTTTTTCTACTCTTAAAAGGGTAAAAACCTTTCCAAGAAATAAAATATCACACAAAAGGCTAAGTTTCCTTGTTGTGCTCTCAATACACTTGGACATCGATGTTTTTCCTGATAAAATACTTGACATTATGGCTAATAAAAAAAAGCGGATATTGTCTTTGTAACCATTATTCTTACTACCTACTTATACTTTTTATAATTATGAGATTGTTTGTAACTATAGGTAATAATAATTACTCAATTTTAACAGAAGATTAAAAATGTTTCTAACAAAACCTGTATTTTAACGTGTTGTTTTGTACCTTGACAATTTTCTACTTTTCATCTAAGCCCTTTGACCTTGACCTCTGTAACGATGTCCCCCTGAAACATCGTTCTAGAGACGACTATGGATCGATACAAAGCTGTTTTTACCAAGCCAGTGTAGATATAAAAGGACGACCGAGAATCGTAGCAGTCAGGCTAGCGAGGTATTGACTCGGTGGGCTTCCTTCTCCGGTTGGCAAGGAACTAACTTGTCGACAATCACTCTCCTCGTTCAGCAAGGTATTGACCTGTCTGAATAAACCTGTCCGCGCTGGAGGTATTGACTTCAGCGAAAATCCTGAACCTGCTAGCGTGCGAAAGGTATTGACTTTCGTACTCCTCTGAAGCTCCTGTCCCTAAGGTACTGACTTAGGGATACTACACCCTCGCTGAAGGTATTGACTTCAGCGTACATCCAGAAACCCGATAGAGAGCGGAAGGTATTGACTTTCGCCCTCTCCTGAATTTCCCGTCTCTAAGGTATTGACGGAGGGATATTCCGCTGCGTTTACTGTACGAGCCGTTAGACACTCCTCCGATCGAAACCCCACCAACAGAAGACGTCACCTTCGGCGAAATCCCAGGAGCAGAAGCTTTCATTTCGAATTATCTGTTAAATCCGAATGCCCTTTTTGTAAATATCAACTGTACATAGTGTTTTTAGAAATAAACTTCATTTTATCTTGGAATCCTGTCTCTGACTGTACGTACCTACCCGGCAAAACGTAACTACCCATACGCAGGGTTACAAATGGCGCCCGAGCAGTAAAAAAAAATAAAAGCAGATTACTTTGGCCAGACAGGAAAGATAGCTCACGAAAGGAGTAGGATCTAGGGTAAGACAAAGATTGATAATATTTTATTATGTCAGACGACGAGGAAACTTTAAGCCAAGACGGATCCGTCAAAGTAGGTTGGGTCTACAAGTTGAATAAAGAAAAATTAATAACAGAACTGAACCACCGAAAAATTTCAACAGATGGTACCGTAGAAGAATTAAGATCAAAACTGGTGAATGAAGTCAGATCAACTAAACAGAAAAGCACCGCACCTCTCATCTCCAACCAGACCACCAGCACAGTCACGACAAACGAAGACGTGCAAACAGATAGACTCCATCAGAAAATGGGGACTACATTACGACGGTACCAGAGATCCCATAGAATTCCTAGAACGTCTCGAAGAACTCCAAACTGCATACGAAATACAAGATAACGTTATGTTAAGGGCCCTGCCAGAAACCCTAAAAGGAAAAGCGATACTTTGGTACCGCAATAACAAAAAATACTGGGACAATTTGAGGGATTTCACAAGAGACTTCATCAACTTCTTCGCAGTCACAAACAGAACACAGGTACTAGAGGCCCAGAGAGAAAACAAAAGAACTCAGGAGTATATCATAGATATCCAGACACTCTTCCGGAGACATGGCAGTTTTGACTATCAAGAAGAAGTAAACAGAATGTTGAGAATTGATCAATTGATAGCTGATCTAATCCTAACCCAACCTTGACTCTATCCTACTTTATATTTTACCTTTGTTTTACATAGTGTTAAAAATTGGTAATTAGATATTCAAATGTATTTTTCAATTGTCAAGTTGACAGGCGATGAGCATTTTTTGATAATTTCATGCGATAGCGTCAAAGCGAAACAGAAAGGCGAAAAGCAAAACGTGCTCCGAATTGTTACTCCGTTTATTTATTTGTATTGTCAGAATATTCAAAAGGTATGTTGAAAATTGTATCAAATTAAGCTATATTTTTTTTGTCAAATTGGATACTGATTATTTTGTATATCGGCAGGTACCTTTTGATGCACTTTTGGAAATCTGTTCATTAAACTGAATTTTTGCAACTTTGGACTCAGTTTATTTACACCAACAAACCCAAATCCCACTAAATTAAACAACAGGTTATGGGCCCAGAGGAGCTGTAAAGGGTTTTGTTGGAAGTAAGGACAAGAAATCGACGGCGAAGTCCACGAAAGCAGTCCAAAACGTCAGAACCAGCACAAGTTCTCCAGCACGAGTTCGTGACGAGTCGACATTGCAACGAGAGTCCCGTCAGTCAGCGCACAGCAAGTCAACGTTGAGCAACGTACACGAAAGTCGCTTTAAGTCAGAAAATCACCACGAAAGATTGTAAATTCATTTTGTTTATTTAAAAATAGTCAGAAGTCAGTCAAATTGTTAAAATTTGAAGCAAAATGGATACTGTAAAATCTCAGTTGGAGATGTTAAGTGAAGATAGTCAGGGAAATGTCAATTTCATTTCATGGCGATTTAAATTAAATCTAACACTAAAGAATAAAAACCTGTACGACATTGTATCAGGTGGGGAAGTCAGACCAGCAGGTGCTACGTCAGATGCAACCGTTTCAGCTTGGATAAAGAAAGATATCGAAGCTCAAACATTGATAGGTTTAAATGTAAACAGTAAGATTGCGAACAAAATTGCAAATTGCAAAACTTCCAAAGACGTGATCGACAAATTAGTTAGTTTATATGGCACAAAGACTGATGTAACTTTAGAAACGTCCCGAATCAAATTCTTTACCTTCGAGTATGATGAAAACAAGTCAGCAGTAGAAAATTGTATGGAGATCATGGACTTGGCTGAAGAAGAAGTTTCAACTGAAAATGATCCAATAAAGGAAAGTTGGGTCATGACGAGAATTTTGAGTGTTTTACCGGCAAAGTTGGAGCATTTCAGAACATCTTGGAACAACGTGACAGGATCTACAAAGAACTTAGAAACTCTCATCGAACGTCTCAGACTTGAGGACGAGCAGCTCAAGGAACCGACGACAAACGCAGAGGGCAGCACTAGCACCGCTCTCATCGCAAGACGTGAGAAACAAGGACATTCGTCGGGCAAACAGGATAAGTCACAGGTCGCATGTTACAAATGTGGGAAGAAAGGTCACGTGATCAAGGAATGCAGAGGAAAGGCATGTCAGAAATATCTCGACTACTGTAAGAAGAAATACTCATGCAACAATTGCAAGCAGAAAGGACACTTCGCATAGGACTGTCCATCCCGAGAAGAAGGAAATAAGTCAGCAAACGGAAAGCCAATCAAGAAGGCATTTTTGACCACAGCACTCTCGACAGTGGACAACGACATCTCCAAGGACAGAGAAGCTTCAACACATGACGTCTCATCGCGAATGGTTTGTACAGCTTGCCGAGCTGGACGAGCCCATTCCAATTGTGATTGGAGACGCAACCAAGTTAGATGGCGTTGCAGTCGGGAACATTGAGATGGAGGCTTTTGATGGTCAAGAGTGGTATCCAGTTGTACTTGAAGATGTGATCTACGTAGCAAATCTCAACTTTAATCTTTTCTCAGTAAGTCAGATGCTGGACAAGGGACATGTACAGAAGGCGAATGGAAAAGAGTCAACATTTTTCAGTCTAGATGGCAAGGAAGTTGTGGCAATAGCAAGGCGCAAAGGAAATCTCTACAAAATGATGCTCAGGAGAGAAGAAGAGACAAGTTTGATGGCTCAGTCGATCAAAGTATGGCACGAGAGACTCGCCCATCAAAACGTGAAGTATGTGAGGGAAATATTGAAAAGAAAAGAAATAAACTACATTGATGATTGGAATAACTATGTGTGCACAGGGTGCTCATATGGTAAGCAACATCGATCCTCACATCCGAACAACCCCAAGACAGCCCAGCAGCCATTAGATCTTGTTCATGTGGACACCGGCGAGATGAACATCCCGTCTCTAGGAGGAACCAAGTATTGGCTCATGTTTAAGGACGATTTTACTCACTACCGAAGCTGTTATTTTCTGAAGACGAAAAGTGAGGCCCCTGAGAAGATTGAAAGCTACCTGAGACTGGGGAGGAGAGTGAAGAGTCTGAGATCTGATAACGACACTGAGCTGAAGAATGCAAAAACGAAAGAGCTGATGGACAAGTTCGGAATCTTTCATACCTTCACGAATGTACACACGCCAGAACAAAATGGAAGGGTTGAAAGAGAGATGAGAACGATCGTCGAGGCAGCAAGGGCAATGATACAGGCAGATGGTTTGGACGAGAAACTATGGGCAGAGGCAATGAACCACGCAATCTTCACGATCAATCAGACAGGAACCAGCAACGTACCAGGAAAGAGTCCAGCGAAACTGTGGTTTGGAAGGCAAATGAAAATTGAAAAGCTGCGACCCTTTGGGTGTGAATGTTATGTGCTTACACAAGCACAGAAAAGAGGCAAGATAGATCGAAAATCAGAAAAGGGAATTCTGGCTGGCTATGATATTGATTCGCCCTGCTACAGGATTTATATGAAAGAGAAGAGAGAAGTGATCAGTTCAGACAATGTAATCTTCGATGAGGAAAAGATGAGACTGAGACAAGGCACTGAACTTGAAACATCGGCAACAGAGGGCACACCTGAGAAGCAAGAAGAAAACAGCAGCGAGATAGACGAAGAAGAGGACAACTGGACAACCGGAGAAAGTGATGAGGAGCTTAACGACAACGAAAGTGGGACACAACCGCCAGAAGAAGAGCCAACAAGAAGAGCTTTGCGAGATCGTCGAACTTTGCAACCACCACCGAGACTGATAGACTACGTACTTGACACCAGACGTGGAAGAAAAAGCGCAAAAGTAGCCATGATTGGTGAAACAGAAGACATCTCTGTGAGAGAGGCACTCAAAGATGAGAAGTGGAGAAGAGCGATGCAGGAGGAGTACGACTCGCTAATGGAAATGAAAACTTGGGAACTGGTGAAATGTCCTGAAGTAGTGAACCCGATCACTTGTCGTTGGGTACTTCGAGAGAAGGCAGACGGAAGGTACAAGGCCAGACTCGTGGCAAGAGGATTTGAACAGAAGGAGGGAGTGGACTACGCAGAGACATTTAGCCCAGTAGTCCACCACGCATCGATACGACTACTTTTGAGCCATGCAGCGTCAGAGGAAATGAAGTTGGTATCGTTCGATGTGAAAACGGCATTTTTGTATGGAAACCTGGAACAAGCCATCTATATGAATCAGCCTGAAGGATTCGACGATGGATCAGGGAAAGTTTGCAAGTTGTATAAGAGTCTTTACGGACTCAAACAAGCTCCAAGGATGTGGAACGAGAGAGTCACCACACACTTTGAAAAGAAGATAGGTCTGATTTGCACAGATGACGACCCGTGTATCTACTACAACAAGGACAAGAGCATTATGCTATCACTCTTTGTGGATGATGGATTGATAGTTGGAAAAGACGAAAAGGAAATATACAGACTCTTGAACGAGATAAGCAAATAATTTCAGATCACATTCAGCAAGAAACCACAAGACAAATTGACGTACTTGGGCATGGAAATCAAGATCGACAAAGATGGCATCTTCGTGAACCAGCTACCGTTACACGGACAAGATCTTGAGAAAGATGAAACTCGAACAGTGCAACCCAGCTTCCACACCCATTGAGCAAGGAATGGTTACCAAGGCGACAGACTTCAATAACGACGAGGCACTTCCGGCGAACAACAACTATCGCGAGGCGATAGGGAGTTTACTGTACCTAGCTACAATCACTCGGCCAGACATCAGCTTCACCGTGAACTACCTCAGTCGATTCTGCAACAAGCCCATGAAAAGCCATCAGGCGATGGTGAAAGGTATATTTCAGTACCTGAGAGGGACAGTGACAGCAGGAATTTACTTCGGAGGAGGCAAAGAAATAGTGGCTTATACCGATTCAGACTTTGGAGGAGATTCTGAGACAGGAAAGTCAACGAGTGGAGTGTTGGTGATGAGAGGAGGACCAGTGATTTGGTACTCACAGAAGCAGCGACTGGTAGCGATTCCAACTGCAGAAGCCGAGTACCGAGCCGCGGTGTCTGTCATTGACGATGTGTGCTGGATAAAGAGAATCGCACTGGAACTTGGTATCCTGGAAAGTGATCAGCCGATCACCCTGAAAATCGACAACATGTCGGCAATTCACATGTTGAAGAATTCAGACGAAGGAAAGACAACCAAAGGAAAGAAACATATTGAGATACCACGAAAGCACATTCAGCAACACGTCGGCAACACTGTGACACTGCAACACGTCGAGAGCAGCAAGCAGATTGCAGACATCTTCACCAAGCCACTCAACAGAAGAATTTTTGAGAAGCTTCGCTGTGAATTGATCAAGGAGTGTTGAGAATTGATCAATTGATAGCTGATCTAAACCTAACCCAACCTTGACTCTATCCTACTTTATATTTTACCTTTGTATTATATAGTGTTAAAAATTGGTAATTAAATTAGATATTCAAATGTATTTTCCAATTGTCAAGTTGACAGGCGAGAGCAGTTTTTGATAATTTCATGCGATAGCGTCAAAGCGAAACAAATTATCAAATTAAGCTATTTTTTTTTTGTCAAATTGGATACTGATTATTTTGTATATCGGCAGGTACCTTTTGATGCACTTTTGGAAATATGTTCATTAAACTGAATTTTTGCAACTTTGGACTCAGTTTATTTACACCAACAACCCAAATCCCACTAAATTAAACAACACAGAATAAACACAAACATGAAACCACAATACAAATTGTACGTAAAAAGACAAGACATCTCATCAGTCCAGGACCTCATCAGATTGACAGAAGAATACGATATGATACACGCGGATATTCGAAAAAAAGATACTACAGACAATCACAGACCAAATTGGAGACAAACAAGACGGACAAACAATGATAAAATACCAAACTACGTCAGACAAACATGCTGCTGGAAATGCGGGAAAAATGGACACAGCCGTAGAGTATGCCGTTCAACTCCTATCCTTTTCTGCAGCCACTGCGGAACTATGGGCACTACATCTAATAACTGCAGATGTCGAGTACAAACGGAAAACTCCAGGAGGGCTGGGTTCAGAGGAGACAACCCAGCCGACGCATAGAGACCTCCTTAACAATCTGTCACAACCAATATTCAACAGACCATTAGCAGCATTCAAAAATTTTCTGCGGCGCCATTTCTTTTTCTCGTTGGACCCCCCCCCCCTAAACCAAATCTTGGATACGTGCCTGACTTGAATATTTACGAGTAGGCTGCATGGACGAAACCTGTCAATTCAATGTCACTTGTCTTGTTTTTGACATTTCAAAACAATGTAAAACAAGCGAATACAGCAACTAACCACAAAATATAGTAGATTAGATGACAAATTACTCTGAATTGCTCACTCAGATTAGATGAACGTTTGAGAAAATCGAAACCGAAGTTAATTTCAAATGTCAAAAACAAGACATGTGGCATTGAATTGACAGGTTTCGTCCATGCAGCAAACACGTAAATATTCAAGTCCCCTAGATTATTTTAGTTTTTTCAGTAACCACATTAATAGCACGGTTCAGATATTCGGGAACATCTAGAAATCATTTCTGTTTCGACTTTGAATCGTACCCTGAAAGGCCTAGTAAATGTCAGTCGTTTTAGACATGAAAATTTTGTAGTGGCAACACTGAATGGACTACTGGAATCTCATCCATTGTAACTATAGCGACAATCTACTCCAAAATGATGCACAGCATATACGAGTCTATCGCTATCCTTTTCATTTTCAAGAACAAATAGCATGCGCACTCTCTTTCTTGAAATGTGCGGACTTTAGCTGCTATGCTGTGTCGCATGGGATGGTTGGGACCTCTCAGTTGCACACATTCACTCGCAGCAATATTTCACTTTTTAAAATTCGACAACCGGATTTCGGGACTGATTTTTCGCAAGCAACTCTATACCACCGTGTTCATAATTAAATAATCTTTATTTTCATATAATTTTAATTCAATAATCAGACCGGTGAAAAATGCTAGTATCGATTTACCTGTTTATACCTGGCAACCTGAGGGTTGTGACCGGGAAAGAATAGGCAACCGAACGTTTGCATATTCTATGGCAGAGGTCCTCAAATGGCGGCCCGCGGGCCAGGTCCGGACCGCAAAGTCGTTTGGAACGGACCGCGAAAAATTATTAAAACCACGCGTAGATACTCAAGTGATAATAATGGGCGTTGTCGAAAATCATCGTCTACTTCGGAATTGGACAAGCATACTTGGCTACACGGCTGACTTTAAATGAGGTCGACTGTTCGAGTATCGCCCTACCTCCCCCGGAGTGGGCTCGCTCTGTGACCGACCCTGTAGTTGTTGTCAGTCGTCTGCTACCAGAGAGTGAGAGTACAGAGTACATAGAATCTATGGGCTTCATACTTTCGATTGGTATAGAATTTGTCTAATAATCAAACCAGTGAAATGTTTCAAAAAAAATTGTTTTATAATAATTAATCAATCATATCCTGGACTGAAATTTGTTAGGCAACCCATATGCAATATATTTATTGACATATTAAATTAAATATAAAATATGTTTCATCAAATAAGCATCTCGGTGAAGGTCGTTTTATATCGGGATCTTAGACTATGGTCAATTTAGGTACCTATCACTATAAACAACATTGCGCGTTTCTTTCAAAATGCGTTGATGATATGGCAACATTTACAGAATAGAAGTCTCCCTGTGTGTACCAACCGCAGTGAAAACCAATTTTAGGATTATTTTATGTTTTCAAGGAAGCTTAATCAACTTATTTGGATGTTGTGAGCGTTCTACTCTCCACCGACAAATGGAAAAGCTTTTTTGTAACCCTTTCTAGCATTGCAAAGCTTCAACGAAATGTTCCTCTCAAAAAAGCGCGTTGAATAAATACCTACACGGGATTCGGATAAATTTTTAGTAAGAATTTTTGAATGTTTCTGTTGGGTTCAGTAGGTTAGTATTATTGAACCCACATCCATATATGTAGGTTAGTCCAGGTACTTTTTAATTGATACAATATTGCTAGCCTATATCAATTTTTCACTGAAATACTTGAAAATGGGAAAAAAATCATAATATAACCATTTTTTCACTTACCAATAGCCAAAGGAGGTAACGAAGTAAATAACAAGTTATACAACATAAGATACATTTGATCAATCATTACTGTTCCAGAAAACCCACAATACATCTGATACCAGAAACAAAGGAACACAAACGCCTAGAATAATAAAACATTACTAAAAGGTATCAAAATAAAACATGTAAGCAAAAATATCGGTTCGTGAGACAACTCGACCCCAACCTTTAACAGGTAGAAAGTAGGCGAGCGAATTAACCTAATATAATCTCTGTCCATAGTAGTGTTTGTTTTTAAAAAATTTTAAATCAATTAAACAATAATGGTGTTTCATCTAGATAAAGTTAAAAAACTAAGTATTTGTTAAAGTAAGGATAAATATAGTTGGTTGTCTTTTTTTGTAACAATAGGATGGAGGACTCATCTCACATTCTATTCAGTTTCCATTGTCCACTAGTAAACAACTGATGATAGATGATAGACTTTAATTAGTAATCTGTTGCTCTTGAATCACATAACTCCTCTGCTGATTGTTTTTTTCGTCGTATCATTTATTTCAATTTAGAGACGGTTTACTGACTGCGCCATGTGTTATTTTGTAAAGTGTTCATTATTTAAATAAAATATATATTACATTGACAGTGTAATTGTATGTCTGACAACCAACTGACTTACAGTGTATGCCAAAACAATCAAGCCAAGGTTGCCAGTTCGATTTTTATTCCGTCAGTAAATACCTTGTTAAAAATTAAGTAGATTATATTTATTTTATGCTTTAAAAATTTCATTTAATGATAATGAAATAAGCCTATGAATTCAAAAAACATAAATTTTTTTTAATCAAAAAGTAGTCGCATCCACCAAAAGGTTATTCGTGACGGAGCCTGAAATTATGTGTGTGTTTTAATTTTTTGGCTCTGGATTTAACCAGTTAGCCAGATTTATACTTTTTATCAATTTTCCAGGTTTTCTGTAGGTTTCTATAATGTTAAATGTTAGTATATTTATATTGGTTAATTTCTCGCGATATTGTTAAACTTTATACAGTATGTCAGTTTCTTTCATAAATTTTAGTTATTGAGTGAACAATTTTCACCGAGAAGTTGCTTGAGATTATTTGGCAACTGACATGCTAGGCGTTGATTATTGAAATTGTTACAATAAACCAAAACATGTCCCACAGTCAAAGTTGTGTTGCATTGTTCACATCTAGGCCGAACATTTTGAGAAAATAAATTATAATAAATAATAGAGAGTGTGTACTGTGTCCTAATCGTAAGCGAGAAAGTATTATTTGTCCGATGCGATTTTCTATTCGAGGTAAACATGCAGTTTTTATAACTTGATTCAACTTTGATGACCTACACTGCCACTCACACTGCCACATATCAATCACTTTCAAGAAAAAAAATATTTTAAGTCACTGGCTAAACATTTTAAGGCCGATTCAGCCGTTTCGGTACAAACTCCAAACTGCTATTCGCGCACTTTGATAAGCTTCTTCATTCCCATGAATACCTATGTGGGAAGGTATCCATAAAAACTGTATTGATCTCAATATATCTTGAGCTAGTTGAAGTTCGCATTTAATTAGTGAATCGGCAATAATAAGTGCTTTAGACAAGTTGGTATAATTAATCTGTTTTATAGCTCGATAAATGGCTTATAACTCAGCAGAGAAAACGTTTACATAAGCAGGAAGTTCTTGTTTCAAAAATACTACAAATATCACAATGTAAAGTTACATAAGTACTTGTACATATATTAGAGCGTGCCGAAATTTCACGCAAGATATAAGTGTATGTGATAACCTAAAGATTAATTATAATAGGTAATTATAACAATAAATAAGTGTCATAATTTTTTTCAGTAGAATATTAAATCTTTCATGTAGATCAATAAATCAGTTTGTGTGTTTTGGCATGTAGTGTGTCAGAAGGTTGTCAGACAAACTTTGTAGACCAATGTCAATATAATAAATATTTTATTTAAATAATTAAAACTTTAAAAATAACACAGCAGCCGGCAAACTGTGTCTGAATTGAATTAAATAATAATTGAAATGTCAGACGACGAAAAAAGCAAACAACAGAGTATTTATGTGATTCAAGAGCAACATATTCAGATGCACAGAGATATCAATTAAATAGTCACCTCGGTTGGTTAAAACAGCCGGAAATCGAAAAAAAAATACCTTATCTCTTGCTCTCCGCATTCCACACTTAACAACGCTACAAAACGATGGCATTTAGATAATTTCAAGAACTTTTTACTAATTTAAGTGTAACTATCATCCGTTGTTTATCAGTAAGCAATGAAAACTAAATAGAATATGAGTTGAGGACCCACAGCAATAAGGCCGACCTGTCAGTGACGTCATTCTGGAATGGTATGTAGTTAAGTGTAATCTAATTGTAGGTTGTTTTTCCCAATTTAACACGAATTATGCGAAATACCTACTACACTTTTTACATACAGAGTTTGTGCTCCTTATATCTAGTCTACATGGATTAATAGAAAATAAAAAATTTAAAACATGATTGTCGGAGGAAGATAGAAATTGAAAGTGATTGGTTATGGTTTTGAGGGTTGTTAAAAAATGTATTTGACAGGATAAAATAGTAAAAAAGAAACCTATTGAATTTTTAAAATATTGTGAATGTGTGATTTATTGAAAACCGGTTCTGGAAATTACCCAAAAGTGATTGTATTATTAAAAACATAATAGGAGCTAAGATGGTACTAGTTATAATTGTAATTTTAATTTTTCTACAATCAATTAAATTAAAGAAAATCATGAGTATTTAAAAACCCATACAAGGTGGAATGTTTTTATTCAACAGAACAAACCAATTTTTAAAGGCTGGTCCTGATTTTTTTTGTATCAAATAATCAGTTGATCAGGTGGTGTAGTGTAATATTTTACTAAAATATGATCGAACTCACCGTTGAAAACATATGACCAAAATAATTCAGTAAAAATTCACATTTCATCGGGTATATTAGTAAACAATGAGAACAGTCATATTTTAATAATCACTTGATATTCCCCATAGGAAACTGTTATATGAAATCACTAGTCACACAAAAAGGACCCCGTATATTTAATTAATAATGGTAAGTTTCAATATAAATTTTGAAATACTTTTACAAATTTTGTTTATGACAAAATTAACCTTTGAGCGCGCTGTATGTCTACTTTTTCTGTTATTCGACAAGCATGACAGGTTAGGTTTCAGTTTTTGTAAAGAAAGTTGAAGTTGTGTTAAGAAAGTATTCGATTGGCATTAGCTGAGTCATATTTTTAGGTTTGATGCTCAAAAGACATTATAATACATAATAAATTTTAAAAAGTATACACTCACGGCATTTTTATAAAAAAAGTACAAAACCATTCTCGAAAGTCTATCATAGCTCCAATGGCCATGGACTAACAAAAATGTTTCCAAATACTTAAACCTCGATAAAGCAAAATCGGCAGCCATTACAGCTTGCATGCCCTCTTGACCCGATATACCGATACCAACATCAGCAGTTTGAATCATTGATACATCATTGGCTCCATCGCCAATAGCCAACGTCCTCTTTTTAAATTCTTCTTTAACTACTCTGAAACAGAAATATCTTCATTAATATATTTTGCCGAAATGGACTTTAAACGTTGGTTTTAAAACAAAGAAAAATAATAAAAAATAAACTAAGAATGCTGATGATACTATATTTGATCACATCATTTAAAAAATGACTTGAAAAATTTGACTGTTACGCTACAAATCTCCCCCAAGGAGCTGTGAGACTTGGTCGTTGATAGGGGAGCCGAGTAGCAGTTTCTCCTCGGGTCTTACGGGACTGGGAGGAATACGTGAAACCAAGGACAGCTCAACGGATTCCAGTGGAATGCAGAAATTCGATATCAGGATTTTCAGCGAGGAGAGTGGACTGATGTCCTGACAAGTTAGGCGATAGCCGGTTGCCGGAGTCAGCGGGGTAGTCGGAGCAACAGATTACTCGTGGAAGCCTGCCTGATATAAACCGTATCTAGTGGAAGGTGGTTGATGAGGTATATTCACTAGATGTGGGGACCTGCCTTAAACAGCTGGCCAAGTGGAAGGAGACCACAATAAAATACCCCTCAAGTTAGGCGATAGCCGGTTGCCGGAGTCAGCGGGGTAGTCGGAGCAACAGATTACTCGTGGAAGCCTGCCTGATATAAACCGTATCTAGTGGAAGGTGGTTGATGAGGTATATTCACTAGATGTGGGGACCTGCCTTAAACAGCTGGCCAAGTGGAAGGAGACCACAATAAAATACCCCTCAAGTCAAAGTGGAACAGCATATGCCGGGGACTGAGTGGTCAAGGGGAAGCTTGATCGCTAATATGTCGACTCTGGATACCTGGGTTAGGTTAGGTTTATGGTGAGTGGGTCTATAAGGCCCTCCACTGCGACTCGCAAGTCTATTGTTGGATACCTGGGACATCACCTCAAGTACAGGGGAAGAAGAAAAAGGAGGGCAAAATTGCCATCCCTCCTTCAGCTGGCAGCTGCGCAGCTACTGTAAAAATAATGAGAATGGACGTTCTTCCAAAGGCGTACCCTGAGACTACCTTCAATACGGACGATCAAACCCTATTGGAGAACACAATAGTAGAAGAAATGTATGCAGGATGGGGCATAACTTCCAGTTTGGCAGCATAAATTTCAGACCAGGAGTCGTTCTAATCGACTGTGAAACACCACAGACTGCAGAATTGTTCCAGATGACAGTACCACAGCTTAAAATGGAAGGGAGCAAAACTGATGGTGTGCCAGGGAGACAACATCCCAAAAATGCACACCGCAACATTCTTCCTCCAAAAAGCAAAGGAGTAGAAGAAAAGCTTCTACGTTTGATAGGAGCGCAAAATGAAGGTTTGATAACAAAACAAAAGAAGGTCCTCAACTTTAAAGAAGAGGGCAAAGGCCTAGTCTTGAGGGCAGGGGTAGATGATCTATCCTGTCAAAAAATCAAGGATAACGGGTTCACCATTCACTACCTGTTTGAGAAAATCCCCGTGCATGGCCTCAGAAAAGAAAAGGCCAGTGGCGACTCGAGTAGTTTGAAAAGCCCATACACCTTTAACCTCCCTGGAGAGGAGGCGCCGCTGCCCGAGGAGGAGATGAAGTTTGGATCGGAGGAAGGGGACATTACCCAAAACGACAACCAACAGGATGGCGGGAATTAGCTTAGCTGAGGTTAATGCTCACCATGCCAAAGGAGCTTCCGCGGTGATCACAAGATTGTCCATCAAGGACCAATGGGGGATGTATTTGATCCAAGAATCTTAGGTCAATAATAACCAGATGAGAGGATTAGCATGTAAAGATGCTAAGATAGTATATCACACAGATGGTGATATACCAAGAACATGTATTATGATACGAAACAATATTAATTATTTCTTTCCTTTGGAGGTTATACAAAGAATTTATTTAAAAAACTTTTATAAATTTAGACTTTCCTTTCCTACAGTTGAAGAATTAGATACTAACAATAAAAATTTTAGAGGTTCACTTTTGTATTTTGGAGATATTTCTTATAGAATTGCTAAAGTTTTCAGAAAGTATAATGTGACAGTTGCTTTAAAGACTGATTCGTCATTGAAACATATTTTTGTTAAGAACAAGGATAGAGTTCCTATGTTACATAAATCGGGTGTTTATAAAATATCTTGTTATGATTGCAATGCAGTGTATGCAGGTCAGAGTGGCCGTAGACTTGAATACCGTGTAATGGAGCATAGGAATTGTATTAAGAAATATTCCAACTTTGATTTTAATAATTCTCCTTCTTCTTTTGCTTATCATATTTTGAATGAACCTCATTCTCCAGATAAGTTTGAAGTTGAAATGCTTCATACTTGTAATAAAGGTATTAGAATGAATTTACTGGAGAATATTGAGATTCATAATGCTTTTTTAGATAGTGATGTCACTTGCTTAAATGAACAGATTTCTTCTACTGAAAATTATATTTTCTTACACCTACCTATGGATATAATTTCTGCTGGTTTTAATAATTGACTATGTTTGTTTTGTATAATTATTTCGGAATGGGGAGTTGGATTTAATGTTTATTGTTTGTTGGGTTTTAATTTTAGGTTATTGTTATTATTGAAGTTGAATCTAGTTATTCTTCTTCTCTTTTATGTGAATGAAACATTAACAATTGTATGGGTTGGGAGATTTTGTCAATTTTGTTCATAGAACTATATAAGTTTCAATTTTGTAGTTTCTTATGTCAAGCGACATTTGTCAGTTGTCAAGAATCCATTTTATTTCCGGTGTTAAGTACATCACGTGTGCTAGTGGTTGATTTGTACAATATTTTAATTTTGATGGAGATTAATTATTATCAATTTCAATATGTTTTCGGTTATAGTTACAACTGTTACAGTTGTAATAATCATTTTATTTTCAAAGTTGGTGATTGATTGTTGCCAGGTTGACGATTACAACTTAGCAAATAGCCAGGGTCCCAAAGAAGCTATTTGCAAATTTTCTCGGATGTATTTACAATTCTTATTTATTACCCCCTTTTTGTTTGATGGATCCTTCAAAGTGAATATAGATTTTAAAATTTTTTTAAATTATAAAGAATTTTGGAGAAATTTCGTGTCTTCCATGTAATTATTTTCCAGTCTTTTTTCGGTTTACATATAAGAAACCATTCCCTTGGGTTTGACCCATATTATTAGTATAGTTAAATAACTTTTTTCTTCTTAGATTTATTATAGTTTTCTCATGAGAAAACTTCTATACATTAGTGTCTTTTATAATAATTTTCCTTTTTTTTCTTGTTTCCATACCACTTTTGATTGGTTTTTTCATTCAATGATCTTACTTTAATATCATAATGAATAATTTTGGTGACAGCAACCTATGATTTTTCCAGTTGTAAATGTTTCATGAAGGTAACTATACTTATTTTGTGATTTTATTAAGTGTTAATTTGGATACATTTTTTAAATTTTGTACTTTTACAATTACTTTCAATCTTATTTGTTTTGCATCAACATTTAAATGTAATTAATAAGTTTAATATTATATAATTTGAATTTAAAGAATCAGTTTCATCATTATTTTATAGTGATGGCTTGTTTCAATATTATAACAGGATTTCATGAGATCTTTATATTAAGTATACCATTTCTATTATAGCCTGATGATGGTAATTAATTTACCGAAACTAGTAGCAGATTGATTGTCCTTTGATTGGACAAATTAAATTATTGTGGATTGGACTTTGAGTTTTATTGAACCCTCTTGTTTTAATTATTTTTGTCTTTCAGAATACATGACTCGACACCTCGTTCCAGTTCGAGCACACACACGAGAAGAAGGGCAAAGAGATAGTAGCATCATGCTACTTTGGGGGAGATGGGCTAGCACCACCCCCAGAGTTGCAAAGGCTGGTGGAACATTGTGAAAGGAAGAGACTACCTCTACTAGTAGCATGTGATGTCAATGCACACAACACTGTGACTGTGACTGTGATAGCAACGATTCCAATCAGAGAGATGAGTAACTTTTAGAATATATCCTTAACAAAAACCTTAATATTCACAATATAGGGAATACCCCAACATTTGTGACAAGGGTCAGGCAAGAAGTTTTAGATATCACACTGGCAACACAGGATCTAAAACATATAGTAAAAGATTGGAGAGTATCGGGTGAACCATCTGGTTTGACTGACCTCGGAATATACTGCCAAGGATATGCCGATGATATTGTCATAACAGCCAGAGGAGAATTCGAAAACACTCTTTGTGACATCGAACAAAAGGGTCTGAACTATATAAATAGCTGGTGTAGGCAAGTGGGACTTAACAACAGCCCCACCAAAACCATCTTAATATCCTTCACTTCGAAAAGAAAAATGAACATCAAAACAATTAAACTTGATGGGAGCGAGGTTGAATGCAGGCAAGAAGTTAAATATCTAGGTTTGACTCTAGACAGTGAACTCCTGTAAAACAAACACAAAAAGAAGATTATATGCAAAATGCAAAGCAAAAATGTCTCTAATGGTGTGCAAGAATCTGGTAGGGTAAAATTGGGGCTATAACCCAAAAATGCTGAGCTGGATGTACACTGCCATAGTGAGACCAATCATCACTTATGGAGCCATTGCGTGGACTAGCAGAGCTAGTCTATTTACGACGAGAGAAAACCTCTCCAAAATTCAAAGACTAGCCTATATAGGCATTACAGGAGCAATGAGAACATGCCCAATGGCAGCAATGGAAGTGATTCTCAACCTCACACCACTACATATGATGGAAAGTGTTGCAGAAAGAACAAGATACAGACTAAGTAGAGAGAGAATGATTTAAAAAAAACCACCTCCTTACTTCTTAGAAATCAGAAAACTTGGGACATGCCACAAGATGGTATGATGAAAAGGTATAACTTTTCAAAGAAATTCGTTACGGAATTAAGCAACAAGAAGGAATGGGATCCAAATACAATTGCCAGACTTAGAAAAAATGCCATTCAATGGTACACAGACGGCTCAAAAGCAATAGAAGGAACTGGGATAGGAGTGTACGGGTCGGAACCAAACACTCTGAAAGCTTGGAAAAACCCCAAGTATCTTTCAAGCGGAAATTCACGCAATAAGAAAGTGTACCCAGTTCAATATTGACAAAGGATATAGAAGGCAAAGGATTATCGTAATGTCGGATAGTCAAGCAACCATTAAAACACTGAGCTCTTGTGTAATCAGTTCCAAAATAGTGTGGGAATGCCTAGGCATACTCAAAGAACTAGGCGAGAACAACACAGTAATCTTACTGTGGTTTCCAGGACACTCTGGAATGGATGGACTAGCAAAGTGGGAGACTGAAAGACCCTTTTGCGGTATCAGCCCCAATGTAATATTGGAAGAAATAGGTAAAGCCGAAGAAAACAGAAGATCTGACCATTGGAAAGATCTAGTATGGCTTAGATAATCAAAGATTCTGATGGGCGACTACAACCCGTTGAGATCAAATGAATGCATAAGTCAAAGTAAAACTGCACTAAGAGTTTTAACAGGGATCCTAACGGGACATTGTCGCCTGAATAGGCACCTTAAAAAGCTCAAAATAGTGGAAGAAGAATGTAGATTATGTGGCATGGAAGAAGAAACCTCCATCCCCATACTTGCGAATTGCACAGCAATTCAGAATCCTAGGGCACAGCAGCTAGGAGATTATTGGATAGAAGAGGAACATTTACCTGCAGATATCCTAAAATTCCTCAGAGAAATACGACTAAAGGAGCTACTGGTCTCTGAGACGTTCCTCAGGAACTAAGTAGAAGTTAGTGGACACAATAGATCTTTTAGGTCTCGGTGAATGTCACCCCATCATACATACATACATACAAATCTATCGAAGACAAAACCAATATTACAAATGATCAGAGAATACAATAATAGGCACCTGACATATCCTGAATTTGTTTTTGTTTCTCTAATTGTGCAAAATTTCATTTAGATTTAAGAAGTACAAGGTTCTCCTAAAAATCGATCCCAAAACTATTATGGCGAATAAGGAATAAAATAAAATTATATGAAAATAGTTATTTGCATTAGACTGAGGAAGTTGACTGTGACAACTTATTCCATAATCTATGTAAACCAGAGAAATTAAAATGAATAACTCACCTAACAATATAAGCTTTCTGCAGTGGTGTAGCTCTACAGCACAATACTGAATTACAGTATGTTGTCAATTTTAAAAAAGGTTTTGTGAGATTTGCTCGTCTGTCTAGAATGAAAGTTAAAGTTTTCCCATCTACAGCTAAAGCTCTAGTTTTAGTTTTGCCGTAGGTTTGGGAAGCGCCAACGCTATTTGAGGGATGTATTTTATTGTCACTTTTTCCTTCTCTTTCCTGTCGTTCTATATCTGCTAAGTAAAAATGAATAGTACTTTCGGCGGCTTCTTTAGATCTTGACATTATTTTCAGTAGTTCCATTTGAGGAGAAAATAATTTGGCTGAATAAGCTATGTTAATTGCCGTTTCTGGTTTATCTCCTGTTAACACCCAGACTACGATTCCCGCGGATAATATATTTGCAAGAGCCTCTGGGACTCCATCCTGTAATCTATCTTCAATTCCTGAAATTTATATTTTTAAACGTTACTTGACTACAAACTATTTAACTAAGCTAGTTAAACACTTAAATAATAAAATATTGAATTTACTGTGTAGACCCTTACTTTGTGGAATCTACTCTTATCACTTTTTTAGAAATGAAACTGTTTCTAAATAATTCCACTTTAATGAAAAAATATTTATGATTATATACCTCCATCCGTTTCTTACCAATCAAATGCCATTTTGCGACCAATCAGAAGCAAATTATACTGGATATTTTTTGACATAAGTGAATATACCCCGGCCCACCTGCCACAGACAATTTTTAATGTTGTCGCATTAACGTCACATTTTTGTTAATTAACATGGATTTCAATCGATATATTTTGGAAATATTCCATTTCGTTGTATGTTTTCGTCTTTTTCGGTACATAATCTGACTATATACCACTCGAGGTATATATTTTGTTTTGAATATTTTTTGACATTTTTGTGTAAAATTTCTGAAAAAATTGCGCGAGACAAAAATTCTTTAAAAATATCCCGACAGCGAAGCGATATTCACCTCTTGTGATATAACTAGTGAAAATTCTAAATTATCTGATAATTATTTCGATATGTAAAATATCATTGTTAGAATGACAGAAGTTACATTTGATGTGATGCCTACTTGATGTTTAATATTTTGGCTAGATCCAATAGTGATTGACTTAATATAGAAAAAATAAGAAGATATGATATTACAAATATTAAACCTTAGGTATTATTAGCCCTGTGGGGATATCTTTTTTCCATTTAATTTTCCATATAACTGTGCAATGATATAAGAAACTAAGTTATACTGATATTAAATGCATATTTTCAAAAAATTTTGGACTCCAATTTTTTCTGTTAATTAGTAGAAAAAATATAAAATAGTTTTATTTTTGAATAACCCATTTGCCACTTATTCATATTACCTGAAAAACTATGGGGACAAAAGTTCAGCACCCTATTCAGATACAGTTTATTGACTGTGTCATGTATTATTTGTAAAGTTTTTATTATTTAAATAAAATATATATTACATTGACGTTAAAGCAAACTATGATTCTAGCTCAGGAATATGAGACAACAAAAAACATATCAAAATATTTCCGTCCTTGATTGAGAGAAACAAGACTCCATGAACACGAAGATATAACTTCCACTAGCCACCCACAATCTACTCTCTCACAAATCCTAGATATACTACAAACTATGCGACGAAACACCCAAAATGAAAGGAGATGCTCCAACTGCGGAAGATTCGGACACATTCAAAGAACATGCAAAAGCAGAGTCCGTTCCACGAATAGGGACTCGGCAAATGAAGTCAGAAGGTGGCGTAGATCGCCATCCCGAAGTCCCTCACACAGTTCAACAAAATATAACCACAGCAGATATGAGTCACTAAGAAGTCGATCACATAGCCGGCTTTCATCAAGGAACCGAATAAAAGTTGAGACTACGAAGCGGGCATATACTGGGAGCCCCAAAGTACGCACTTACATTTTAAATGAACAAAACTATTAGTCAGCGGAAACGTTGACCACCAAAAATGCAGTTTCGTCATTGATACCGGAGCCACCACGTCATTAATTAGAACAGGACTTCTGAGTGAGAAACCACAACCTACTGGAAGAAACACTTACTTCTGGTAGATATTAAAGATCAATGCATCGTGGGTATGGGCATTATGCAAAATAAATTTATCATAGACCTTCAAAATAAAATTTTAGTAATTGCAAATGACGAAATAATCCTAAATCCGGAAGAAGATACCTCTCAGATAAAGGTTATGGTGGACAAAGATACAGAAGTTCCCGAAAATTCTGAAGGAATCGTCTTCACGAGACAAAAACCAAAAGATCTACATTTGAGCATTGTGGAAAATGAGGAACTAGTGCATGAAGGAATTCTGGTAGCTCGATGTCTCGTCAATGAAGACTACCCAATTCCTGTTAGAGTTGCTAGTTTATAGAATAAATCTCTCAAATTAAGAAAAGAACAAAAGATACACCGGCACACTGGTCGAAAGCATAATCAAGTGCGAAAATAGTTCCAGAAAAAAAAACCATCCCAAGTAACCCAGTTGATGCCAGCTTCATGGAAGAACTAGTTGAAAATTATGACCACCTAACAGGTGAAGAAAAAAGAAAAATTAACAACTTTATCAAATGACAACTGCGACATTTTTCAGATGGGAAAATCTACAGGGCGCACCAGTCTAGTGCAGCATAGAATTTATAGAGGATATGCCAGACCAATTCGTCAAATTCCAAGAAGATTACCATTTGCCAAGCGGAAAGTAGAAAATATGATGAAATACATGATGGATGCGAATATTATTGAAGAAGCTTCTGGTCCCTGGTGTTCACCTGTGTTCCTGGTAACTAAGACAGATGGATCCACTCGCTTTTGTGTAGACTATCGAAGACTAAATCAGGTTACACAAAAAGATAGCTATCTACTGCCAAGAATAGACGGTACACTAGATACTCTACCCCATGCGAAATGGTTTTCCACCCTAGACTTGAAGAGTGGATACTGGCAAGTAGAAGAATACCCTGATTATCGAGCTAAAACAGCTTTCTCTATTGGCAGCGGTCTCTACCAGTTCCTATCACAGTGTTATGTAAGTTTATATTTTATTTAAAAAAATATTAAAATATTGTTGTTAGAATGCATTCAATTCGATAACCATGAAGTCGGATAGGTCGATTTAAGATATGTTTTATTTGTCGTTGGCATCTAATAATTGGAATTATTCAATATTTAACATTTAATGAATAATAAACATGTAATTTATAATAATGCTTTATGTCCTCCTGGGAACTATACACTATGAGCTGACTCGTAGGCAATTACGAGGTTCTTCTGCAAAGATCACTGTATAAAAAAACTGGAATAAAATAAAGTTCTAGCATACACTAATTTGTTAACTATCAAACAAAGTTATCACCTGTAGCTCCTAATAAAGTCAAATTGGTTTCAATACTACTATAGCTGTCGCTTATTTTTCGTTCTAAGTTGTCAGAACTAAGCTCCAATTCTTGGTGTTTCCGATTCCATTCGTCATATTGGTGTTGAGCCAATATACGTTTTGCCATGACTAGAATACGAAGACCTTCTCTAGAGTAATTGTTCAAATGTTGTTGCGTTCTACTTATTATTGATTTTTGTTCAGAATCATCTTCGACTGGCGTTAACTGCGGCAAGATAGTCGAATCGGCTCCTAAAAATAAATCGCAATACGCAAATCATTTCAATATCCACAAATTTAATTGAAATACATTAAATTTTCAACAGGAATCAATTTTCATCTCATTTTTAAAAAATTTAAAATTCGAATTACCTTTAGTATACATGATTATTTGCTTTGTCAGCGGATGCTTCACAATAATACTCATTCTCTTCCGAACAGAATCAAAAGCAAGTACATTCAAAATTTCAAAATTTAATTTTCCTTTATCGGGAGTTTCAATACAAACAAAGGTGGGAGTTCTTTTGATAAGTTTGGTTCCATAATTGTATGCAGTATCCACTAATGCCAATTCATCCGGACTTTCGGCTTCAAATATTGGTTTACGATCGTGAGGTGATGGAGTTGTAGACACATTCAATTTAGCTTTTTGTTCATCAGTCAAATTGGTCCCTCTCTTAAGGAAACCTGACAATAGACAATGCATTCAATTAGTTGGTAGATAGTATACGGCACATGCACAAGTGCGAACGCGAGACTTGAAAACATTGGCAATTGGTATTGCTCCCGTTAGCCACTACTAGTAAATTAAGTTCACGGTATAGACAAGCGAGAAAGGAGACTTTCATTTAGCTTTAATAAGCACATGGAAACAATAGGTAAAATTTGAAATTATCTGTTCATTATCATGTACAGTTCAGAAGAAAAAAATAAAATAAAATGGTATCACATGAAAAATACGGTAAGACAAATTCGTAAAATATTTTCTACTTCTTCATTTTCAGCTGTACACAATAAAATTTGGACTTTTGAAGAACGAGGTCGAGTATTTGAGGTAGACATAGAAAGGTTGGGAGATTATGGCTTGTGCTACTGCAATATAAGAGCCTACACTTTCCAGTAAGAAAATTGCTGTTGCACCTGCTGACCCGCATGATCACCAGATTAGCGTATTGCCTCAAAAGGGGTAAATTTTGAGCACATAATCTTATTTTAGTTTTAGAATTTATTTTTATACTTTGATACAGTGGAATATTTTAAATTACCAAAATTACTATCAATTACTATCAATACTATCAATAGCAGCACGACAAACGTATGTAAATACCATGGTGATATAAGTTTCGCCTTAAATTATATAAGTGTTTGCATTGTTACAAATTATAAATATCCACATTCATGGTCATCAGTGTAAGAACGATAGTAAACTAGGATTACTAAAATCATAGTCCCTGCGTTTACACTTGAGTTTATACAGTCTCAGTTGGACAACCAAGAAAAAAACTTTCAAAGGGCCGCTTGAGATTGGGTGAACTTTATGAGATTATTTGATCAGGAAGGATTAATGCTATAGTAAGCATGACAAACAAACCATGCTTGGATAATAAAGATGTTTTTACTGGAGGTTGAACATAGATGCAATTAAATTATGCAATCCATTAACATTACAAACGTAATAAGTCTAATAATTATAAAATGCGCTCCATTATCATACTGGAAAATTAACAAGCTTTAAATTTTGTTCAACTTAATATATAAAACTATACTTTTTTCTAATGTTCTTCAATTTACTTACTTATAGATGGTATATTCAGCAATTTAGGTCGATGAGCCTTAGTAACATTAATATCAGTTGAAGGGGCTTCATACGAAGTTGACGATTCTATAGAGTCTATAGGAGAAAGGGTAGGAACGTGTTGATGTCTCTTAGATTCAAATACATAGGAATTTAAAGGTGGGGAAGGAGTAACGGACCGGGATTCTTCTAATCGACTATATTTATCATTCGACGATACAGATTGTGACGCGGTACTAGTGGAACTATTTTCGCTAGAGTTTTGCTCTAATTTATCGAAATGAGTATCTTCGATAAAACCTAAAATATATCAAACAAAAATTAGCGCGTCGATTTATCGTGGATAAAATATGGTATATTGAAGACATCATAAATTAAAGAATATTAATCTTCTTATATTTTGGAACATATCAATTTGATACAATACAGCATCAGTAGTATTTTTATTTATCTTAAAATATTATTGACTTTTCAGTAAAATATATTATATTATATAGAACAGCGTATTAGGCCCATAGCTTCTACTTTTTTTGTTATATTTCTCCATTTTATTCGATCTCTTGCAATCCTATTCCAGTCCTCTATTCCCAAGTCCTCTTTAAAAGCATCCATCCTTTTCTTCCTAGGGTTATTTGTTTGTTCTTCTTCACTGCTTTACTTTTATTCTTTTTTTAATATCGAAGCTTCACTTCCGTAGTAGTAAGTAGGTTGTATAATTGTCAGCTACATTATAATGCAAAAAATCTACTATTACACTTCAAATTTCTTTCATTAAATTTATGCAATACTTGTGAAAGAGTTCGTCATTATTTCTAAACTGGCATATATTAGGGTCAGTGGCGGCTCGTGAACTTTTTAAGAGAGGAGGCTGGACATAAAACGTCTTTGTAAAAATATACTCTATTCTGCAAATTAATTTAACATTTGCGCAGCGATCGTACCAGCTATACTTCAGTGACAAAATTAATTGTTGCCCAGCAAGAACCAACGTGGAGGTATAGAGTTTCTCTTGCCCAAAAATTTTTTTTGTTCGTTTTTTTTTTGGATTTTTAATTTTGGAATTTTTCATATTTTGTTTTTTTTAAAATTAATTTTATAACTTTTTTTATATATTAACGGAATCCTACGGTGTTTAGTTTGCGAAAAATAATATTATCAAAAAATGTATAATTTTGTTTTAAGCGTTTTACTAAATCTTTTTCAATAGATATTAAACTAACATTGAACAAACGATTTTGGCCCATTGTATTTAGCAGGTAAGTTTTAATTCGTTTGAGAGTACTAAATGATCTCTCCACCGATGCCGACGTGACAGGAATGTGACTGTCAAACAAAGTAGTTTATAAAACTGAGGTAAAACTTGTTGCGAATCATTATTTACCATAAATTTTATCATATCGGCGTGACTGTCGTAAGTACTGGCCTAAAATATCTATCCGAGTATACAACGCATAATTCATTGTGCAGTGCTATTTTATCAAAAAATTTATGTTTTAGAACTAAGTTATCTAAAAGTGTATTTGGAAACTGTTTTGCAAAACATTCGAATAAGCTTTTATTCGTCAAGTCGAAACGCATGCAACACGATGTGCCTTCGTGTATCATCGCGACGGCTAGAGGCAAGCCTCCTGAGAGTGTTGCCATTTCCGCTAGTTTTTACGGTATTAGCAATTGGACTGGTCGAAAAAACGGCAACTCTGTTGAGCAACACCTATTTCGGTATTGAGATGTTTGTAGAATCTAGCCTCAGGGCACTGTTGTCAGATTCAAAAATAACTAGTAAAAACGGGGAATTAATTGTGAAGTTTGAAAATGATTAGATAAACAGGAAATAAAATAAAGAATAATCAACAAAATATTTTTGGTGCTATTTGCAGGATAAATTGTTGAGGAGGCTGAGCCTCCATAGCCTCCTTCGAGGAGGCGCCACTGGTTAGGGTAACTCTTCATGCGGCATATGAATGACGGAATCGGACAACTTCTAAATTTCTGAAAAATCTTGGGAACGTTAAATTTCATATGAGAAGTGAAGAAAAGCGTAAATTTGTCTATGCCTAAATTCTGATTGGTAGATAGTTGGATGATGTTGTAGATAGTTGAATTTATTTTTCTCTCGGTATATGCTAAGAAATTGTTTTGCAGATTTTGATGTTTTATGTCATAAAAGATTTTCTGAGGTTTTTTTTACTCGTATGTCATTATTAATTACAAAAAAGTCAAATTATATTGAACGTTTTATTTTGGATTATTGAGTATTTGTGCTGTTTCACATCCATATATTGTCCTTCATTGACGTATTCAGTAGGTGATTTTTCGAATATCTAACATTTGGCGACCGTGACAGGACTAAATTGCTCGACTATGGAAAAGGTGAAGAAGGTACTTGCATTCCAAACAAGTTCATTTGACCAAGTTTTCAACGATGTCTTGAATTTTTTCACAAAAACAGATACAGATAAGGCTAGCATATTTAGTAAAATCAACCTTCTTGAACTGAAAATCGATATTCTGATGGATTTACACAAACAATTTGTGGATTTTCTGCTAGACGATGATGATGCTTTGAAATTGGAAATATCAACAGCTGACGAATATTCTACCAAATACTATAAGGTGAAACTCATGGTTGACAACCTTTCGAACAAGGATTTCATTGCAGACAATATTTCTCAGTGCTCGAGTAACACGAAAAGAAAATTGAAGTTGCCAAAAATTGAGTTCAAAAAGTTAGGTGGTGAAATTAAGGACTGGCTCTCTCTCCTTTTGGAGTCAATTTCAACGGGTTGACAATGGTGACGCCATTGCTTTAGAAGATAAGTTTCAGTATCTTATTCAAGCGACGATACCTAACTCAAGGGCTCGTCAACTTGTAGATAGTTACCCTCCCAGTGCAGAAAATTATCCAAAAGTAATTGATAGTTTGAAGAAAAGATTCGGAAGAAACGATCTTTTGGTAGAATTCTATGTGCGTGAGATGTTGAAGCTGGTTTTGAACAATATTTCCAATAATAGCAATCTGAGCTATCTTTATGATAGAATGGAATCTCAGTTACGTGCCTTAGAAACACTTGATGTTACCTCAGATACTTGTGCGGCGATGTCATATCCCCTAATAGAGTCTTGCCTACCCGAAGATCTCATAAGAGTATGGCAGAGGAGTAGTTTTTATGATACCAATTCTACTCTCAAAGACCGCCTAGAGAAATTAATGAGTTTTCTCAGAAAGGAAGTAGAAAACGAAGAGAGAATAACTTTGGCTACGTCAGGATTTGATATTCAAAACAAATTCAAGAAGAAAAATGATATCCCCAAGCAGGCCAAAAAGTGGACTTTATTCGATCGTAAGAATAAATTAATCGAAAAAGCATGCTGTCATCAATGTCTCAAATATGGACATATTTCTAAAAAATGTCGTGTGAATATTACATGCACTATTTGTGCTGGGAGACATCATGCCATTATGTGTCCAAAAACCGAGGATTCAGAATCGAAGCCATCTGGAATAACACACACAAATGTAGAGAACAATTTATCGAATAGTTCTTTTTCTGAAGTTTTCCTGCGAACATTAGTTGTCAACTTGAATGGTTCCAAGAAATCTAGGACAGCCAGAGTAATTGTTGATACTGGTTCTCAGAAGTCATATATAACAAAAGCAGGAGCTGTAGATATGGGTTATGATTGTTTGCGACAAGAAGAAATAATTCACGAACTTTTTGGTGGCTCAAAAACAAATGTTGTCAAACATAAATGCTATCGCATCAGAATGAGTAATCTGAAGAATGATTATGCTTGTAACTTTGAAGCACTTGACCAATCTATCATATATAGCAATGTGGCTTGTGTTCGTAAGGGTCCATGGATTGACAAGTTACAATCTGTTGGTATTGAAATTACGGATTCTCAAGATGGACCAACAGATATTCTGATCGGTGCTGATATAGCCGGAAAATTGTTCACTGGAAACCGTTACGAGATAGAGTGCGGTTTAGTAGCGCTAGAAACACGGTTAGGTTGGACATTAATGGGGAAACTCGATTAAAGCAGTAACGAAAATACGAAATCAAATATGATAATGTCAATGTTTTCGAATAATGCATCAATTTCTGATTTATGGAATTTAGATGTCCTTGGTATATGTGATCCAGCGGAAAAAAGGTCACAGAAAGAAACCGAGGAATTTGTCATGGCCCAATTTATGAATACAATCACCAGAAATAAAGGACGGGAGATATGAAGTTTGTATGTCTTGGATCGAAGATCCCCCTCCCTTACCAAGTAATTATGAAATTTCCAAAAAGCGTATCGATTCCTTGCTGAAGAAACTCAACGCAGACGGATATCATGATCGATATGATGAAGTATTCAGAGAATGGTTAGATGAAGACATCATTGAAGAAGTTCCTCAATTAGACCCACTGAAAGAGGGACATTATTTACCTCATCGCCATGTAGTCAAAGAAAACAATGCCACCACAAAGATAAGGCCTGTTTTTGATGCCTCTGCTCGAGAGAAGAATCAGCCATCTCTGAACCAGTGTCTGGAGAAAGGAGTCAATCTGATTGAGTTGATACCCTCTCTCTTGATGAGATTTCGTTTTTCAAAGTTTGGAATAATTTCTGACATAAGAAAAGCCTTTTTGCAAATCAGTTTGAATATCAAAGAAAGAGATTTTCTTCGTTCCTTATAGTTGAATGATACCGGAGCGCAGAAAACGTATCGTCACAGAAGGGTAGTTTTTGGAGTCACCTGCAGTCCATTCCTTTTAGGAGCAGTAATCGAATACCATCTGAAGCCTAGCCTCGAAAATTCTATAAATGATGGAACAAGATCGATCATTACTCAGCTACTTTAAAGTTTTTATGCGTTACGAGCCTGGATAGCAGAGATAAGATTCAGGATTTTATTCAAGTTTCCACGAAATTATTTGCTGATGCCAAATTTGATCTGAGAGGGTGGGAGCGTACAGTATTTGATGATTCTCCGATGAACACCAATATATTATCTTCTGTTTTGGGATTGTTCTGGAATAAAACCTGAGATACATTGCAATTGAATTCAGAATAGTTTCGGGAAATCAATACCGAAATCATTACTAAACGAGTGATTTTGTCAACCGCTCATCGTTTCATCGATCCGATAGGATTTTCATGTCCAGTGTCTCTTTACCACAAAATATTATTACAGAAGATCTGGAGCTTGAAAACGGGCTGGGATACCGAGGTAGAGGAACACATCAAAAGAAGTTTTTTGAATTGGGTCGAATAAATTCCTACACTTCTGAACTTAAACAAAATACCCGAAGAAACTTCTCATTATGAAAAAACTGAAAATAAGCAGGATGTTCATAATGAAGAAAATTCTGAATTACTGCCGATTACCACACGCTATGGTAGAACAGTCAAACCTATCCATAGACTGGGAATGTAGTGGATTGAGTTTTTGAACTGAGTTCAATAAACTCAAGGTAGGAGGATGTGGTAGATAGTTGAATGATGTAGATAGTTGAATTTATTTTTCTCTCTGTATATGCAAAGGAATAGTTTTGCGGATTTTGATGTTTTATGTCATAAAAGATTTTTTGAGGTTTTTTTAACTCGTATGTCATTATTAATTATAAAATAGTCAAATTATATTGAACGTTTTATTTTGGATTATTGAGTATTTGTGCTGTTTCACATCCATATATTGTCCTTCATTGACGTATTCAGTCACCGGGTAGGTGCATCTTCGAATATCTAACAGTAGGAAAGTTTTGTCCGACAAAAATCTTGGATATTTAAGGGTTGACCGACAGCCAGAACATGTCAATTTTATAACTGAGAATTAAAGCATATATCGCGATAGAATTTTAATGAAAAAACGTTAAACAATCTGTTGGCTTCGAATGTTTCACCAATAGGATAAACAGGGTAGGTATCAATACACATTGAATGCTATTGAATAAGTTTCAAAACGTGAAAAAATTGCATGCCAAGTTGCCACGATAATGAAGAGGGTTTTGGCTGGGAACGATACTGCTTGATCTAGCTCGCTTATGCACCGAAATATTAAACATTTTTGCATTAAAATTCATCATAAAGGAGTGTGAATTTGCATTCGTTTTAATGGCAGTTTGCTGTTGAAGAAGTTTGGTTGTCTGTGATGTCAAACTAAAATTAATATTCTCGATTTCTCGCGGCATACATGCCTCGTGTCGCTATTTTATAATGAAGTGTTTTTTGTGCAAAAAGTGAAGATGTTAAATAGTTCTATTTGAATATTTGGAACAAGTGGGTAGAATGAAGCTCGAAAAAGAAATAGCACTTTCCAGTATCGAAAGGCCGAAACAGCTGTCCCAGGATGCGAACCGATTGAATAAAAATTAATTCGACTCCATTTTTGATTTATATATATATATATATATATATATATATATATATATATATATAATATATATATACCTCATATCGGCACTTTGAGTCCAATAATTGTCCTCTCACCAGATGATTGGGTCCATTTGTGACTTTTGAGTCCATGGACCCAAAGGGACATTTCCTTTTATCAGTTCATTGGGTCCACTACTGCAATAGGATTGGTCAGAAGGGGAAAATGGGGCGTGGCGTTAATTTGTGATTAATATACACATCAAGTCCATCAATTGCTGTGTTGCCAAATACACGAAATTGTTTTTTTACTTACAACCATATATGTAAAAACGTAATTTTTGACTGGTTTTGAGGTTGAGAAGTATACAATTATTGACTTTTAATTTCCACCCGGGTGGAAAGATCTTACTTTCGACCAGGCAATGGCAATGGTCAGTTAATTGTAGCGCTTGACATTTGATACATCACATATTATCTTGTTTCACTTTCTCCGTTAATATGGCTTGCTTGCTGCACATTTTGGTACTCGGGAGATGTATAAACGAAATTAAATCTATTGATTCGTGAAAGAATGCCATTTGTTCAAAAAAAGATCATCAGTGCTACCGAACTTGAGAAGCAAGTATATTTTGGTGCCAAAGTGTCAAACAATAATTTGTTTTGCCAATAAAATTAGCCTACCTGTAAACTGATTATAATTTGATAATTTGAGTCAAAGGACCCCGCGCTTTTCTTATCACAAAGTGGCGTTCCGTCAAATGTTATAAATTTTGGATATGATGTTGTACTTGACTTCCTGACCAACAGTGTCCATGGGACCAATTCAATCCTATGACTAGTTTCCGATATAAAGGGTATTTAAGTTGGAAATTCCTTGTTTTTCGTGACCACGTAATTTTACTATTAACAAATAAATATGCATTCTTAATTGATAGTATCATTTATATGTTCTAATTTATCGTAAACTTACATATAAATAGTTCAAAATGTCAACATATACAGGGTTTGACTCAATTATACAAGGACGAATCTTTGTAATTCTATGAAATTCTTATATTGAATTAAAACAACGTCAGAAATAAAAAGTTATTTCATATTCAATGTTCTGGAATCAAATATACTAATTATAGAGCTATTCCTACAGGGTGATTCTTAATGCAACCTGAAATTAGTTTTTTTTTCTAAGTATAATATGAAATAAATAAGTTACACCAGCAAAATAGGCATAATGAACCAAATAATAATCACATTTCTATGGATACATACCGAAGTGTACCAAACCATTGATAAAAATATGAATAAATTGAAGTATTTTATCATCCTGTAGGTATGTACCACAGTAAATTAATAAATAATCAAATAAAATGTTGGGTATAAACTATTTTGCCTATTGTGTTTCCAAACCATTTTTAAAGTGTACTTTGAAAACAAATGAAGTATGCTAGAAATGTCAGTTTGTTTACATCTTATTTCTGACAATTCATCAATTTAGAATTTATTGTTGTAATAAAATACTAAAATAGGCAAAATAGTTTTCACCTAACAAAAAATGTCAGCATTTTATTCAATTAATTATTAATTTACTATGGTACATAAGTACCTACAGGATGATAAAATTTATTCATCTTTTTATCAATGGTTCGGTACACTTCGATATGTATCCATAGAAATGTGATTATTATTTCGTTCATTATGCCTATTTTGCTTAGTGCTCTACCCACAGGACCCTGTTTCTGAAAACCTGGTCATAGTAAGATAATGAAATTTTTTCCGTTTATTAACTATTTTAAGCTTATTACAAAAAAAAAATAATAAATCATTTTGACGGATCGAATTATAAAATTCAGAAAAAGTGTATTTTCTCTAATTTTTAAGAAAAGTACTAATATCTAGGTAACCAATACGTTTTCAACATCAAAAACTAATTTTGAAATAGGTACATGGTGTAACTTATTTATTTCATATAGAAAAAATTGAGGTTGCATGTTGCATTAAGAATCACCCTCTATGGAATACCTCTAGAATTAGTATTTGATTCCAGAACATTGAATGTGAAGTGACTTTTTATTTCTGACGTTGTTTTCATTCAATATAAGAATTTCATAGAATTACAAAGATTCGTCCTTGTATAATTGAGTCAAACCCTGTATATGTTGACATTTTGAACTATTTATATATAAGTTTACGATAAACTAGAACATATAAATGATACTATCAATTAAGAATGCATATTTATTTGTTAATAGTAAAATTACGTGGTCACGAAAAACAAAGATTTTTCAACTTTAATACCCTGTATATCGGAAACTACTGATAGTTATTTCGAATTTCCAATTTTAAATTGGGTGAGTTCCTTTCAGGTCGTAGAAGGGATCGGTTCGAAAACAAAAAAGGGGGCTAGTTAATACAAAGAAGTTTATTGCTTTCCCGTTCCTCTTCACAGTTATATTATTAATTATAGTATCTAGTAGAGTTGAGTAAAAAATTATTTAGTTAGTGATATATATAGAGTTCTCCAGCGGGAGTGATACCCCGGCAAAGAATAAAGGGAACTACCTAGACGTTGGAATGCAGAATCGGATGAAGCGAATACCTTCCAAGATTTTTCAGTCAATCAACAACAAAATAAAGAGCAATCGAATATGCAATCAGGGAATGATATCACAAAAACGTCACAACTAATTATTTTAATAGATATTGAGACAAAAAAGTACACCTAATTACTCACGATAAAACTGATTTAAGACCATTCTACATTTATATAGAAAATGTCGATATTAATCTGTCCGGTAAATTTAAGGCAGTAGAAGTAGTCGAAACATTATATAATATACAAACAGAAATGGATTATTAAAATAAAAAAAATTATTTGGCAGGGCACAATCCAGTCAGTCACTTTTAAGACACACTCTGTGAGCGCTAATTCTCTAATTAATTCCAAATTGATTAAGCAAATTAAATTACTAGCATACATTCCAAAATTTTAACTGTTCAAATTAGGTGTAATAAGAGATATACATGGTGCGCCATTTATTTCCACTCGATCTCTAGCACCGAAACTAAAAGAGGTATCAACAAGATTTCTTGTAGGTTTATACGGTGTCACTCGGACTACAATTGTAAAATATTTTGATGTATACAGGGTGGCTAATTTTTGTGGAATGAAAATTAATTTGGTTTTTTTAAATTGAACACCCTGTATACAATTATGTCTTCTGAATTGTGTAAAATATGTTATTTCTCATTTAACGTCAATTATTAAAGTAAATAGTAAAGTTAGATGTCCAAAACCCTATATTTTTTTAATGTGTATTAAGGAGAGCTTCTAACTGAAGAAAAATATACAGGGTGTCCCATTTGAAAAAATTAAGTTATTGCAATATGAAAACTAGACTATTTGCACGCCATCGGCAAACACCCTGTGCAACAGGTGAAGATGTTGGGTAATTATTGTGGTAGGTGTATGTTTCATTTACATCATAATAGCCTTTTGGAAGAATTTTTGAAAAAATGTGTTTATTGAGCTAATATTACCAAAGTGCTGTTTTTTTATTAAATCTGCTTATAATAGGAATAACTTGTCAACGCCGCGTCAGATTTACAAATTCAAAAAACTACCGTAAAGCTAATATTAAGTAGAATCAGAAGACATAATCGTATACAGGGTGTTCAATTTAAAAAAACCAAATTAATTTTCATTCCACAAAAATTAGCCACCCTGTATACATCAAAATATTTTACAATTGTAGTCCGAGTGACACCGTATAAACCTACAAGAAATCTTGTTGATACCTCTTTTAGTTTCGGAGCTAGAGATCGAGTGGAAATAATTGGCGCACCCTGTATAAACGGATATATCGGAAGAATGTCTCAAAAATAAAATAAAACAGTAACATCACCATAACAAATTCCCAGTAAATTATTTTATAAGAACGATGAGAAAAGTGAATAACTATATTAAAACCTACAAATCGATAATTCTATCATTAGGTATGAAATATTCACCAGATGTGATGTAATTAAGACATAGGTACTAAGTTTAAAAGAAAATAGTGTTGTTTTTTTTGCGTGCTGCTTCTTATTTCCCTATGATTATATTTTTTTGTAAACTAACATCTGGTAAACTATTTCATAGGTACCTAATTACTACTTTGCTTGGAAAAATTAAAATATCTTGAAATCCAATATCTTTAGATATGAGGAATGCTTGATAAAAATGAAAGTATTGTAATAGTAATTTTAGACAATGATATAAAATACAATGTGATCCTCATCCACCATACAATTATACAGGGCGTTGAACTTGTTACGAATTTGACAGAAAATTGGTAATAACTTTGGAAATATCCCGTATAACAGATCGCAATCTTATATTGTTCTAATGGCGAGGTGAAGCAGATTTCATTTTTGAAGTGAAATGTAGGGTGTGACCCTTGAAAAATCCGGTTGGGTGACCATAGGGGTAAGGGGGTTGAAGCTATAACGTCTACATATTAGCAAAAAAACGATGATGATTTTTGTCGTGTTTTTTCATTAACGTGACGCATTTAGAAATATGTGAGGTGGATGGTTTTTATTGAAATGCTTTGTATATGAGACTTGCATATCTTATATCGACACTTTCGGTCAATTCTTTTTTTTAAGTAGGTACATTATTTGTGACTTTCGAGTCCATGGACCTGAAGATACTTCTTATCTCATAAAACCTATGTGTACTCTGTTACATATATACAGGGTGCGGCAGATAAACGGTCAATTAGAAATATCTCGAGAACTAAAGGTATCTGAATTATGAAAATTGGCATAAGGGGGTTTTGAATAATGAGCTATTTAATGAAAATATTGCCGTCACCATTCTACTTCCGGTTATACCGGAAGTTGCACATAACTTTGTAATTTTTAATGAAAGACCCTGTATATTTTTCAATTTTAGAAATATTTACGTTATTCTGAACATTTTTTGTTAATACTTCCCTATACCTATTTTAAACCGTTTTTGAGTTATAATGTTTTTTATATGAAAATTACACTTTTTTACCATGTACACAAAATTCAATATCCTCTAAATGTAATTTGAATAAAAGTTTAAATTTCTTAGGAACTATTTACCACATATCGCTTCATCGTTTACACTGTGAAGTTCCTTTTTTTATTTTACAGGGTGCTGTTAAAATTGGAATAAAAACGGAATCCACAATCTTCGCATAATTCCTTTTTTTCAAATGGGACACCCTGTATGTGATTATTTATTTTAGAAGAATACGTTGCCCACTATCGATATGTATTACTATTCCCTATACCTATCTCCTGCACTTTTCAAATAAACCAGCTTTATACATTTTTGTCACAAAAAATTAATTTACCAAGTCGCCTATGGAATATTCTGATAAATGTCAGTTATTGTTAATGTTTAGTAGTCATCTTGTAGTATGCCGTTGTGTGAAAAGTATCATAATAGTTTGCCTTTAACTTTTTTGACAAAATGATAATGGCACATTTTGGATATACAAATGATGATTTTTTAAATTTAATTATGATTCACGGTGAGTATAACAGAATAGTATCCAGAACTTGCCGTGTGTTTGCTGAGAGATATCCTGAAAAGCCTCGTCCAAATCATAAAACTGTAAAACGTTTGCTGCACAACTGTTCCCAGTTTGGTCAGTTTAAAAGTAAAAGAAATAAGCCCAAGACCCATGTCGATAATGAGGATTTACAAATAGACTTTCTGGGATATTTTGCAGCTCAACCAAATTCATCCTTAAGGGAATGTGAGAAACTGATAGAGGTGTCGACTAGAACAATTCACAGAATTTTAAAAAAACATCATTGGACCCCTTATTCGTATACACTCTAGCTCAGAATTTACATCCTGGAGATTATGTAAGACGTAGAAATTTGTGAATGGATTTTAATGAAATGCCTAGAAGATGAAGATTTTACAAAAAAAAATATTTGGTGTGATGAATCGAAGTTTACTAAAAATGGTTTGTTTCACTGCCATAACAGTCACTTCTGGAGTGACGAAAATCCTCAAGTCACATGGGATAGGAAATTTCAAGTTTCCTTTTGTTTAATGTTTTTTGTGCTGTGAAAAATAATAAGATATTCGCTCTCATGATTTATGACGAAAATTTAAACGGAGAGCGTTACTGCAACATCTTTTGGCAAGTAATTGTTCCAGCAATGCACGCTTTACCTAATAATGAGGCTAAGGAAGCTTGGTTTCAACAAGATGGTGCACCGGCTCACAATCTTCGAGGAGTAGGCACATTGCTTGATTAAATATTTAACGATAGATGGATAGCTAATAAAGGTCCGTTTCTCTGGCCACCAAGATCCCCACAATTGTCACCATTAGATTACTATATTTGGGGATATGTTAAAAATAAGGTATTTTCTGAACCTGTCACTACTAAGGAAAGTATGATAAACAAAGTCCTTCATGTTTTTAACGAAATAGATGGAGAATCACTATCAAAAGCTACTAATGAAAATCTGATTAAGAGTCCATAAATGTTTGGAAGTTGATGGGCAACATTTTGAACATTTGTTGCATCAACAAGCTAGTGCCTTATTATCTTTGATAGTATCTGTATAATTGTTCAATGTTTAACTTAATAAATTAATACCACATAGCCTATAAAAAAATTAATTTTTTGTGACAAAAATGTATAAAGCTGATTTATTTGAAAACTGCAGGAGATAGGTATAGGGAATAGTAACACATATCGATAATGGGCAACGTATTCTTCTAAAATAAATAATCATATACAGGGTGTCCCATTTGAAAAAAAGGAATTACGCGAAGATTGTGGATTTCGTTTTTATTCCAATTTTAACAGCACCCTGTATAATAAAAAAGGTAACTTTACAGTGTAAACGATAAAGCGATATGTGGTAAATAGTTCCTAAGAAATTTAAACTTTTATTCAAATTACATTAGAGGATATTGAATTTTGTGTACACGGTAAAAAAGTGTAATTTTCATATAAAAAACATTATAACTCAAAAACGGTTCAAAATAGGTATAGGGAAATATTAACAAAAAATGTTCAGAATACCGTAAATATTTCTAAAATTGAAAAATATACAGGGTCTTTCATTAAAAATTACAAAGTTATGTGCAACTTCCGGTATATCCGGAAGTAGAATGGTGACGGCAATATTTTCATTAAATAGCTCATTATTCAAAACCCCTTCATGTCAATTTTCATAATTCAAATACCTTTAGTTCTCGAGATATTTCTAATTGACCGTTTATCTGCCGCACCCTGTATAAGACATAAATATATTGTATCGACACTTCCAGTCCATTTTTGTGACTTTCGAGTCCATGGACCTGAAGATACTTATGAAATAAGCTGAAGTATTTTCAGTCTCTATTTAATAGCACTAGATTCGTCAATCAATGAATCTAGACTATAATAGAACACACTTCATTAAGAATTAATGCCTCATTTATAAACCAGGAAGAGTAATTTGAATTTACGTTAGAAATTTTTTAGTATTGACAGTGATGACATATACAGGGTGAATCAAGACCAACAGGATGGAGGTTTATAGCAGAACGGTGAAAGTTTTAAAATGATTTTCCCTCTAGTAGTTTGAACATTCATATAGGCTACATTTTAAGATTATCTCGAAATAAACAGGATGTTCCAATAAAGTGTGGCGTATCAAAGTTATATTTTTCTTAACGGAACACCCTATATTTTATTACATTTCCTGATTGCCCCCAAGAAATAAAGTACTCCTTTATAATGGTTCCCTATACCTAAATACAGAGGGTTCCAAGTTATGCTAACTTTTTTAAAAATATATGAACATTTCGAGAAAAAATTAATAATTTATTGATATAACAAATTCTAGCAAATTTTCTCTTACATCTCAATAGTTAGACATTCGTTGAATGTATTTCATGGTTGAGTACTAAACATGTATTCACAGGGTTCTCAGAATTCTCAGTTTATTAGATCAATCAATGTGTAATATCGGGCTTATTTTGAATGGAACACCCTACATTTGAATAGTTCATCATGTTCAAAAAATGTCTCCTTCCAAACGGTATAAGTGTGTCCTATACCTAGGTATTATACTTTTCGTGCAATTTACAATCTTCTTAAATTGTATGCTAAATGGGCTTGTTATCAATGAAATATTTTCTCGGTTTTTTTCTCCGTGATTTTGTAAAACTGAATCATCAAAATAACAGGTGAAATTTTTAGCTCTTTAACTTTCCCCACTACTCAGATATTAAAGGTTGAAAATGGAGCTCCGTTAAAAAGCGGCAGAACCGACTATGACGTCACATTGCATATTGTGGTCTGATATTCGGCAGTACACCGCTGCGTTTCACATAGGAAAGTTGGTTCCAGCTGCAATATCATTAAATTTCAAAAGTGTTAGTGGTTTTTGCTATTAAAAATGTATTCAGTAGATACTGGGTTTATTAAAACAGATTCTGCAAATTTACCTGAAGTCGATATCTTTATGGTGATGGACTACTTTAATAAAAACTGTGACCATGGCTTTGAACTATGCGTTGTAATTCTATTTTTTTGACAATCAAAAAATCTCGGTACAACTCCAGGTTTTAGTTTAACTTTTCCACTGTTCATTGTTTTAATGTATATATAATTTTCTATATCTTCCTCTACCTAATACAAATGATTTGTGTTAAACGCTATATAAAGCTTATAAGTTATCACTAATTTCAGAAATCTACTTTTGTAATTCAAAACAGCAGAAAGTAGATATTTTTTTTTTCATTTGAATTTTTTTAGCTCCAATGAAATTTTTTTAAAAATATGTTTAGGTTATTATTTATAAAAAGGGATTATTGTTTTAGCTAATCACGAGCTTTCTCATAATAAGGATTTTGGTAGAATATCTTCATTTTACTTCAATTCATCTATACATCCGGTTTTCGAATTTAGGACAGAAATATTATATAGCATGCTTTGGTCCATTGACAGATTAAGTTTCAAAGTGAGTTAGGTACTCTATAATATATCAACAAAATATAAAATAATATTTAAAAAATTAGTGATTCAAGCGAATTTGAAGATATAAATAATACACCACTGGATATTTTGGAACAAGTTGATGTTACATTACAATCTCTATTGACCCAAAATTCTAAAGAAAAATTCGAAAAACAGTATTTACATTTCAAGCAATGGGCCGAAGAAAAGCATATTCGTATTTACTCAAAAAAATGAGTTGTTATTTGAGAGAGGCGGAAAAATCATATGTATAACATGGGAGTAAAATGCCTTTTCCTCCCTTGAATGATTACTGCCCTCTGCTACTCGTCGGGCAGTAAACTTCATCCTCGGGAGGAAAAGTAGCATTTTGCTCCCTTGTTACACAAATAGATATTTCTGGTGCATTCTTGGATGTCAGTCAGGAACCAAATAGTATTCATTTACCACTATTTTCTCACTCATTATAAAATAAAATAACGAAACAGTACAATCAACAGTCCAGCGTTTTGTTCTCTCACAACACGATAGGTACTTACAATATACACAGTACACAGCTCTCGACTCGCGGCGTTTCAAACGTTAGGTATAGCATATGCAGTGTGACGTCACAGGTAACCACGCCCCGTTTTCGTTCAATCCAATTTCTTGTGATTAGCCGAAATATGATTTTTTATAAATTTCCAATACAAAACAACTTGTAAACCATTTATTTCGGCATATTTAATCTTGTTTAATGCGAAACATACTTCCTTTTTTGTAGTCACATTAAACTCAGATAAGGATTTATTCTCAGTCAAGCTGCCTAAATAGTTTACATAATTCCATAAACGTTAAATTTCAATCTAAAAATTAGGAATATCCATTCAACCATTTTTTGTGCAAGTCGGTCAACGAATAGAATTTCCACCGTACCACGAATTATAGCAGAATTCCGCGTGAATATTTTCACGTTTTAAGAGACAAGTAGACACATTTCTATAATCCCAAAACTAATTGTAGAGTTATCTTCGTGGAAAGAGCTGTCTAAGAACTATACTTGTTTTCGTGAGTTGTGTTTATCATTGAGATATGCAATAGGCACATTGAGACCACTGACATGGGGCAACAGCGCGTGGACCGAATCTGTAGATATTAGGAATAAAGAAATTTATAACTCCGCCCACTTTTGCAAGGACTCAAAAGTCCGGCTTGAGGTATATATATATATATATATATATATAATATTATATTATTAACAGGATCATACAGGATGACACAAAAATGTCAGGAGCCGTAATCTGCATCTTTCAAACTGTACGGTTTTCATGCATACAACTACTTTTACATATTGAACATTTTTTAGTCAGATTAGTACAAATGCTCGATATTTTTATCGGACAAACGATATTACTGATGAAACAGAAGGTCTTCTGATATTTTTGGCCGACAGTTGTTTTTAATGTAAAGGAGATTACGTCAAATCGACAAGTTCGCAACATCGGTCAATGATATTTTTGTATTTGCATAACTCGATTTTTACCGGATCATATTTTTCTTACATTTTTCATCGACCTACCTTCTAATCAGAATTTTAAAAAAATACTGTTCATATTATGTTACAGTTTGATATTTTTCTTTGATCTCACGGGATCTGGGACCATGCCATATAAAAGAAGGGCTTAAAACTCCATTTGAATTTCGAGTTTGACTTGTTCAAACTTCACCTGTTCAATGTAGGATTAATGGAAATGTTACAATCAATTTACAATTCAAGCTTGTGTATAATGAATTGTTGGATTGTATTAAAATAAAAAATTGCTTTTATTAAATTAAAAAATTGATTGATTTATTGAAAAAACTTATATTATACACTTTTTTGTGGTGATAAATTAAAACTTTGCCGGTTTCAGTTAAAGTCAATAAAAAAAGCTAGGATTGAATCAGAAACTTAAACAACTTGTATGTATACAGGGTGATTCATTAGTAATTGGAAATAATTTAACAGTAGAATCCTGACTTGGCGCGAATTTTCTTTAAGTTGATGTGGCCTATTTCACCGTATATCAATATGAAACTGTTTAGAAAATCAACCTTGAACTGTATAACGGAGTCAAAAGTATTGTGAATATTGTATTGCACCATTACTTTCCACCGCGAGATAGAGGTTTGTAAAAAAATTAAAGTGGTACTTTTTGCGAGGCCGAGACATTGTTTACAACGTACGGTCGTATTAAAATAAGTACATAAGGTCAGCATTATGTATGATGAACCATCATTTAGAAAACGCATTATTTTATTTAAAATGTTATAAGCTTGATCTCTGTAGTTTATTTCGTTATTCGCTAGTGTTGTGTAGTAAAATTTAGCATATATACTCAATATAACTAAATCCGGGACACTGTCTATGCGGGACAGGCATCTGGAAAACGGAACAAGTCCCGCCTAATCCGGGATGAATGGTCACTTTAACCAGAGGCGTACAACAGGGACAAGTGACAGGTTAATCGTTCACAAATTCTACGCCACTGGCAGAATAGAAATTTTAGCACAATTTTTCGATTCTCCAATACTTTTTACGTAAATAAAGTACTCTTTTCTCATACGATGAAGTCAATATTTTTCGAGATATTTCAAGTAAAACATTATTATACACCCATATTTTTGTTCAATTTTTTAAAGCATCATGTTCACATATATTGAGATTTCCCTTTTCTGTTAATTTTTACAGTAACATTGAATACTTATTTCAAATTAATGAAATACTACTTACCACTTGCATTCATGAGATCATGATGTGGATGTTTTGAACAAACTACCGTATTACAAATAGCTAATAATAATAGGAATTCTTGAATCCGTGAAGAATGATTGTTTTTAGATATATAAACTTGTTCTGAAAAGATACCTTCTAACTGCAAATCTGACATAAGCCTATTATTTACTGCGACAGAACAGCATAGATTTGATTTTTCGCTACTTCTGTAAGAAAATAATTATCTATTTTCAATAAAATAATTAATTTTAATACAACGAGTAGTCAAAAGCTTGTCAAACAATTTTATGAATGATCAACATCACGAGTGTGCAACACAAATGTTCACATGACCATGAATAAAAACGTTGGACCATCTTTGACTACAAATTGTATTCAAAAGACTATTCAATTCACCAAATCAATTATTCAAACGAAATATTTCAAAAACTTCGCAAATTTGAGCTACACTTGATTTCATTTTCATAACAAAATGTTTTAAATTTTTTTTTCCAAATTCTTCAGTTGATTTTGTAACAAAGTAAACTGGAATTTTCTGTTACTAGGATATGTAAGTAAATAACTACCAATTTATTGGTTAATATTTGAAAAAGTATTTGGTTAATTGAATACCTAATCATAATTATTTTAAAAGCATACACAGTTTTTCCTAAAATAAATTGTTAAAAAATGGGAAAGAAGGATATTATACAGATATTAAAGATACAGAGTTATAGAGGTTTCTGAAGATAGTTTAAAACGGTTTGTTGATCTATTGAGATGACATAAATTATTGTGCAAATTCAGTAAACTTTCTATTGATTGGACAAAGGTTATTATATTTGTTCATTGAACCGGAAACTTAACTAGGGTTAAAGACCAAAATTATTAATATTTTCATAATATGGTCCCAAAATATGTTTCAGTCATTTTTCTTACTTAATTGTCGTCATTGGCATATTATTGTTACATTACAAATTTATTTGTATGTATTGTAAGAATTGTAGCAATTAAGAAATGTTTCACAATATAAATATTTCAGATCGTGTGAAAATTGATAAGCAAAAAACCGCGTGTTACCGTATAACGTTGAAGTTGGGAACAAACTGCCAAAAAATACTCCCCTCGTGCCGTCTCTGTCAGAAAGATACTAAAATAGCAGAGCATATACATTGTACCTGTCCTGCCGAGGCCCGAGTCAGGTATATGATGTTGGGCAAGGTCTCACTCGCCCTCAGATCTGCAAAGCCATTCACCAAATAAATTAATCAGCTCTGAAGAAGTTGAATTTGTTTGGTGAAATTTGAATAGGTATGAACGACAATAGACTCTTGCGAGCAAACCTAGCCTAACGGCGAACTTAAGTGTGGTTAGAATTTTTCAATTAATCTCGATGTTCTCCCTGTGCTTGCAATTAAACAACATTTCGAAGATTAGTATCAGGTTCATACACGGCTAGATAGGGAACACCAACTCAAATGGAGGTCCACACAAGGGCACCTCCATACAAAGAGTTTACTGAACAAGGTAGACAAGGAACTCTCAACCAGGTTATTGAAACTGGGTAAGAGACATTTGAAGACAGTTACCGACCTAGTGACTGGACAACGCACCCTGAGGAGACAGCTGCACAAAATGGGCAAAATTAGTGAACCTTTGTGCAGGAAATGTGATCTTCATGATGAAACACCTACTCACATACTCTGCTTCTGCGAGAACTTACATGGACTTAGACGGAAGCACTTTGGAGAGGAAACTATACAACCATTACAACTATTGAAAATCCCTCCAGTCAAACTAGTGGCCTACATAGAAGACACAAAGCTTCTGGAATGGAAGTAGATAATATGGGAAATGGTACAAAGATTCAGTTCAAGTGCCTGGGCTGATGAGCACAACCCAACTGAATGAATGAGTGAATGAGGTTCGTACACGATTCAGTAGATAATTCATGTCTACACAATATTGTCTTGAGAGCGAGAAACATTAGCCCTGAGAACTCTATTTTTTCTTATAAAGAATGGACTATTAAAAGTTTATATACCTAGCCAAACATCCCATTTTGATCGATTGCTGAGGTTTGCAATCAATCACTAAGTTTAGATTTCAAGTAGGCTAGCACTGAACATTTTGGTGGTTAGATATCATTAGATAAATATTTCTTTTTCTTTTTCAGCCAACAAACTAAATTACAATCATTTTGCTTAATCGTTTCATTGCATAAGTTTTTTACTATTTTGAAAACCAAAATCTTCACATTTGGTTTTGAAAATAGCTCTTCAACCAATAAACCCATGCTTCAAATTGCCTATGTAACAAAATAAAAACGAAAATCCAAAAATTGTAATGATTACCCGTTTCCCTCATTTTCCAGGAGGTCATGTTCATAATCTTCACCTGCTATGGCACATCTTCGAAATATCATTCGGTTTTCCGTTAACGTGCCAGTTTTGTCAGAAAAAATATACTGAATTTGGCCGAGTTCTTCAGTTATGTTTAAGGCACGACATTCAGTCCTCTTGTCGGTGACGGGATCGTAGAGATCAGTGTTATTATGGATATGATATACTTGTATAATCTTACACATTTCTAAGGTTACGTATAATGACAACGGAATCATAATCTGAAATAATAAATATACGAAAATGTAAAACAGAACCAATAATTACATTGTTTCAATAATCTATAAATGTCTGAACCCGAGAAATCATACAAATTTGCTGTAAATGAAGATTTAGTACCGGATTATAAACGCAAAAGATACAAAAATCATTAGAAAAACGATATTTGCACTTTATCTTAGCATAAGAAAAATAAAATAAGATTGGAAAAATATATTTTATTACATAACAACTATACTGCATAATGTATATTATGTTACGGAAAATTTGATTATTACGGACATTATTTATAATGTCCCAACAATTTAATAAAATGAGGCAATTTTCTATTTGTCTACGATAATTTAATGTCTAATAAACTTCAAATCAAAAGGTTAGTTACTAGGGTGGGCCAAAAAAAACTTTTAATTTTTTTCAGCTACTACGAAAATATCGTCCTAGATGACGAAAAAAAATTCTGGTAAAGTTTCAACCCTTAATATTAATATCAAGAGGTGACTCATTGTGATTTTTGATTTCCCATTTAAATAACATAAGAATTTTTTTTTATTTTTAATGCACTCGAACGAATAAATGTCTCGTGGAAATAAATACATATTATTGTAGGAAATTTAACGATCTACAAAAAAGGTCTGAAATGATTTTTTACTAAGTTCACTCGTTTAAAAGTTATTCGAGGTTAAAGTCCAACCTTAAATAGTTAAGGATTACTTTTACAATTTTTTTTCGAGGTTAAAGTCCAACCTTAAATAGTTAAGGATTACTTTTACAATTTTTTATACTCTATCACAAAATAATGACTCAAAACCATAATATATGTTAGTTTTCGTAAATCTTATCGAGTGTTTTTTGATAAATCAATAAAATTTATAATCTTCACAGTACTGCCAAAAGCACAAAAGAAGAGATAAAAAGTGCAAAAGAAGAAATCAATCAAAAATTAGATATACAAGAAGAGAAATTCGAAGAGCACATAACAGAAATGAGAAGACAATTGATGGTTTCAGCTGACGCCATACTGTGGTGGATCGTATTGTAGTGCTATCTAGCGGCACTTATCGAAAGTAGGCCTGAGGTAGAAAAATAGGTAACTACTAAGGGTAATTAATGTGGCGCCATCTACATTTCAATCACTTAAAAATGTCAATGTTGCCGTGTTTCAATTATAAACGAACTAGATATTTCAGTGTTCCTGTGGAAACCCGAGACACACCTGTGATATTAATAAAAGTGGAAAAGTTGTGTATTTTGTTTGTTTTAAGTTGAATACATTATCTATTTATTGTTCGCCAATCGCCACATTTCTATTATGGAGAAAGATAAGTAAGTGTCACAATACCAGCAATACCATGGTAAAATAAAATAACTTTATTGTTTCAGTTTTCGAAAAGGGCCACGCATAAAAAGTGGTGGCTGGATATGTTGTGTTGATGATTGTCATAATAATTCGAAGATGATGTCTTTTCACGTTTTTCCGAAAAGTAGAGCAATAGCTTTAGTTTGGCTTAGTAAACTAAATTTGCGGAATAATGTGGAATATAGCAAAAAGAGGATATGTCATGTCCATTTTAATCAAGTGAAGGAAAAACCGGACAAAAATAGTAGGTGTTTTGATCTCTCTATAAATATCCTAGTTATAATATTTATTATTTTAGAATATCAAATATATGATGGATGAGCATTATTATGCATATGTACGCAGTATCGACAATCATAGTGAGCTACATAAAAATTTGCAGAAGTACACTCATCATTTGGAAAGGGAGTACCTATGCTGAACTTAAGCAAACAATTAAAAACATGCAGGAACATAACACCCCCAAACGAATAGTAGAAAACCCTGATCGTCTAAATTTTTATACTGGCTTTAAGGATACGAAAAAATATAAAATGTTTGCCAGTTTTATAATTCAGGAAGGAAAGAAATTTTTGGAAAACAGCAAACCAAATTTTAATGAATCCTTGCATATTTTAGATATGGACACTCAGCTGTTCATGACAATTAGTAGGCTTAGAGTTGGCTACTAGTTGTCGACCTGGCAAATAAATATAATGTACAGTTAACAGAAGCAAACATGAGCCCCGGAAAATATGCGAACTAAAATAAGGTCATCGCAACGAGCCAATCAGGAGCTAATGTTAACGAACGTACATTAGTAATTTGTTAACATAATCGAAATAATATGACCGAGTGATTTCATCAACATACATCAATTTTAGTGTCTATATCAGTGTTGTCAATGCGAGGATAATTATCCGATTTTTAGACAGTTTCGCTGATTTAGATCCAATCGTTTTTCGAATATTTTGCAGAAGGGATATATAAAATGGCTATTGTTTTTGGGGATTTTCCATATTGACTAGGGTCGAAGACTTTATTTAGGTAACCACTGTTTACTTTTGGAAATTTTGACAAATTCTGATCATTTGAATCGTAAGTTCGTGTAATTTTTATTTTTGTATCGGCAACACTGGACTACATTCTATATTTAATATTTGATGTCAGCTGCCGTTTATAATCTATATTTTTACACGTTATTCTCTTATTTGCTGTTTTGCTTCATAAATTACAGAACCATCAGTCTTTGTTAAGACTAATTTGATAATTAACTTAACATAGTAAGGTATGTACTATAATTATTATTGATAAACATAACCTAGAACAACACACAATAACCAATTACAATATTAAATATTCATCAGACCTAATAATGTTTAAATATCTTCTATAAGTTCCTTGTGGCATTACTTGTTATTTTTCCCAAGAAAATAAGAAAAAAATAACTAATAATGTTTGTTTTTCTTGCAGTTAAATTTGTCTCAACAATATGTACAGAAAATCGAGGAAAATAGTGCACACTGAAGCTCGCAATATTATTAAAAACGTTGTGGAATTTTTTGATAAACAGAAAGCTGCTGGTGTGTGGTCATTCCCTTTGGACAAAGCTACAGAATTAGCTGCAGCAGCGACAGGAAAATCAGTTACCTGCATAAAACGCATAAGAAAGGAGAAATCACTGTTACAAGAAGGTGCTTTACTGGGGTCACCCTCAGAAAAACAAAAAAGTGGAGGTACCAACAAAATACAATTGGATGATTGTGACTTGGGTATTTTGAAAAGAACCGTACATGAGTGCTATACGGTTGATAAACAAATTCCAACAATAAAGATTTTGGTAAATAAAATGAAAAATAAAGTCGATTACTCTGGCGGTCCAGACACCTTGAGAAAGCACTTAAAAAATATTGGTTTTCAGTATAAAAAGTGCCACAATAAAAGAAAACTTTTGATGGAACGTAATGATATTGTAGCTTGGCGGGCTCGTTATTTAAGAAGTTTGAGGGAAAATGATGCTCTGGGTCACAACAAGAGGCCAATAACTTATTTGGATGAAACTTATATCCATCCATCATATGGTGTTAAAAAATGCTGGCAATCGGAAGATGAAGCTGGAGTGTATACATCCAACAGAGCTGGCCAACGGTACATAATAGTACACGCTGGTGGACGTTATGGGTTTGTTAAGAATGGACTACTAATTTTCAAGTCAAAAAGCAAATCAGGGGATTATCACGATGACATGAACCATACAAATTTTATGAACTGGTTAGAAACTCAACTAATACCAAACTTACCTCCTAATGGTATTGTGATTATGGACAATGCCCCTTACCACAGTGTTCAAATTAATAAACAACCAACCCAATCAACTCGGAAGCATATTATTAGAGAATGGCTTGAAGCTAATGGCATCTCAACCACAAATGATATGCTTAAAGCAGAACTTTTGCATCTTGTCAAACGTGCCAACCATTCTAAAATGTACTATGTGGACGAGTTGTTGAAAAAACATGGACATACTGTGGTACGGCTGCCTCCATATCACTGCGACCTCAATCCAATCGAGCTAATATGGAGTAGCGTTAAACATAAAGTGGCAATGAAAAATGTTTCTCAAAGTGCTGCTCAAATAGAACAATTAGTTCGAGGAGCCTTTAATGAAGTTGGTTCTTTGGAGTGGAACAAACACTGTGACCATGTGGACCATATAGCGGAAGAAATGTGGAGGAATGATGGACTATTAGATGATGTGGTAGAAAATATGTGTTTCACTGTCAACACTGGTTCATCAGATGAAAGTGGGAGTGATGAATATGAAAGTGAGAGTAATGAATGTGAAAGTGATCAGTAATAAACTGGTAAACATTTTTGTAGACTACAGTATCTTATTTTGTTCATATTTAATATCTTGTGATATAAAGTAACGCATAAATTTATTACATGAACTTATATGACGTCCATGGTTCGTTAGCTAAATAAACAATTTCAATTCAATACATGTTGATTTTTGCTTGAAATCTAATGTCTTTTCAAATATAATGTACAATACTTTCAATTAAAGAAGTCATCTACATTTTTTAAAAATTGGAACACCATGTATTAATATTTGATTATAAAAAATTTGTATTAAATTTTAAAAAATCAAAAATTGTTTTATTTGTGATACCCAATTGAATAAGTAGTGATAACATTTACAAAAAAAATAACTAGTTCTCACACATCACTTTTGTGATCGATTTCATTTTTTTGAACTTGGAATGTAATGTGTTACATATATAATGTAAAACTTAACAATGTTGTTAATTAAATAATATTAGTTTCTAATATCTGTTGTGTTTGAATAAAGCAAATGAAATAAAGTTGATGTAGAACAGCAAATCACACAAAATGATTGCCTTACATTCCTGTTTAAAACAACAACTAAATATATATTATAAGACAGCTGATTGGTAGTGGTGAAGTGTATGTTCCAATACAACACTCTCATTCACTTTAACTTTCTGCTGTTAAGAAAAATGAATACTGGAAAAAATCACATTTCTAAATATACCAAATTGGTCACACTATTGATTTGAATGAAACAAGAAGTTAACAAAAGGCATTCGAAGGCTCTATTCCAAAAGATCCTGATGTGTAAGCAGATAGATGTAGGAATAGGCTACATAAGCAGTTCATATTTTGTTGCTATGACATTACTAGAGAGTCATGTAATTTGAAAATATAGACATTTAGAGCAAATGGTAGTTTTATTTTTGGTCCAATATAATTTTTTTTATTAATATTTAGAGTTAAATTTTTAGCAAGTTCGACTTTGTTTACATATCTCTTAACAGTTGACACTTATGGTATCGATATTTGGTTATCGATTCAAAATATCGATTGTTACTACAAAAATACAACTACAGCGACATGAACACGCCCACCAGGGCTCATGTTTGCTTCTGCGGACTGTAAGTTCAGCCAACATATCAAAAATTTTCAGGTTTTGGATAAACATTATATTTGTTTATTTCAAACAAATTCCAATTTGGGCCAGTGAACAGCTAATAGTAGAAAATTGCAAACACATCCTAGCACAAAAATAATTTTTGATGCCACGGAAATATTTATTGAAGTACCAGGTGATTGCATTGTGCAATCATCAACATATTCAGAATACAAAGCACATAACACTGTCAAATGATTACTCGGAATAAGTCCAAATGGCTTCACAACATTTATCTCTGACTTATATCCAGGAAGAATATCTGACAAAGAACTTGTGCTTAAAGGAACTCTGAAATATCTAGTTAGTTTATAATTGAAACATGGCAACATTTACATTATCAAGTTAGTTAAAAGTAGATAGCTGTACACTAATTACAGTTTCTGATTTCCCAGTTTTCTACCTTATACCTACTTTCAACACGTGCCGCTAGATAGCACTACAATCGATCCACCGCAAAATGGCGTCATATAAAACCATCAATTTGAAAAGTATAAGAAAGAACAAGAAAAAAAAGTGAATAAATTACAATCAAGCGTAATTCAGGAAAGTACAGATAGAAAACAGGAAATAGAAGATATGGTGAACAAAATACGAGGAGAAGGAAAGGAACAGATAGAAAAAGTAGATAGGAGCATTATGAAAACCAATAAAAGGATACAAAATGTAGAACAAGGTATTCGATTGAATATATCAATACCAGAAGAAATGAATCTGAAAACGCAGAGAGAATTAATAAGGAAAATGGATGTAAAATTGTAACAAGTTAAAGAAAATAATAACACACGGGACTTGGAAACTTTAGATAGGGAAATAAAAGAAGACTTTAAGAAGAAAATGATGGAATTGGAAAGAAAAATTGAAAACATGAAGAATAAAACTCAACGAGACAATAACAATATACAAGGAATCAATCAAGTAGCTTGAAATTTGATGGAGACATACGTAAAATGCATCCAAAGGTCTTCATCAGATGTCTTAAGATCAAATTAAGAGGTATATTTAATATTGAAGACTTGAAGGAAACAATAAGGTCTCATTTGAACAATCAACCATTGCTCTGGTTAACATGTAATGATTCAATCATTAATGATTTTGACGATTTTGAAAGGTTATTCTTAAAGCAATATTGGGGGGAAACAGAACAAGGTTATGTTAGAGAAAAATTATATTTTGGGAAATTTGACTTTGGAAAAGTAGCAATATGAGTAACTACGCACTTTCAATATTCTCTCAAGTTCAATATTTAGAACCCTGGATTTCAGAGCATGAAATTGTCATATTTTTAGCTCGACATTTCAATGCAAATGTAACACAAGGAATTGCTATACAAAATATTAACGATTTTCAATCATTATCAAATTATTTAAATAGGGTACAGAGGACAATGAATAATAATGAAAGAATCAACAATAGGGACAACCAAAACAATGACTTTATAAGAAAAAATGACTACGGCAGAAATGACGATAATCACTATCGACAAAAACCATATAATAACTGGAATAATAGCCATTATACTACTAAGCATTACAATAACAGAAATAACAATAATATTAGACGATATGATATAGACAGGAACAGAACAGGTATAAAAGGTATACAAACTACTATCCTGAAAGATGACAACAACCCAACAATAATAAAGACACAGAAGAAACTCAGACGGAGACATAAGACGAACAAATAATATCAGAAGAAATACCAGAGATAACAGCATGGACAGAAATAATTATAATAACAGAGATGATAATTACAATAGAACTAATAACAGCAATAATGATAATGATGATGTTGTAAGGACATCATCTTCTGGTGAAGAACAACAGTTTTTTCACTAGAGGGTGAATATGGTAGGTTAAGTTGGTGCAGCTATGTTCAACCACGCGAATTTCTCAAGGTACAGGATCAAATAGAACAAAATAATGGAACATTGATTTACATAATATATAGTATCTACAGTAGAAGACAACAGTAAAAATATTGATCGATACTGGATCAGAAATATCTTTAATTAATAAAAACTTTGTGAATACATTAAAAACTTCTAAGAAAAACTTCATCAAGCTGCCCAAAATAAATTTAATTGGCATAAATCAAAGGAAATTAACCTCTTCAGACACTACAATAACCATAGAACTAAAATTGAAATAGTACTGTTATACAACTGTTAATGGTAGAAGATATGGAATATGAAATATTATTAGGATCTGATATTTTATACGAAAAAGAAGCGGTCATCAATTACAAAGGAAGATATGTAATTTTTAATAAGAAAGAATTGATTTTATTTATGAAGAAAAGGACAATGATTCGAGAGAAGATAAAGAATTTTTAGTAGAGAATAAAAATATTAATTTAAATAAGAAAATTGAAGACGAAATGAAAGAGATGAATTATTATAGACAGGAAGGAAAATTGAGTGGAAATAGGATGTTGGATGGCAATGAAGAAATAAATTTAAATAATAATAATCAGCCTGAGTGGAATTTAGATATAGATGGGAAAATAGAATGGAGAGATAAGGTAGTAAGAATATTGGAAGAACGTAGAAGTTTAATAAGTGAAGAATCTCGAATTGCGAAAAATTACGTACATAAAATCAAATTGAAACAAGACCAACAATTTCAACAAAGAAGCTATCCAATACCATATACCTAAATATCAGGAAGATATGAAAAAACGACAATAAACAAATTAATAGAAGATAAAATAATAGAACATAGTATCACTTCAAACATCAATTCAGTAGTAGTAGTGAAGAAAAAGGACGGAGATATAAGAATCCTTATGAAGGTCCATATATGGTAGTAAACAGCCATGGTATAAATAGTTATAAGTTGATGTATCCAACAAATAACGTGGAATTTTTCACATAAATCAGCTGTACCAATTTAACACGAGCCATCCATACAAAAAAATAATAATAATAATTAGTTAAAAGTAGATGATAATAATAGTTATAGGAATTTTATAAATTAGGGTAAATTTCTCCAAAATATTTTGTCTGGTAAATAAAAAAAAATGATTTTGAAGAACTTTAGGGAATGTTGAGATGAAATATTAATCAATAGAAATTTGTTGTAAAACTTTATGAACGACACTTCAAATATCAATTGGCATGTTTATCAATATTTAGGTTAGTTCTAAAATGTGTAAAGTAAGTAACAGGGATTAATGACAGGAGAAAATTATTAAAACGAACCCTGAGATTTAATAAAAATTAAAATTTAACAAATTGTAGAATTTTCTCCACAATAGATTGAACGTAGTTCTAATATAATGAAGATTTGAACAAATTGAATTGTTTTATTCCATCGTTTAGTATGGATCTTCATCAAGTAAAAGCCTCATCTATTAAATTTTAGGAAAATACAACAAAAAACCTTGACATTCACTGATGTTTAATTAAAAAATTTAGGTAACTCGTCAAAATTACAAGAGACAGATGTTGAAAAATATTCCGCTCTTGTGCTGCTAAACTATACTTTCAGCCCTATTTTTAGGATTGATATGATCGGTCTTCCGGTAAGGTAGGCGAAAAATAGTATATTGTGACACAAGGGCAGAAAATGAGCTTTAGTAGTCCGTTTCCTACATGATGTGTGACACACAACTGTTTTTCTCCTACCAAAAAATAGGAAAATATAACAAAAAAACTTTGACATTCACTGACATTTAAATCTAAAACTCGATATGGTTACGTTAAATATTATCTGAAATTAATCATTTACATGTATATAATGTAAAAATATATATGTTATATAGGAGATTAATTAGGTATGTAACAGATTTGATACATCCTTAAGTCCATCAATTAACACGTTCATGTAAAAAATAAGTATTTTAAGTTATCGTCCTAATGTTAATGGTATTGGAAACACAGTAACGATTTATTTACTCTCTTTTTCCGATGAATAACAGTTTTACCGGTAACTGTAATAATGGATTTTTTTGAAACTTTTGTCAATTATGTATTCTTTCAGCAGCTCCATTCTTTGACCCGTTATTTTCTTGTTTCAGTTCACTATACATATTTTGTATCATTTTTTGCGTAGATAGCGACTAGAAGATACCAAATTTCTTTCTGTCTATTGTCTCAAATCCCTACTCTCCACTTTCTGAAATTTCAAAGCCTTTGGTAAACATTTTTAACAATAAAATATTCATGTTTTATACATACAACAATCAAACAACTTATATTCACTGCGACTTGGAATCAAGCAGAATAAATAAACTTTTAAATTGTTTATGTTGGTATAAAATAATACGTTTGTTTACTCTTCTAGCCTAAACAATATCTGCTTCTTCGAATGGTCGCCAAGAACCCATAATTTTAATTATTAGAACATAATATCTCGTAAATAACAGAAATGAACTAAGCCCACCCACGTGGACTAACAATTCGACTACATTTTTCATAGACCGGAAGCTACATTGCACCAATGATAATCAATTGTTCGCTGGTGGGTATGTCAAGACTAGAAATGATTTATGGCTTTTTTATCTTTTCGGCTTTTTAATCCTCAGAGACCTTGCAGCATACTGTTATTTTATTGTGAGACAGTGCAAACTAATTCTACTCACAACTATACACAAGGGTTGTTAGACCAATGATAGCCTATGGAACGGTAGTGTGGTGAACAAAGATACTGCAAGTGGGAGCTGTAAGGCAATTGAGTAACATAGTTGACGTAAAAGGTATAGTGCGAACTTAAAGTTGCCGGCTTTTTGTTTGACTCTAAGACTAAGAGTATACCGTAATAGCCCAGTCAATATTATAATAATTTAAAATGCTTACTTAGTTGACGATAAATTCATTTAATGTTTTAATTTCAACTAATAATCGTTAATAGTTATTTAATAACCTAGTTTGTTAATGAAGGCGATTATTATAACTATTTTTGAGGGATGATTGCAAGTGTTCTCTTTAGTCGGTGGTCTGACATCAAGAAAGTGTGTGTGTTTTGTGTGGAAATTGTGAGTAAGTATACATATATTTATTAGCAATTATCTTATTTGGACGAAACTCAGTATGATACACACGATACGGTTAAGAAAGGACGAACAGATGGGTCAAAATAAAAATACAATATAGAATTATGTTTAGTAAGTAGACGAAAATAATCTAAATACCTTTCAGAGTTTAGCTCCGCAACATAACTTGAAGGGGATATACGATTAGATAGCTGGCACTATATCTTTTACGTCAACTATACCGTTGAGTGAAAAATTGTAAAGAGACACAGCGCACATTCAATCTAGCGTATTCGTATTGCAGTCTCATCCCACCTCTGCCCGTACCGCGACCACCACCATACATCGAGCCTGTACGGTAGTGCCACCACATGGCACTTACAACAAGCTTTCATATCTTATTTTAAAACAAGTCGAAGTTGAGCTTGATGGTACAGATTGATTTGAATTCAACGTTTTGATATAGAGCTTGCGAATTCTAGGTAGGTATATTCGTTCCCTTTTTTTGCCACATTATAAGTACACTTTCAAATAATTAATAAAGGTATATGTATAATATTATACAGGGTGTCCCAGAATTTTTTAGACAGGCTATAACTCCTGAAGATAACTTCATAAAATTTGGTATGCAGCAATTGGACGGATTTTAAAATTTTGCGAATCCCTCATGACGTCAGCGAAATCATCAGCGTGGCTATGACGTCATGTCATTATAAAATATCAAATGCAAATGTGGTCGTGTGACTGCTCATATTAAAGGTCTTTTTATTCTGAATTCAACCATGTAATACACTTAGTATGTTAAAAATTTATTAGTTGTGTATTTTTGATCAAAAGGAGTTTAACAAAATAAATAAAAAAGTTTAATAAACAAATTTAATCACATGAAAATCAAGGCAATAATACCATTATTCTACAATCTCGATTTCACACAAGGTGGGGAATAAATGTTTGGTGTGGGGTATTTAATGGAAGGTTGACAGGGCCTTACTTTTATGATGGAACATTAACTGGTGAACGTTACTTGATGTTTCTGCAAAATGAGTTACCAGATTTATTGGAGGATATTCCATTAAATGAAAGAATAGAAATGATGTGGCAACAAGATGGTGCTGTTCCACATAATTATGGTAGGGTAACGCAGTTTTTAAATAATAGATTTCCTTCTTTCTGGATCGGTAATGCAGGACCATGTCTATGGCCAGCGCAATCACCAGACCTATCACCCCTCGATTTTTTTATTTGGGGTATTTGAAAGATATTGTATACTCAAATCCACCACGAGATGTTGATGATTTGAAAAATAAAATAAAAGAAGCATGTGGAGCTGTTACTCCGGAAATGATAAGAGCGGCATGTACGCGTGAACTATTGAGAAGGTTTGAGGCTTGTGTTGAAGCGGAAGGGGGCATTTTAAGCACATTATCGAAAATTAATTGTAGAATAATGGTATCATTGCCTTGATTTTCATGTGAATAAATTTGTTTATTAAACTTTTTTATTTATTTTGTTAAACTCCTTTTCATCGAAAATACACAACTAATAAATTTTGACATACTAAGTGTATTACATGGTTGAATTCAGAATAAAAAGACCTTTAATATGAGCAGTCACACGACCACCTTTGCATTTGATATTTTGTAATGACATGACGTCATAGCTACGCTGATGATTTCGCTGACGTCATGAGGGATTCGCAATATTGTAAAATCTGTCCAATTGCTGCATACCAAATTTTATAAAGTTATCTTCAGCCGTTTTAGAGTTATAGCCTGTCTAAAAAATTCTGGGACACCCTGTATATTCAAAAAGATGTGATCAAATGAAAATGGTTGACAGACAATATGCAAATGAGGGCCAAAAAATGTTTGTTTTTCATATTTAATTTACAAAAAATATAAAAACCCTATGATAAAAAACTGGTCAAAGCTCTCAAAAAATGTATTCCTTTTCAAATGAATGGTGAAGTAATGAGTTTTTTGTCATGATTACATGAATACTCTAGTATACAGTGTATGGATTAAAATTATTATTAATTAATGGAAAATTTATATTTTATGAACAAAAATTACCAGTCATGTATAAGATATATCAGTTTTGCAAACCGGTGGGTTCCGTTTTTAATAATCAATAACTCTTTTATTCTTATAGAGAAAAGTTGTTTAGAATTGAGACCTAGTTTTGTGATTTTAATTTCTTAAAAAATATCCATCCATCCAATTTTGGTTACATCAGTTTGAATAAATTGAAAAATCACAAATATAAATGATTCAATTTTTATTGTAAAATAGTATATTGTTTTACGAGTGACGAAAGTAATATTTTTTTAAGCGCGTAATGTTCAAAAGCTGATTTTATCATGATAATATAAAAAAAGTTTCCAAAGATGAATTTACGTGATTGTCAACTCTTCAATACATACATTTTCGATATACTTCTTCATATCTCATTTTAGATTTTTCTGATTTAATCCTGTAGTAGAGTGACCTGGGAAAAACTAAGTCAGTGTCAGGTTGACAGCTAGAATGTACTTTAGTAAAAACCAGAAATAAAATATTTTTAAAGAACAAACTGAATATTACTACATTTGGCGACGAGGAAAAGTAAAACACCATGTCGCAAGACGGATTGGACACAGCAGGACTGTCAGTGCCCAGCAAAAATTTTCATTTTGAAAAATTTTGCCCGGATAGGGAAGAATGGGATTATTACCTTCAACGTTTCGAGGTAGAACTAGTTATTCATGGAATTGAAAGTACGGAGAAAGAGAAAAAGATGTTTCTTCTTGCTAAGGTGGGATCTGATGCATTTAAGATTTTAGTTGACCATTTTAAACCACATGCTGTAACAAATCAAACATATAAGGACCTTTTGGATGTATTGTCAAAATATTATGGAAAGAAAACGTATGTCCTGTCGGAAAGAGTGACTTTTGCACTCAGATGGCGTCGTGAAGATGAAACTATAACCAAATTTATGTCTGTCTTACGTGGTTTAGCTGGTTCTTGTGAATTCGGCGAAAATTTAAACGAACGTCTACGTGACCAGTTAGTGATTGGTATTAATAATTCGGCATGGCAACAAGAAATCATTTTAAAACATACAACAAACCAAGCATCATTAAGCGCAGTAGAAACGTTAGCATTTCAACTTGAGCAAGCATCAATCCATAGCAAAAGACTTATAACAATGTTTCCTACCGATACAGGTACTGTAAATCGTTTGAATAAGAACCAAAAATATCGTAGTGGCTTTAATACAAACATGGGTGGAACATCAAAGCAAACACCAAATACACTCAATAAAAATAATCTGTGTATGTTTTGTGGTAATGCTAAACATAGTGACCGAAATCATTGCCCAGCGAAAGAAAAAAAATGTTCTGCATGCAACAAATTATGACATTTCGCAAAAGTGTGTATTTCAAGTGGTCGGATGGAGATGAAATATAATAAAAGTAATGCCAGGCACGTGCGAGAAAACAACGAACATATTTCTAACATAGATTCAGATATGCCACAAGAAGACAGGAGTCGTAGAAACAGTTTTTCATCAACAGACAGTTTTTTACGTCATGTGCGTAATGTTAAATCACCAAACAAAGTAATGTTAATGGTTATAGTGGAAAACAGAAAACTCGAAATGCTTTATGATCCAGGCGCTTCACATTCAGTTATAGGACGCTTGGATTGGGAGAGACTTGGGAAACCACGTTTAAGTAGCACAGGAAACTTGTTTGCATATACAGGAGTCCAACTAAAAACATTAGGAGTGATAAATGTTCGTGTATGCGCCTTTAACAAATCAAAAATGTTACCTCTTTATGTAATTGACACAAATGATTATCCACTTTTTGGTTTAGACTGGGTCTTAGCTTTCGATTTAAAACTGCCACCTGGGTCAAAAATATGTTCACTAAGAGGACCTATACAAAATACAAGACAAGAACATGAAGCAAATGTAAAAGGACCATTACATTTAGATATTGACAGATTATTTGAAAAATTTCCTAGCTTATTCAATAATAATATAGGAACAATAAATGGACACAGTGCAAAAATACACATTCCAAATAGTGTAGTTCCTAGAGCATTTAGAGCTAGACCAGTGCCGATTGCCCTGCAAGAGCAAATAACAGCAGAATTGAACAGATTAGTAAAAGAGAACGTTTTGGAACCTGTAGATACGACAATAACTCCCGTTGAATGGGCTTCTCCAGTTGTGGTGGTCATGAAATCAAATGGCAGTGTGCGTATATGTGGCGATTTTACAGTTACTATAAATAAACACTCCAAACCGATGACTATCCTCTACCTCGATTTGAAGAAATTACTTCAAAAATGTCTGGTGGCACACACTTCTCAAAAATAGATCTTAAGGATGCTTATTTACAGCTATCTGTTCATCCTGAGTCACGAAAATATTTAGTTATTGCGACGCATAAGGGTTATTTTAGGTATAGGAAGTTACCATTTGGAGTTTCATTTGCACCAGCACTATTTCAAAGAATAATGGATCAACTATTGTCTGGATTGGAAGGTACAGTCTGTTATTTAGACGACATTTTAGTAACAGCAGGAAATATTGACGAACATTTAAAACGAGTAGAACAAGTTTTAGAACGCTTACAGTCGGCGGGAATAACAACCCAGAAGTCAAAATGTAAATGGTTACAAGAAAGTGTGACATATCTAGGACATCAAATAGATAAAAAAGGAATCCATCCAACGCGCGAACGTATCACAGCCATAAAGGATATGCCAGAACCCACAAATATTACCGAGCTTCGGTCATTTTTGGGATCTATTACATATTATGGTAGATTTATAAAAAACCTTCACACGATTTGTGCCCCATTACACAGATTATGACGCAAAGATACAAAATGGAAATGGACATCCGACGATAAAAAAATTTTTGAGACATTGAAAAACATACTTTCTTCAAATGATACTTTGGTACATTATAATCCAGAACTACCATTATATGTATCGAGTGACGCATCAAACAAAGGTGCAGGAGCTGTATTAGCACATAAATATCCTGATGAATCGTTGAGGCCCATTGCATATGCATCAAGAACATGGACTGACGTAGAGACTCGTTATAGCACAATAGATAAAGAAGCACTTGGTATAATATATGCGGTAACGAAATTCCATCAATATCTGTATGGCAGACATTTCTATCTATCAACTGATCATAAACCGCTAGAGCATATTTTTAGTGAGAAACGAGAAAGTCTAAAAGTTGCTAGTAACCGTTTGCTTCGATGGGCAATGATTCTGAACAGCTACAATTACACAATTAAATATACCCCAGGATCTAATAATGCTCCAGCTGACTTATTATCTCGATTACCACTTGATAATCAGTCTGAAAATATTTCATCAGTAGAAGAAATGGGTTTTCCTGGAAGAGCTCATCTTTTTAATCTACGTTTACATCAATTACCACTGACATCCAGTGAACTGAAGAGATTATCATCCAAGGATAGTACTCTCAGAGATGTTATCAAATACATTCGTTCTACTTGGCCTTTAAAAAAGCACTTATCAGACGAAATCATTCCCTACTACGAAAAACGAGATGAACTGTCTTTTGAAGAGGGGATAATTCTTTGGAAAGGAAGAATCTGTATACCAACGACATTGCAGAGACAAGTTCTAAGCATGCTTCATGATGGGCATCCTGGAGTTACCGCAATGCAATCCATGTCTAGATTGCATGTTTATTGGCCACATATTGATAATGAAATTGAGATGTTTGTAAAACAGTGCACCGCTTGTCAGCAATCACGTCAAAATGAACGAAAAATGCCCTTATATCCGTGGGCAGCTCCACCAGAACAATGGTCAAGGATTCATATCGATTTTGCAGGGCCGTTTCAAGGAAAAATGTGGTTACTGGTGGTTGATGCATATACCAGGTGGCTGGAGGTAGTTCCTATGACTTCTACCACATCATCAAATACTATTAAGGCATTATTAGAAATTTTCGCACGGTTTGGTCTACCAAAATTTATTGTATCAGATAATGGACCACAACTTACGTCTGACGAGTTTGAACTGTTCTGTAAACAAAAGAGTATTGTACATATTCGAGTAACGCCATATCACCCCCAATCAAATGGACTAGCTGAAAGAATGGTAAAGACATTCAAGGAAAGAATGAGCATTAAAGATGAACCAGATCAATTTTTACGCCTTCAGCAGTTTCTGTTTTCATACAGAAATACTGTACAGCGCTCTACAGGAAGAGCACCAAGTGAGTTAATGTTTGTGAAGACTCCTAGGTGCATATTTGATCAGTTAAAACCAGACATACAGAGAAATATGGAGAAAGAAAAATGGAATCAAATAATGAAACTGTCTGGATTAACAATCCGTTGACAAGAGGATCAGAGGCAGGTAACATTGTAAAACAAACTGGTCCTTACTCTTATATTGTGAACTGGGTCACAAAAGAAAACATGCAGACCAGCTTCGACCTCGTTTTTCATGCAATGGATTGGATACAGGAGGATCAAACGAAAGAAGCAATAATCAATTTTCACTTGATGTTACAAACGATGAAGTTATGTCAACAAACGAGGAAATTTATCGTAAAACCGGAAGTTCATCACTGGATGAAACTGACCAAAATCTCGATCCACAAACCTGTGAAGAAAATTATCAATTTCAACCTTCTACCTCCGGAATGAATACATCAGTCAACAATACCGAAGGTACGACTCCTGTGAAACTCAAACCAGTCAGAAGAAATCCACCTCGAAAAATTGTATTGCCTTCAAGATATCAAGACTAGTTTTTTTTCTTTTTCTTTTCACGATTATTGAGTTTTTTTTTTTTATTTTAGTATTTTAGAACATTGTTACATACCATTCATTATTGCACAAACGTGCTATTATATTTTTGATATTCTTTTTTGTTTAGGGGAGGGGTAATGTAGTAGAGTGACCTGGGAAAAACTAAGTCAGTGTCAGGTTGACAGCTAGAATGTACTTTAGTAAAAACCAGAAATAAAATATTTTTAAAGAACAAACTGAATATTACCACAAATCCAAAGAGGTTTCCTCAGCTTGATTTGCTATTTCTGGTAGTGTATTTGGAAAATCTAGATCACTTTCCGAATCAAAACTCATGATCAATGTTTTCAGTGCCTTCTGACAAGTCTAAACAATTAACGAGAAACGTCAAGCTAATTATAGTTATTAATATAACGAGATTATTAAGCGATCTATAATAGTCGAGGACATGTCCGAGACGGTGTTAAATCGCTAATAATCGACTTATACAAAGCTTTCTCGGATCATTGACAACGGCGATGCAACAAGGTTTTATGTCATTTCATTTTGGCATTTCAAAAAGTCATCATTGAAATCATGCAAGATTTTGATATTCCTGACGATAAATTAGCTGTAGCCAACACTATAAGGTTGAACCTGCTTCCGGACAAATCTAAAATCCATTATGAAAAAGAATATCAGCAGTTTTGTGAGTGGCGAAACAAAGTACAAGTTCAAGATGCAGAAGAAACGGTGTTCCTGGCGTATTTGGCAAAACTCTCTGCAGAATATTCTGCTTCATCCTTATGGCCGAATTATTCCATGTTAGAACTTTAGAACTGAAGGAAAGAGTGAAAATCATCAAGAAGAAAAACGTTGGTTATAGAGTAAGAAAATCAAAAGTATTTACAAGAGAACTAGTCAACGAGTTTGTACGTTCTGCCCCAGACGAGGAGTTTTTAATGATGAGATTGGCTTTTTTAATTGGAATTGGAGGAGCCTGTCGAAACAATGAATTAGCGAAGATTACCATGGAAGATGTTGACGTTTTAGAGGACAAGCTTATTGTTACTATTCCCTCAAAAAATAGCTGAGTATCTCTCACTTGAAAATTCTAATATGTATACTGGTCACTGCGTTAGAAGATCTTCGGCAAATTTTCTTGTTAATGTTGGAGGAGATACATTAGACCTACAAGAACTTGGTGGATGGGATTCGGCGAAGGTTGCTAGGCGGTATTTAGAAGAAAGTGTGACCAAAAAAGTTTCCCGTGTCTCGGCGTTTCGTGAAATCATTCGTTTTTACTCACAGACATTATGTACGAAAGCTGGAATCTGTACCTAAGTGAAATAGTTAACAAGTTACAGCGTTATTAATAAATTACCTAATTATCGAACTACACTAGCTTGAGAGACATTCAGCTTTCATCATTAATTATCACAACATATAATCATTTTTCAATCAAAACTTATTTTGCAACAATGGGAGCGATTATTTAATATGACCTTAGTTGTAAAATAGAATAAGTCATATATTAAAAAACGTTTTTCAATATATAATTTCATACTCTAATAGAGGGCGGAAAAACCTTTAATATGAAAAAAGAAAATTTAATATTCGTAAAGAAATAATGGAGTTACAGGCCGTCAAAGTCCAACGCCTGTTGTTAAACAGTTTGTGCGAGTAGCCAAAAAAAAAAAAAATAATCAGTAACGGAGTACAGAGAACATTCATTGTTTGAAATATTGGAACTTTGTATGAAAGGTGAGTGTCTTAAAAACAACATCAAAAGTCAGCGGAAGTGACCGAGGCGTCGAGAGAGGCACTCCATAACTTGCCGCGGCGGTTCAAACTCGACCGCGCGGCTACAATAACACTTTTCTCGGGAACCTTCGAAGATAAATTGATCATTTTTTTTTTAATTTGATACTATGCTACGATAGGAATCGATTATTATATAGTAAAATCATGAAAAGTGAGAAATAATGTGTTCAAATGAGTTTAGCAATTTTTTTTTACTTTTTGTAGCAATGTTATGTAATTGTGTAATAAATATGCTATAGTCATATTTGAGGAATAAGTATTGTGTGACACGGGTATATAACATTGTATTTGTTGCATATTAATAATAAATAGTTTTATTTGCAATATACAGTACGGTGCAAATGAAAGGAATAAATTCGTTAACCGGCGACTTTAAGGAAAAATCCTGAAACCCGTCGATTTTTATTTTAAAACGGGCTATTCGTAAGGTTACCTTTTTATTTTTGACGTCATCTATGCGAGCGTGATGACGTCATCGCTAAAATTTTTAAATGGAAATGTGGGTGTTGTAATACATTATTTGAAAGGTCTTTTAAATACTTATTCATCCATCTCAATATGTCTGAGTAATTGATTTTTGTATTTGTTTAAAAAATTAATAAACTTTTATTATTACAATAAATATTTAATATGTATTACTCATTAAATACAACGAAACCTAAATTAAGTGCTCAAATTGTTTACCTTCAGCTAAAATACAATGAGAAAGACAAGCCGCGAGCTCTTCTCGAACCTTCTCTATAACTACCGGAGTTATCTGTGCAACCTCAATACGTATCCTTTCTTTGAGTTCATTGATATTTTGTGGTCTATTTTGGTACATTTCACTTTTCAAGTATCCCCATAAATCAAGAGGAGTCAAATCAGGTGACCTAGGCGGCCATTCTATTGTTCCTCTTCGACCTATCCACTGATTTGGAAAGACGTTGTTCAAATAGTTGCGCACCAAGACAGCATAGTGTGGAGGCGCACCATCTTGCTGCATTTCTGTTTGGAAACATCCGGTTCAATTCGGGTAGCAAGAAGTTTTGAAGAAATTGTAAATATCGAGGACCTGTTATGGTTTCTTCGAAAAAGTATGGTCCAATAATCCTATTATCTATTATTCCCGCCCAAACATTAACTTTCTCTGGGTATTGAGTACAGTATTCTTGCATCCAGTGTGGATTTTCCGTAGCCCAGTACCGATAAGTTTGACGATTGACATGACCGTTTAGTAGAAATGTAGCTTCATCCGAGAAAAGAACCTTTTTTTAAAACATCGGATCTCTGTTATTTTGTTCCATTATAATTTCACAAAACTCAATTCGTCTATCAAAATCATCTTCCATAAGCTCTCGTACTAAACTTACTTTGTAGGGATGCCACTTTTCCTTCTTTAGCTTTCTAAGAACTGTTGAATGGTCCATGTCATTATCTAATGCTACTTGCCGTGAACTGGTATGGGGATTATCTTGAAAGGCTAACAGAACATCTAGTTGTTTGTTTTCTGATATTGGTTTTCTACTACCTTTAGGGAGGTCTTTGACATGACCCGTTTCTCTGAATTTCTTCTTAATTTTGCTAATAGTGGATTGTGAAATTGGTTCTCGGTTGGGGTATTTATTATCAAATAACGTACATACTTCTTTCTGCGTACGTACTTTATCTCCACAACCAATCATTATTAGAATTTCAATTCTTTGCGTTTCAGTCAGCTTCATGTTGATAGATACAAAGACTTTTTGAATTCGTCTAATACAATAATACTATCAATCACTTGACAGAAAGTTAATTATGTCCAAGTGTCAATGTCGATGTTGATAAGGTAACTAGATTTTTAAAAAAAGGTGAAAAGTAGGTAGATAAGACATTTCATAACCAGTGACTGCCTTCACAAAATTTATTTTTGGGTGGCAATAAATACATCATACCAATACTTAATACATTACATCAATTACTGTACATATTGATATGGCTAAATAGGTATTTAAAAGACCTTTCAAATAATGTATTACAACACCCACATTTCCATTTAAAAATTTTAGCGATGACGTCATCACGCTCATATAGATGACGTCAAAAATAAAAAGGTATCCTTACGAATGGCCTGTTTAAAAATAAAAATCGACGGGTTTCAGGATTTTTCCTTAAAGTCGCCGGTTTACGAAATAACGAATTTATTCCTTTCATTTGCACCATACTGTATGTATACACTTCATGGTCGTCGTTCTAATACAAATTATTACATATTTAGTAATCGCTTTTACTGACTATAATATATTACATTATTATATAAAGTATTGAAGTGTAGAGGTAATTTTATATCGGCTCCACCACGTAACAGAATTTACGTTCACTAACCTTTTAAGTTTCAAGTACATCTGGATTTTTTTGAAGGAGGGCTGCCAATATCACTCCTTTTATTGCTCTCATTGTCAGACTCATTGGAAATATCGTACCTTGAACATATAGATCATTTGTTCAAAGTAAATGTGGAGGAGAGTATGAAAGTTTCGTTGTTCATTATTTGGCTGGCACGAATGGATACCAAACTTTGAAGTTTTTAGTCGCACCAAGTAAACCAGACAGTTTTACGTATGAAGAGGTTAGAGATAAGTTGTTGAAGCACCACTCTCCACCTGTTTCTGAGATCTATGAAAGATTTGTTTTCAATAAATGCAACCAAAAAAGTGATCAACCCATAGCAGAATACATAATAGAGTTACGAAAACTAGCTCGTAGTTGCCATTTTGGTCAGTTTTTGGAGGAAGCCTTTAGAGACAGATTTGTGTGTGGATAAACAGTGAAAACATACAAAAGAAGCTACTATGAGAAGTCAATTTATCTTTTGAATTTGCCTGTCGAATAGTTCTAGCTGCAGAAGTTGCGCAGAGACAAGTAAAGTCTTTAACAGACAATGGCAATATCGTTAACAGTATTCAAACGGAGAAGAGGAAAATGCCCACAAAAAAGCACAATTCTTTCTCAAGTACTAATCCTAGTAGCCAAGCTAGTGTAAGTAGTAAATGCCATAAACGTGGCCGTAATCATGTAAGAGGTCAGTGTCCTGCTGCTAATTGGAGATGCAAGTGCCAAAAACTAGGTCATGTAAGTAAAGTCAATTTGTCCAAACAGTGGTATAAGTAGAGTAGCAGCTGTGGCTGAAGATTCAGGAGAATTAGAAGACACCAGTGAGGAAGTCAACAGTGGTTTATACCATCTGTACAATCTGGGAAGCCCTAGTGTATTGGGAAGTGTAAGTTATGCCCCTCATAAGGTAACATTTCTTGTTAATAACAAAAGTATTCAGTTTGAGGTAGATACAGGTGCTTTTAAGACAGTAATGTCTGTAGAAAGATTTGAAAAATTGTTAAATGTACCAGTTAGTCCAGTCTCCTATAAGTTAAATTCAATTTCAGGCCAAGGTATTAAAGGTAGTAAAATGTATGAAGCAGACACGCTATCGCCTTTACCGCTAACAGACCCTACAAAAATTGATAGCAGCATAAATGCATTCAACATGAGTAATGAACTGCCATTGTCCTATGAAGATGTCGCTAGAGCATCTAAGAAGGATAGTATTCTAGTTAAAGTAATAGATTTTGTAAAAACAGGTTGACCAGACAGGAATGTCCCACCGAACTCCGGTGTGAGAGAAAAAGATAGACGATCAGAGGTTTTTCTGTCTTTGTCTGTGTATATAGCATGCACGCTATTAGAGAAAGACAGCCTGAACCTCCGACTTTCTATCTCTCTTTTACGTGCTGACAGATTCCGAGCTGGCTTGTTGCCTCTATCTGTAGTATCTCTATGGCTAGTGTAGATCGATAATTAGGTAATTTGTTAATAACGCTGTAACTTGTTAACTATTTCACTTACAGATTCCAGCTTTGTTACATAATATCTGTGAGTAAGAACGAATGATTTCACGAAACGCCGAGACACGGCAGTGATAGGAGCTTGTTTTAAAATTGTTTATTTAACATTGCATAAACAATGATTTTTCATCGATAACTTTGGACCTAATTAATATTTGTTTCGTACAAAGCCTAGTTTTGTTGGTCTTTTCAAGGCGAATAAGAAAGTGTTTAACTTTTTTTTTGTAAAATCCGAGGGAAAAAAATATGAGAAAAAAACGTTAAATATCGTTAAAATCACATTTACAATTGACTGTTGAACAATGTGAGCTTCGGTTTCACGCTTTGTAAGCATAATATCGCCTTGTATGTGTTTATTACTACCTGTACACCAAAAATCAGCCTTGCCGAATGAGAACAATGTTGTTGGCCCTGCATTTCCCGGACTAAGTAGGTACACAAAGGCTTGCTTGCCTTTGTATTATAGGAACCATATAAACCACTCACACTGCTGGAGCTGGAGAATGTTATCTAGATTTAGAGGACCACAATAGATCTGAAAAAATCGCAGTAGAATAGGCCGATTAGCCACCTGATCAAATCTATCTATCATAGGCATTTATTCTTTAAATGGCAGATGCTAATCTTCATAAATTATGCACGAAACATGAAATCCTAAATCAATTTTATGCTAACAATCAATTTACAATATGTAATGAACATTTTATTTATGTCGAAGAAATTCTAGTCAGATTTTACTACAAACCACTTTTCATTTAGGTTCTATTTTGACGTTATTGCACCAGCTAATCGATATGGCCCAATGTACGCATGTGCGAACCAAATATTGCAACTGTATGGCAATATTGCAGTGATATAAAGGGGCTTTAAGGGCAAGGTATTTACTGTCAACCCTGGCTTGTGTGTTTTGGCATGTGGTGTAAGTCAGATGCTTGTCAGATAGACAATTACAATGCCAATGTAATATATATTTCATTTAAATAATAAAAACTTTGCAAATAACACATGGTGCAGTTAGTAAACCGTCTTTAAATTGAGTTAAATAATAATTAAAATGTTAGACGACGAAAAAAGCAATCAACAAAGGAGTTATATGACACAAGAGCAACATATTCAGGTGCACACAGTGATCAATTAAATAGTCAACTCGCTTGATTAAAACAGCCGGATATCGAAAAAAAGATACCTTATCTCTTGCTTCCCGCATTCCGCACTTAACACTACTTAACGATGGCACTTTAGATGATTTTAAAAACATAATACTAATTAAAGTCTAACTACCATCCGTTGGTTACCAGTAAATAATTAAAACTGAATAGAATGTGACATGTGTCGCCGTAATTGCTTGCAAATTGTATTGCTCTATGTCAAGCGGCGTTAAGGGAATATGCAAGAATGGCATCCAATACTGGTAACTTTAGGATTTGATATTTTGTGTGTACCTAAATGTATTTATTTGTTTTTTGTATGTATAGAAATATTATTAATGATATTCTTAAATTTCCCACAAGCATTAGTAACAATGCTCGGGCAATATGATATTTTCTTCACAATTGATCATTTGAATTGCCGGGGCATTACCTATTTATATTTAAATAGCCCCTAAAATATATTCTGCCAATTAACCTACAAAACAAGTTTCTGCACTTTTTACTATGAGTACCAACAGTTGCACACTATACAGAATAAATGTTCTTTAAATCCTAGATTAAGGCTGGATTAACAGCAAGTTCGTTTAATTTTCTTCAATTTCTCGGATTCAGAGATGGTGATATTACCGAGTGCTTATATGTTAGTAAAACAACGGAGTGACGTATACCTTACTTTTAAATTGGGATAAAGAGAACGTTAAAATATTAATCAACTAAATTATTAAACTTGATAGTTTTTCATTTTTAAATTCGATGTAATAGAAAAAATTCCAAGTTTTTTTATTCTGATTTAATTTAGAATAAAGTGTTCACTAATTGGACAACCGTGCATTAGTTTACCACAGAAATTATTATTTTACTAGCTATTATAACAAATATTACCATTTAACCGTTTTTCGTAGCTGATTTCGTGTGAACGAAAGTTAAGCTCAAGTTTATTTATTTTTCAGGAATAATTTCATTACATGATTAGTTTACCTGTAAAATAATAATAAAAGTCCAAAAGGTTAAGAAAGCTTCCCCTGAAGCACTATCACTTTCTTTGTAAGGCGATTGTAAATCTTTATAGGAACTGGTCCAAATTTTACATCCAACGGCTCCCAGCACACACAAAAAAATTAAAATGAAAACACACCAAATGACATCTTGATTCATTTGCTTTTCTACCGAAGAACGCTTATATCTAGGACCTCCGTTATTCAACATAGCTTTAGTTTCGTGACCTAAAAAATATAAATCAATAATTATCTTATTCAAGAATATAACAAAATGGGGAAAAATGTGATAATTGTTCAAAAGTGTTTACATGTTGCCGCGCGACGCGTTAGCGGAGCGCGGCAATCTTTCGAAACTACCAAAAGACTCTCTGCTCTAAATACACACAAGATTTTTTCTACTATCACACCAAAATTAACTACTAGCTCTCTTTTATCTATAAATAAAATTAGGCGTGCGCCAAAGTTACTTTCTGCTTAAGAGCGCCAATAATGTCAAATTATGACAGCTCGCGGAAAACATCAACTTTGCAGTTGCTTTTAAGGCACAAAAGACGACTTTCGATAGTGATAGTAGAAAAAAAGCTTTTTCCGATTAGGTTCATTTTTCCAATCGCTCTTTTATAATACAATCTACCTTTATTTCGTTACTATGGCAACAACGTTTCGATATATTGTCGAGCGATGACAGTTCGTTGATTTTTAATTTGTCGTTTATGTCAAATTCATTTCGCGAGTGCGCAAATTTAACAATAATATGAATTCAGATTTTGAATTATCCGATAAAGAATTAAATGTATATCGAAGTGTATGTCTTAAAAAATATTGTACGTCACGCAACCGGAAATTAGTGTTTTTCAGGTCTCCCCAAGCTTGTCTCGACCTGAAAAACACTACTTTCCGGTCTTGTAACGTAAATTACTATTTCCTACGAGCACATAGGAAAGTAACGTATATCGCACTATACAGTACCTCGGAAAGTGGCTTATATCAAACTAGCATGCGGATAATCAGTCAAATGTATAATTTCTATTGAGATTGCCCACTGTCAAGCTGTCAAATATATAAGTTTTAATTAGATTTACCTACGTAATATCTAAATTTGAAGCGATCTATTTGAAAAGTGAAATTTTTTCATTTTCTTTATTAAAAAAAGGAGGCGGACGAGGTTTCGAACCCGCGTACTCTTCGGCAGAAGTCCAAACCACCATTACAATAGACGGAAAATGTAATCATCTTGATAGGTATTTATTACATATGAAAAGCAGGCTTTGACAAATTGTGAGAAATAATAATTTCACTTTCAATTTCTATAATTATCCAACCAATTAATAATTGTAACCTATAACTACTTAAATTTTTGTTACTAATGATAGTTATTGTTACTTTTTGAAATAAATATTTTGTGTATTAATATGTCAGATGTTGATTTCACATTTGGTGAAATTATCACGTGGTCGTAGTAAAAATACTATTCTTTACTCGTGCGAAAGTGATTTTTCACACTCGTGTGATTGTCGGACTCGGCTTATGCCTCGTGCTACAATATTTCCCACTCGTGTGAAAAATGTCACTTTCCGCACACGTAATGTAATATACTATTGACGATTAACCCTCAACTATTATGATTCACAGTTTTGCACTTTTTCAACGTTGTTTGTTGAAAGTAAGTGGAAAAAAAGGTCAAATTATGATATTAAAAAGTAATAAAAGTGTTATCAGGGAAAATTAAAAAAAGCATTAATCAAAATACCGTTTAAAAGTAGAGTTTTCTAGTTGGATACTTCGTAATGCGTAGATATTTTTCAATAACCTAAACCTCCAAAAAATCTTACATAAAAAATTTGATAATAATTAAAAGCATAATTTAAAAAAAGTGTTCATATTTGGAACGTCATCAAAGATGGTAGAAAATTGTCATTTTAATAAAGCATGTTATCACTAGATGTCAAAGAAAATAGTTAAATACTATTATAACGCCTTACAAAGTTTTTGGAAAATACTTTTAAAAGAGCAGACCGTTCACTAAGAAGCACTACTTCTCTGACTTTATGCAAAGACAGACATTGAATTACACTTCTAAATTAAACAGGATATCTGCACGATATAACCAACCCTTCTGGTTTGTAATTAGAAGAGACAATTATCACAGTTAAAATGCATCATTGATCGGTAGCGTAGCGTATTTGAACTCCGATAAAAAAATGGCGACTGCTACACCACATCGCTCACATCTGATCAGTTGATAAAACACGCGTTCAGCAGGAAATTGCTGATCCTAACCAAAGTATATTCATTTCGAAATCATTTTGTTTAGATTGTGACAAGCCAATTTGTTTTGTTGCATGTTGTTTAAGGTTAGGTACCCTTATAAAGTAGACTTTACCGTCATAAAGGCCAGAATTCGGTACTTACGGCTTAAGTCGACTTTACATTGGTTTGACCATTGCTTACCTGCATATACTACAATTCCTTCAATAAAATCTGTATTTTTTAAAAGGCACTCTCTTAATAGTAAATTATCAGTTCCAACAGGTACTCTGCTTCCATCTGGATGGACTATTGCACCATGAAATCTATATATTTTTGTAGTGGGTGCTTCTACTTCGATCGAACTTCTAAATTTACTAGGTTCGAACAAACTTTGCTAAAATAAAAATATATATTACCAACCTATGTTAGGAAATTAATTTAAGTTTCATTCGACTGGTACATGAAAATTCAGATATAACTGAAAATGAAAATTATAAGGCAGGCAGTAGAATTGAAATAGCTAAACATTTTTTCAAGGAATAGAAGATTACCAAGACCATAGTTATAATTTAACAGCATAATTGATTGTGTCTGAATATTTACATTTAAGCAATTTGTTATTTTACTGTTAAATTGAAAAAAAAATAAAGGAATGTTCCAGAGTTCTCTTGACATGGACACAGTACAACTTGGGATATCAAAAACTGCAGCACATGGTTGTACATCTCAGTGGATCCAAACAAAACATAAGACGCACTAAAGTCATGTGCTAAGGCCAAAAAATCTCCTTCTCAAAAAAACCTCGGATTGGCTGACTAACGAAATATTAAACCTCAGCAGAAGCCAGATAAGGAAATTGTCGAGATTACTCACCGGTCACTGTACCCTAAGAAAACACATGCAAACAATTGGCATAAATAGGCACTAACCTATCTGACGGTTGTGCATGGAAGTGGAGGAAACAGCCCACACATTATCTTCTAATGTGAAGCACCGTCTCATTGGAGGTATAGACTCTAGGACTAGAGTGCCCAAGGAAGGATTTCACAAAGATGGTCCCTGTGAAAAGACTGTCGAGCTTGATAAGGACTGCTGGTCTCTTCACATAAAGAGCACAAATATCCTACAGGCTGAGATGTTGAGGACTCGTATCCTATGACTGGTGGTGCCAAACGAATCAATCAACACACCGCACAACTACTGGTGCAAGCAAGACCAGTCTAGGAAAGGTATAAATTAAGAATAAGGCACATAAAGTAAAAGTAGCGTTAATGATGATGATGAAAATGTTATTAAGGCCACTACAAAGGGTGATTCATTAAGGGTGGCGACCTGCCGTATCTTGGAAACCGTATGTCTTAGAATTTGAGGGAAAAATTCGACACTAAAAAATGTTTTTGAGTCCATAGTTTTTCGCTAGGTGGTGCAATCTATTGCTTACAAAATATAATTGGATTTTTCACAAAATATTTCCCAATTTAGGTTGGTGAAAAATATCAACTACTACTGTCTTTATTCTGCAGGTTTTTTCAGTCATTTTTCTGTATCACCTATTCTGAAGTGGTGGGGGAAGTGTTCTTTCGTTAACATAAAAAAGACTGTAACTTCCATAGGTCTGAACCGATTTTCAAAAATGTAGACTCCATGCAAAGACCATTAAAGGTTGATTCCAGAAATAAATAATGACACTTTTAATTTTTCAATGAGCAACTAGAGGGCGTTATGTAACACCAGCTTACAAAAAGGCAAATAAAATGACTTATTGACCTGTCAAAAACCGCGAATTGATCTCTCTTGTCATTCCAAAGATGGCTTTGGCATCAGGGGGCCTATTCTCAAACAGTGACATTTTTTGTCGCATGCGAGATTATACTTTTGTCAATCAAGAATGTTTGTTGGACTTGGACGTTTTTTAAAAAGTTTGCATTTTGAATATTTAAAACAGTTAATTAGTAGGTGAATTTAGTAAATTTCTGTTATTAGTAGCTTCCTCAGATTTGTTTCATTATGTAGTGTTGATAAATATTTTTGTGATACGTTTCTCTTACTACTTACTGGGTGAACCAACAATCATCAACACTCACCAAAAAATGCCAATGTCTTCAGAATAACAAGAGATATCAGTTCGCGGTTTTGACAGGTTAATAAGTTATCTTATTTGCCTTTTTGTAAGCTAGTTAGAGTTATAGAATATTATTTTAAATTTCTCAGAAAAAATCATATATGTATAGAGCTAGGTGTTACGTAACGCCCTCTAGTAACCGATGGAAAAATTAAGGATGATGTTAATTGTTTCTGGATCCAACTTTAACGCTCTATATCGAGTCTATGTTTTTGAAAATCGGTTCAGGCATATGGAGGTTACAGTCTTTTTTATGTCAACAAAAGAACACATCCCCCACCACTTCAGAATAGGTGATAAAGAAAAATGACTGTAACAAAAGTAGAATGAGGACAGTCGTTTCTAAAGTTGATATTTTGTAAAAAATTCAATTACAGTTTGTACGTGATGGATTGTCCCACTTAGCAAAAAACTATGGACTGAAAAACATGTTTAATAATTTTTTAGGGCCGACTTCCTCATAGGAATTTTTCCCCAAATTCTAGGGCACACTTTTTCCGACACGATGGTGATTGCCACCGAATCGCCCTGTATTTCAGTAGTGCGAAGTTCTATAAATCGGTTTAAGTAGAGTTCTTCAATTGTAAAGATTTATCTCTGCAATCAACACTATCGTTATGATCAGAAAAGTAGTAGTACTAGGGCAAGGTGAACCTTAAAGTGAACAATTCCATGAAAATCAAATTGAAAACGATACCTCATAGTTATAGTAGAAACCAACTAAGAATAATACACAGCCGTCATTAAGTAGCTATCGTTATCACACTTCAACATTACACAAGAGTTCAGTGCTTTAACGGCCGCTTGACTATTCGACTTTATAAGTACCTGTATAATTTCTAAATCCAAAACAGACAGACATTATTTAATATTCACTAATTATTAAAAATCCTTCAAAGATATAGCGAATGAGGAGGATGTTCAACAACCACACCGATATAAAAATTCATTTTTTCGAAACCGTTTTCAAGCAGGAGTACATTTTAATTGGTAAATCAATTGATAAATTTAGTTTATGTATTTAGAAATTATACAGGTTTTTCCTGTGAAAATTACAGACAATCCGCAACTAGATTTCTGTACGCTAAACAAATTTAGTGTTTCTAAGTATAATAAGTATAACTTAGAAATTATGCGTAAACACAAGTTTGTAAACTTTAGATGCCTATAACTGAAGGCATGGATAACAAAAATGTATTAGAACTTTCAACATTATTTTTACCTCATAACCTCGCTTCCAAATTTTCGGTATCAAGTTCTAGGATACCTTGTATAGTACGTGTACCCTGTATGCAGTGTGAAAGATCCACTATTTAACACGTTCTAATGTATTTCCTTTCATTCCATGCTTAATATTTTTCAGGTTTACCGTTCGTTGTACGAATACAGCAAAGAATAAAATCTAGTATAACATTATGTAGATCGATGACCTTTAAGTAATTTGAGGTATCGACTATTTTATAAAATGGAGAATTCTCATTTATATTATTTTATATTATTGCCCACGGCAGCATTGACCGCTCCCGGACTATAGCTCCTGTTTCACAATCGTTGTGTTATGTGCCGAAGACTCTACGAAAAGGTAAATTGATTCATTCCGTAATAGAAAGTTCATGTTTTAAGTAGATATTTAGTTTCAAAAAAGAATATATACGAAAAAAACATTTGTTAAACTTTTCGAAAAATAATTTCTGGAACACCTATTATATTCGGAGAGCTAGTAACGCACGTTTTATGAAGTGTTTGATGCACCTTGAAATTTTTTTATTCAAAATATATTGTATAGAAAAGTAGATATACCTGTGTTGGCTTGACCCACCTTGGGACACCAGGTATTGCGCATCCTAAAAAGGTGTAAAAAAATATGACCCAAAAAAAGTCCTTGATTCAGCAGCCAACAACCAGTAATTGAAAGCTTAGGTAATTTTAAAAATACAACTATTTGGGCAGACATTTTTGAAGGGGTTTATATTTAATAAATCCACCCAAAAGTTGTTTTTATTTTAATACAATTTGAAGTGTTTGATTCACGCTGAAATTTTAACAGCGTCTTAATTAAATATAAAAAAAATAATTACAAACAGCCAGACACGTTTTCCGGGGTTTAATTGCCGGCAAACATGAAAATAAAATTATTTATAATAGAAAGAGATAGGCTGTGCATGGCGGTAGATGTGAGTGAGAGCGCCGATCACCACCATTGCTGCGGTCTTTCTCTATATATTAACCATACTATTATTATTACTATGTATTCATTTTATATGTAAGACCCTTAGGGTGCTAAGGCTTCAGGGTCTAAAAATTTTGATAAATAAATGAATAAATCAATACTAATAGTGGAATTATGACATTACAGTCTCCTTTTTTTAATACGAAAAGCTTTCAATTTTTCATCATTATTACTTCATTGTACTACTTAATCTCGAGAAATAAAAAGCTTGAACAAAATATAAATTTTAAATGTACAGCTATACAAGACACGTGACCAACAGCCAAGTAGAGCATAGAGAAAGACCGCAGCAACGGTGGTGATCGGCGCTCTCACTCACATCTACCGCCATGCGCAGCCTATCTCTTTCTATTATAAATAATATTTATTTTCATGTTTGCCCGCAATTAAACCCCGGGAAAAGTGTCTGGCTTTTTGTAATTATTTTTTTTATATTTAATTAAGACGCTGTTAAAATTTCAGCGTGAATCAAACACTTCAAATTGTATTTTAAAAAATCAACTTTGGGGTGGATTTATTAAATATAAACCCCTTCAAATAGTTGCCCAAATAGTTGTATTTTTAAAATTACCCAAACTTTCAATTACTGGTTATTTGCTGCTGAATCAAGCACTTTTTTTGGGTCATATTTTTATACACCTTTTTAGGATGCCCACTACCTGGTGTCCCAAGGTGGGTCAAGCCAACACAGGTATATCTACTTTTCAAGGTGCATCAAACACTTCATGACACGTGCGTTACTAGCTCTAGGACTATTATGAAATGTGAAAAAGTCGGATACTAAATTGATAATTTTTCAATAAACGATTTTTCCTGTAAAATTAATATTTTCTATTTTGTTAGCTAAGAACTTATATTGACATAGACACCGAAAAGATATGAGGATGTTAGTAGAAAAACTAACCTTTTCAACAAATCCTCTAACAACTTGTCTTTGTTTGAGATTAGTTTCACCATCCAAATGACCAGTATCGATGTAACAGAGGCCGCTAGAATCACTGGATCGCAATAATAAAATGTCCGCTGGGACAACTTCATTATTCGATAAATGTATTAAGTCACCTACCCTTACATCCTTCCACAACACTTTTTTGTAGCGGCAAGCTTCACTGTAACAAAAAAATATAAATGGGTTAGTATATTTTTATTAATACTGGAAATATGTATTTGGTATATTTGAGCTATTTGATATTATATTGTAAAATAAAAAGATCATTGTATATATTTCTTTGTCCACGACTATTTGATAATGTTTACATTTTACGTGTGATTCTTCAAGTATAATGAAGTTAATTATTCACCAGTGAATAATAGGTGCGAATAAAGCAAATGTCACAATAAAATAAACAAAACTTATCACCGCGACCAGGACTCGAACCCTATGCATATTAATTCATTAACCAAGTTGTTGTATATAGAGCGATGATGTCAAAGCTAGGAAAGTGACGTTTTAAATAATTTATTGCTGATTGCAAGAATTTTAATTATTATATTGAATTTAAATTGAAATTACTAGAAAAAATAATATGGGAAGCGAATTAGACAATGAAGTGAATGTACTCGCATATTATAGTGGCTAATATTCACTTAGGTGTCAGTCGCCTGCAGCTTCGTGAATAATAGCCATATGCTTGTTGAATAATATATTATAATATAATTACTTCCACTGCCCAGAGGGGTGGAAATTGCTTTCAATGGGACATAATTTAAATAACGCAACTCTTCGCATATTTTGTTTCTAAAATCACCAGAATGATTTTTTAAATACAAAATATTCCAGATTTCACCGCGCGGAGGTAGTTGCGTATCGAGCTCCACCCTCCCTAACCCACCCTTAAAGTATATTTTGTTCTTATTCGACATTAGTAGCATAATTTGGCTCTCGAATTTTGGCATTATTTTACGAGAGTTTAGGCAGTAAACTGCTATAGACGCTTCCGTTACTAACTTGACGCAACGTTTAACGGCTTCGGTGTGACACGGAAACTTTGGAAATTGTGGAATAGTTCCATCTTCTGTCACGCATCCCGAAGCAATCTTACGTTTTAAATCGTTTTCTGGATAGAGCGTAGTTGGTAGCGGTTCCGTAATTTTGCAGTCTAATGCCCGGTTGCAAGAACGCTAATCAAATCTCTCATCATATGATGGTTGATTAAAAATGTATGAACCATCAATGGGAACCCGATTTCACGAAAAAAATAATGGTCGATTAATTGTTCATCATTGCAGGTACCTATCCGTTGCATTTTGATTGTGTAAATGATGGTTGATTTAAAGAATTAACGAGTTATTATTTAATTGATTAGCCGTTAATCATTCATCATTTTTAATAAGCGTTCTTGCAACCGGGCATATGTAGTCTTGAACGCCAAAGTTGAAAGAAGGAATTTGGAAAGTTCTTATTGTCTTGCCTTTTTCATTCGATCTTGCCTTCAGTATCCTTCTTAAAGCTAGTTATCTTATATGATGCCTATTGCCACATAACATGGTTAAATGGTTAAAATAATATTTTCAGGGTGTCCAAAAAAGCCGTTTCTTTGAATCACCCGATCAATGACTCCTCGAAGAGTTGGATTTAGATTTCGAGATCGTTTTATTAGTTCAAGTAGATTTTGAAAACCATTCGTACACGACGAATTCAATTTTATGCTAAACCAAAGTGGAACTCTAACAACATACGTCACCAATATTTGAAGAGTCTCTGGTTGGAGCCGGTATTCCAACATGCAATCAGAGTAGCCTATCCGCTAATGTCAACCATCTGGAATGGAATACTTTACCAGGATCCCTTCGAGCCAAACTTTCAGTACAATTTCCAGAAATAACGACATGGCATATTTCTATCAAATAATTTTGATCTGTACTTAAGTCCTTGTCATCTACGTCAGGAAAATCAGCTGCAACCGGAATAAAATCAGTGATTTGTAGCTTTTTGCATTCACATATTTGTTTACCGATGGGTCCGAAGAAACCTCTTGGGCCAGTTGTGGGTCCATGTAAATGCTGAAAGAGATGGCGTAGAGGAAGTTCGTTGCCGTGTAATTGGCAAACATGCCGTTGTAATGGCCTTCGAAAATGTAGTTCACGTAACCTTAGAACTCCTCCTTTAGGTCCCGTATTGACTGCTGTTCCATCACAGCCCATAGCCAGAATATTTGTAGTATCAATTAGATGACTTTCTAAATAACTAATTAAACTTAATTTGATATTTTCTGCAGATCCAGTTAGTGGGGTTACATGTCCAATATATTTTGACCCTGGCGATTGTACTAGTATATAATGTTCTTCCATGATCATTATTTTACGATGAAAAATGCTTCCTTTAGCTAGACAATGATATAAAAGTATTAGTAAGCTTAAATAAATATGTATACAGGGTTTACCAATCATACGACAAACTTCGGTATATGGGTTATTTTAAGAGATATCAAAAAATGTTATTAACAAAAATAGTAGATGTTTTTAAGGTCCATATTTTGAAATTATATCGAACTATACAGAGTGCTGCATAACTCCGTTAGAAACCAAACATATGATTTTTAAATGAAAACCCCTGTATATTATACTGAATTCGGATTGATCACATTTTTTAGAAGCTTTTGATATGTGGTTTTGCTACGTTATACAGAGTCCTTCAAAAGCTATGGAGACGTTTAGGTGAAAATCGTAGGTAAATCAACGCTCTGTAGCTTATTGTACGTTGGAGAAAAAAAATTTATTTTGTCTAACAGAGTTTCGTAATATGATGCAATATCTCCGTATTCTATTAAATTTTAATTATTTTCTTTTTTGTATACAGGGTGGACGGAAACTCGAACCTGTCATTTTCTTTCTTCTTTCAAATGGAACACCCTGTATTTTATAGCAAAAATAGAATCTTCTATTATGTAACTTCAATTTTTGTCAAGCTATACCCAAAGTTTATAAAAACAGAGTTATTTTGTAATATTTATCGTAAACTATTATGTGAAAGCAACGTTGAAGGTAACAAAAAATCCTAAATAATAATAAATTTTAATAAACAAAACAAGCCACCAAAAGTATAATCCTAACCGTAATATTAAGAGGGGCCTCCTCACAGGTGTACAAACCTTAAAACTTACACAAAACTTGTTACTTATCTAGTAATTTTTAGATTTAAAATATTTACGATAGATGTCGATAGTAGTACTGAATCGGCTTCTTAGACAAGGAAAGTCTATAATCAAAGATCGGCTTTTATTTATGCAACTTATTTTCTCTCTCATTCATTTTTTCCGCACTTGACGATTCAAACAAACTTCTCTCCTGAGCAGCTGTTTCGATGTTTTGGTTTCAAACAAACAAATTTTCTGTCAGCAATAAGTAAATTATGATTTCATTTACTTATTTGCTATTTTTACTTAACAGCTAGTATGTTTATTTTACCTACTTATGTATTCTCTTTTCTACTTAGAATTGAAAATAAGTTCCAAATATTCAACATTGTTTTACATCGTCATCAATCAATTTGAAAGATTGAGAATGTAATGTAATATATTGTATACCATGTAAAAATTGTAATAGTAAAACATTGGCCACACCAGTCAAAAATTAAAAAGTCGTTTAAGTTTACATAAAAGTGATCCTGAAAGATGTGCGTTAGCAAAACATGTAATTGATGAAGACCACGTTATGGATTTTGAATCTGTTAATATTTTAGACATACAAACGAATACTAAAAAAAAAAACTTTTCTTAGAAATGGCTCACATATCTCAAGAGCCTCATACTATTGATAAGAAGAGTGACTATAATAATCTCAGTGATATTTATCACTACTTACTAACTATTGATCACACAAATAAGATTTTAAATTCTAATTCTTGATAAAAAATAAAAGAATTAAAAACTTTCATATTTTGACATTATTTATAATAAATTTAAAAAAAGGAGAATGTTCATGTCTACTTATTCAGTATAATCTATCAAAACCTTTACTTTTCATTTTTTCACATAATTTTGATAACTTATTAGAAAAGAAAAAATGAAAATGTTTATCTGTCATAATGACAATATTTCACATAAACTTTTAAGAAATTTTAAAAAAATTCAAATACCAATTTTTGCATTTAACTTATATACCAATGTTAATATCCTCAATTTACTGTTACTTGATAATGGAAATAAAAGATTCCGAAAGCTTGTAAAATTAGTAAGAAGAGTTCACTTTTATAAACTTGCCGTTTCCCCAATATTTCTGGTTATATATATATATATATATATATATATATATATATATACATTCACGGCGTGAAGTGGCATCCGCCCATGTTAAAATCGCGGCAGCTGTGGCGTCCGCGGCACTATGGCATCCGATATACGGACGTCACAGTGCATCGAGCTCAAACGTATCGCAAATGGTTCAGTGAATGCTTGGGAATCTATTGCTGATGAAATCAGCAGGACGTCACTTTGGTCATTTTTTGTATAAACCTATACACCAAGGTTCACAGGTTCTCCGTACGCGGCGTTATAGTAGCGCACTTATATATTTATTATACATATGACGTACACTGTGACATCCTTCAGTATACATATCGAAGAACGGTATCGTTTGGCATCCTTATATGTATTTTTCTTGCACAGTGGCATCCTGGCAGTGTTGCCGACTTCACTTCTGTTTATCGAAAGCTTTTAATATTGAAAGTAATGTTTTTTTCTCATTTTTGTAGTTTCAATTTTCTGATACCATTGTTGACAGTGTCCAGGATGTTAGTTATTAAATGAAAAATTATATTTCCATTCTACAATTCACTCAAAATAAAACACTAGCGATATGAAGTAGAACTACTACTCAATGTGAATGTTAATTTTCGAATGGGTATATTTTTCTACTTCACTATACCTGAGTTCAACTTTTTTCTGTAAAACATAAAGCAATCAGATTACTAAGTGGGTTGTTGTGGCTGACCTAAAATATTGAATTTATACAAATTTCGGAGACTGTCTCTCAGGCACATATATCAATTATTACTAGAAAAAATGTCTTCAATAAAAGTTGTAGAGAGTAATGAAAGCTATGTACACAATATAGTTTATTTTCCCAACGCCATAGCGGTTTGATGTTGGGAAAAACTCTAGTCTGTTCATTACTACACCGCCGGTTCCAAACAGTGCAGTGCAAAAATGAAAACTATGTTCTAATATACAGGGTGTCCGATAACTGCAAACTTGAACATGTGCAAATGTTTCTACTGTTGTGATGTCTGTATACAGGGTGTCCCAGAACAACATATAATTAGTCATACAGTGTGAACTAGAGCTCAAAATAGGACGATTGATATCAACTTACCTTTATACTAAGATGCACCATGGAGCCGTGTGAGGCTGTTTAATGACTTTTTCATTCTCTTGAATAATTCAAAACCCATGAAAGATTAGGCTCTGAATTTTCAAGAAAAACTTTGAAAATAAGTTTCAAAAAGAAAAGTGTGAACATGAAAATTTTCAACAAAGTCTTGAATTCACAAGAATTGCTAGACTTAGGTGTAACGCTAATAAAGATCATATTAAAAGAATGAGGGATCTGAAGAGGTAATTAATGATTTATTTCATGATCTGAAGAGGTAATTAACGAAGTTGATGTCCACTTTCAGTATAACCTGATGGATCACCATCTTGAAAATAGTTCGCTGAGTAGTCAGGAATCCATCATGACTCTGTACAATTTTTCAGATCAGTATCATCATTATAGCTCTTCTCTATTATGCGTTTTAGATAGAACATTAGACAGAATAGACAAAAAAATATATTTTTATTATACTTAACAGAAAATACTACATTTTCAACTGTTTATAAAATACAGTAAATATGACATTTTCGGAACAGCGCACGGAAATTTTTTCCCGATCCCTATTTCCGTGCGCTTAATAATAAACATAGATATCCATAATACTAGATATCCCATGGCAACCCGAAGAAAAAAAAGAAACGAGTAATGTGTCTATAGCAACGATTTATTTATTAATGACAAATTTTATTTTCTGTCAGTGAAAATTAAGTATTTATGTATTTATTACATTTTGCAAAAATGAATTCAGATTGTGAAGAAAATCGGGATATTCCCGAAAATATCTTACAACGAGCGGCAGAAGTGAGTGCAGATTTATTACCAGTGAAATCCAGGTTGAGATATGAACAAGAATATAACAGTTTTACCGAATGGCGGACTCAGAAACGAATCAAAATTGTGAGTGACGATATTCTTTTAGTATATTTTTCTGAAAAAGCCAACACTATGAAATCCTCCACTTTATGGAGTCGATTCTCATTCTATGTTAAAGAGTTGTTTGGCAATAAAAGAAATTACTCACCATCAATATCCAAAAACGATTGCTTTTTTGAAACGACAAGCTGTAGGATATATACCAAAGAAATCCAAGATTCTTACAGCAGAACAAGTAACCAAATTTTTATGTGAAGCTTCAGATGGAGAATATCTACTAGCAAAAGTAATTTTAGTGTTTGGCATCTTCGGTGCATGCCGCAGAGATGATTTAATACTTTTGAGTTTAGATGATGTGGAAGATAATGGGCGTTTCCTTGTCGTGTTCTTACGAGATGGAAAAACTCACAGGTCAAGATGTTTTACCATTACCAATGAAAATTGCAAATTCGATCCCTGTACAATTTACCGTAAATACGCAGATCTCCGCCCTAAACATATGGAGAGTAGAAGATTATTTGTTGCATACCGAAACCAAAGATGTTACGCTCAACATGTTGGGTGCCATACTATCAGTGGTATTCCAAAACTTGTTGCAAAATACCTAAAACTAAAAAATCCCGAAGAATATACCGGACATGGGCTAAGGCGCTCTTCGGCAACCATGTTGGTGGAAAGCGGCGGTGATTTGCTCACTTTGAAAAGACACGGAGGATGGCTTTCTTCCAATGTAGCAGAAGGATATATAGAAGAGTCCATACAAAAAAAAATTGAAGTATCACGGAAGTTGTTTAGCCCTTGTAACTTGGAAACTACAACATCTGTAACAGTCAATCAAGAGAACCAAAGCACACACGAACACTCCGCTTCAACATCTTTAGCAGAGTCTTTAGTTCAACAAAAAGAAATGCAAAAGGGATTGAGCTTCAACAATAATACGAATTGTACAATAAATATTACTATTAATAATAACGGTTCTGTCCAAAATTAATTTTCTTAGAATTACCTACTTGTATTTTTTTTGTTAATTTGAGTTGTATGTACTTACATTTTTACTGTTTTAAAAATAAAAATAAATATTCCCGATTTTCTTAATAATTTTTTGCGATATTTTTTGTTTATGTTGATTTCAGGTACCTAAGTATAATAAAAAATATCGTTCATTACTCGTCCAGAAATGGATTTTCCGTTCTTGCATGACTTCCCGTGTTCGGCTGCGCCTCACACGAGAATTTGTCACGCGCGCACGGAAAAATCCTCATTTCTGTACTGGTAATGAAATATACTATTAATGAAACATAAAAATCTTCATACAAAAAATAAATAAACATATTTTCTCTTTATATATAGTTTGTTCACGGAATCAATAGCCAGCCCGCTATTTTCTTATTAAATGAGCGGTCGATTTGAAATTTGGGTGATCTGTTTGGGTACATGGGATAAACATTACATGTATTTAAACAGCCCTCTGTTTCTGGTTCAAGCAGAAGCTTAACGAAGTTCGTTAGTACAAAAGGCACTCCATAAATCCATGTATCAAGTTTTCAAGTATCTAAATATTGAGGAATAATTAGGGTATTTCATTTGAAAAAAAAAACGAACTTCATTGAATTTACCTTTGAACCGTAAATCATAGTCAGATGTTTGAATACCTGAAATCTCTATCCCAACTACTCATACAGTTCACCCAAATTTCACATGAATTTCTAACAACTGTCAATATCCCTATTACTAGAATATGTGTTTCATTCTCGTCTCCCAAAAGAAAAATTAATACGTATTTAAAATTACTGGAAGTCATTTTGAACGCGATCTATACACAATATACACGTCGCACAGATTCTGAAAGAAATTCAAATATACCTACTATTAATCTATCAAGGTCCCAGTGTTGCCAAATAATAGGAAGCCACACTGTGCTTAATCTCGATGCATTGGGGTTGCTCTATATACATACTGTGTATATCGGGGGATGCCACAGCGCTACAAATCTATACGGATGCCACTTTAACCGCTATCGCGATATATATATATATAAAAAGTCGAAAATGGAGTCCAATTAATTTTTATTCAATCGGTCCGCATCCTGGTTGAAATACCGATACCTTCTCCACAACCATTTTCGACTTTATATATATTATATGATAGGAATTTTTGTGGGGATGTGGCAATAATACCAAAGTGTACTCTTTTAAGAATTTATTTCCGAGCTTTCGAACAACTATGTGTTCATTTTCAAGGACTGAAAAATATATAAAATGAAATAAATTATATATAATTAGGATTATGTTTATTGGGTATGTGGCAATAAATACCAAATGTACTATTTTAAATATTTATTTTCCGAGCTTTCGAATACTATCTATTCATTTTCAAGGACTAAAATTAAAATTCAAAGTTTTGGTTACAATTTAAAAATAAATATCATATATAAAATACTTACATTATTAAATGAAATTAGTGGTAAAGTTGTAAAATAAAAAATATATATATATATATAATAGATCATTCAAAATATCTTCCAAAAAATTGAATCAATAAACTTCAAAAAAACAATATAGACATTAAAAATATAAGAGTTTTCCACCAGAATGGAAGAAAACTATTATTTCCGGTCTTGCCCTCGGCTTGACCCTGTATGAGATTACCCTACCGTGTTTCTGGCGTGCCAGGTCTCAATTCTCTTTACCTTTTCCCCCACTCCACGTGTCAGGTGGCGGCTCCGTGTCACCCCGTTGATGCACGAACGCTCGCTGACGTTTCTCAGTAGGTCGAATAGATAGTCGTCAAGACTTATGGGTCAAGCCGAGAGCAAGACCTGAAATACTAGTTTTCTTCCATTCTGGTGGAAAACTCTTATATTTCAGGGTCTTGCCCTCGGCTTAACCCTGTATGAGATTTCTTTGGTTTCTGACGACGTGGAGAAGGGTACTGTAAAATCTAAATACGATACAAATAAAATCAAATTCTTTAATTCTAATATCTAAGTATAGGTAACCTAGATGTCTTAATATGCTTTCTTGTATGCATTTCCTAAATGTGTGAAATTTCGTCCTATCTTAAGGAATAAAACGAAACTAAACTAAGTAGGTACCTGTCATTTTAAACAGTTTCATCTAGTCTTTAATATTAAGTTAATAGTGTTTGTTTTGAACTATTATTAGGAACTAATGTCGACATATCAGCTTCATAATATTAACTAATAATGAAAAAATATTAACTCTAAAGAACTACCATAACGGAACGAAAAAGAAATCATTATTAAATTGAGTCAAGAAAACATTGTATTATGTGTAAAATTTTAATTTAAAAATTGCAAAGCGCTTTCGGCTTTTACGCCATCATCAGTGCGATACCTGCAAGTAATGAAATTGTAGTAATTATATAAAATAAGAAAATATTAAGAATTACTTACTCGTCAAGTATATATACAAGAGTCCAAAAAATAAATCGACAACACAATCATAAAAACTTTTTTAAAAAACTACATTAAATTTAAAATTATTTTAAAAAATTTTCCCATTTTTTAGGGTAAACTGTCGTTAACTTTTTAACATTTTCAATTATAAACTTTTAGCAAATACAGGTGTTTGTATAACGGAAATTAAATTGACAGTGAGTCCATTAAGACTGACCAACAACAAACTAAAATGAATTATGACATTTGACAATCTAGTTAAACATAGAACTCAAGTTAACCAGAGCGAGCACAGAACTAACATTAACCATTAAGTATATATGTGAATATCCTTACACTAATATGTAAATTTCTAAAAAATCAATTGTAATAATCTGAAATTAAGGTCTAATGAGAACCAGATTCCAGAACCAATATGAATAGAAAAAGATTAAAGGTCTAATGAGAACCCATTGCTAAATCTCAATCAAAAAGAACAGAAAATTACACATAAGTAAAAAGACATTCCAAAAACAAACAAATTAATTATATTTCAAATCTGTAAATTTCATGAAGTGCAGAAATCGAAAATTCTTCAAATTTAAACAAGGAATCATGTAATCTGGTAATCTATCAAAATCAACAAAATATCATCTAAACTGCGAAATAAGATTTGATTTAAAGTCTAATGAGAACCTATTACTCAAATCTCATTCACAAACCTCGAAAAAGATTATGGGTCTAATGAGAACCCGTTAACTAATCTAATTCAAAACAGATAAATAAATTGTTCATAAAGAGAAACTCCAAAACCAATAACCCTTCCCAAAATGAAGTCTATAACAAACAAAATCAAACCAAAATTAAAAAATAAGACACTTCAACAATAAAATTCTAATAATCTAAGGAAAAACTTATCAAACAATAGTCAAGTTGTGTGATTAAGCAAATTCCAAACCAATACAAAAGTCATTCTCCTTGAGAAAAATCTGATTAGAGTCTAATGAGAACCCATTAATCAAATCTCTTCCCAACCGGAACCAGATTAAGGGTCTAATGAGAACCCATTGCCAAATCCAATTTCAACAAGTAACCAAAATAAAAGTTCAGAAATACTCCAATCCAACAACCAACCAATCATTAATTTTGTGAAATTAAACAAATAGCAAGTGAAATAAATGAACAATAAACTGAAATGTATGGTATCAGTCTGAAAACGTCGTGGATCAATATAAGTATCATCATAGAGAGAACTTTCTTGGATCTACTACTTTAATCTTTTAAACGTTTCTCAAGATTTTTTTGTTTTTAATGGTAAGTTTTATAAACAACCAGAAGGTTTAGCTATGGGTAGTTGTTTATCTCCTTTTTTGGCGGATTTGTTCATGAACAATTTGGAAGTTAAACACATAATGAATGAAAATAATAGTGAAATATTACATTGGTTTAGATATGTAGATGATTGTCTTGTTTTTATCAATGGTAATTCAGATACAGCTATTAATCTTTTAAATAAAATTAACTCAATTCATCCTAATATCACTTTTACTTTGGAAATTGAAGTTGAAAACAAATTGAATTTTTTAGACCTCACTATTAATAAATTGGATAAATTGGAATACAGTATATATAGGAAACCTACGCAAACTGACCATGTCATACCTTCTTTTTCAAATCACCCTCATCAACATAAAATGGCAGCTTTTTATTGTTATATTCATAGACTTCTTAATGTTCCATTATCACATTTTAAATATAGTAATGAGTTAAATATTTTAAAACAGATTGCTTGTAATAATGGTTATAATCCTAATATCATCAATAAATTGATTCAGAAAATTAAGAATAAAAGAGAACAAAACTTCACTTATCTTACTGAAGAGAAATTCTTTAGATATTTAGCTTTACCTTTTATTAGTGAAAACATATCTCAAAAAGTTTCAAAGGTTTTTAATAATAATTTGATAGATACAAAGATCTCTTTTAAGAGCACGAATAGTTTAAGGTAACATTTGGTTAATATAAAGAATACAATTAATAAATTATCAAAAAGTGGTATTTACAAACTCGAATGTAATGATTGTGAAGCTTCATATATAGGTAGAACTTGTAGACCCTTGAAACTTCGGATAAGTGAACATTTGAATAGAATTGATAATTCAGCTTTTGGACATCATATTAAATTTAATAAACATAATTTTAGCCCTAATCGTAATTCACATATTTTAAAAGAGGTTAATTCTAAAAATTTTAATAGGTTGGATTTCTTAGAAGATTTACAAATTGATAAAGAATTGCACAGCAATAATCATTGTTTGAATACACAAGTACAATTAAATAGATCTTATGTTCCTTTACATAGACGTTTAAAAGATTAAAGTAGTAGATCCAAGAAAGTTCTCTCTATGATGATACTTATATTGATCCACGACGTTTTCAGACTGATACCATACATTTCAGTTTATTGTTCATTTATTTCACTTACTATTTGTTTCATTTCAAAAAATTAATGATTGGTTGGTTTTTGGATTGGAGTATTTCTGAACTTTTATTTTGGTTATTTGTTGAAATTGGATTTGGCAATGGGTTCTCATTAGACCCTTAATCTGGTTCCGGTTGGGAAGAGATTTGATTAATGGGTTCTCATTAGAATCTAATCAGATTTTTCTCAAGGAGAATGACTTTTGTATTGGTTTGGAATTTGCTTAATCACACAACTTGACTATTGTTTGATAAGTTTTTCCTTAGATTATTAGAATTTTATTGTTGAAGTGTCTTATTTTTTAATTTTGGTTTGATTTTGTTTGTTATAGACTTCATTTTGGGAAGGGTTATTGGTTTTGGAGTTTCTCTTTATGAACAATTTATTTATCTGTTTTGAATTAGATTAGTTAACGGGTTCTCATTAGACCCATAATCTTTTTCGAGGTTTGTGAATGAGATTTGAGTAATAGGTTCTCATTAGACTTTAAATCAAATCTTATTTCGCAGTTTAGATGATATTTTGTTGATTTTGATAGATTACCAGATTACATGATTCCTTGTTTAAATTTGAAGAATTTTCGATTTCTGCACTTCATGAAATTTACAGATTTGAAATATAATTAATTTGTTTGTTTTTGGAATGTCTTTTTACTCATGAGTAATTTTCTGTTCTTTTTGATTGAGATTTAGCAATGGGTTCTCATTAGACCTTTAATCTTTTTCTATTCATATTGGTTCTGGAATCTGGTTCTCATTAAACCTTAATTTCAGATTATTACAATTGATTTTTTAGAAATTTACATATTGGTGTAAGGATATTCACATATATACTTAATGGTTAATGTTAGTTCTGTGCTCGCTCTGGTTAACTTGAGTTCTATGTTTAACTAGGTTGTCAAATGTCATAATTCATTTTAGTTTGTTGTTGGTCAGTCTTAATGGACTCACTGTCAATTTAATTTCCGTTATACAAACACGTGTATTTGATAAAAGTTTATAATTGAAAATGTTAAAAAGTTAACGACAGTTTACCCTAAATAATGGGAAAATTTTTTAAAATAATTTTAAATTTAATGTAGTTTTTTAAAAAAGTTTTTATGATTGTGTTGTCGATTTATTTTTTGGACTCTTGTATATATACTTGACGAGTAAGTAATTCTTAATATTTTCTTATTTTATATAATTACTACAATTTCATTACTTACTTGCAGGTATCGCACTGATGATGGCGTAAAAGCCGAAAGCGTTTTGCAATTTTTAAATTAAAATTTTACACATAATACAATGTTTTCTTGACTCTCTAGTCATGTGTACCCAGCTATAAGGATTTTCACATTATTAAATTGGTTCAAAAGTCTTCTCGGTTAGTGTAACCGCCGTAGAGTTAGGGTGAGATCTTTTAATCTCCTTATAGTAATATTTAAAAAAGTTCGTTTTCCCTTTCCAGTTGCCCTCTTTGAGGATAGTGTCTAGAGGCATCTCGTTAAGAAAACGAGATGAAGTTACAGCCGATCTGATGCTTCCTGGGGAATAATTAATTCCCACCTCTTTAAAAGCTGACTTGATCCAGCCCGCGATTACTGATCTTGAAGCCTACCTCTCACTGTTATAAATAATTCAGTTAAGTTCGGCCGTGCAGTTCTTCTTTTATCGGTGAGTTTGATAAGACATTTTATCCAAGATATGGGATCGATAGACTTCTCGTCGCTTTTGGCAAGTTTCTACCCAGGTTGTCTATGAGAGATTTATCCGTTTTAGAACCGAACTTAGGCCATAGCACAATGGAGTCGCTTTTTAATTTTGAGAAGGCTAGCCAGGCTTTCCATGGAGCTTTATAGGTCTTAAGAGTAGACTTTCGCCAAGAAGTTTCCAATAGATTCTTATCTTCATCTTGCAAGTTATCTAAGAACTCTGACCACCCCGTATTTTCCAAACCTACAAACCGAGTTTGTCTATTTGACGAAGGGGAGTTCCCGTAGTGGCGTCTATCAGATGTCTGTCTAGATTGGTGATTCCAATTGGGGGGCCATTGATCGGTTTCTCAGATCCGCTTTCCAAAAGACTTTGTCCCACTTTGGAACCACTAGTAAATATATTCCTTTGGCAGAGTTTAGGTGTCGTAGAACACGCGGGATTATGCAGGGCGGAGAGAATATCCATGCCAAGCTGTAGTCCCATGTCCTGCTGAACGTATCTATGTAGTGTGCGTTCAGGTCGTTGACATCCCTCGATACATATATTGTGACCTTTGAGGCGTTCGTCGCAAACAGATCTATACTTGGGGTTCCCCACCTCTGAAAAATCTGCTGAGTTATTTCTGGTGATAGGTGCCAATCCGCCATCTGTCTCTTCCTGGAGAGACTGTCGGCTAGGTCGTTGCATTTCCCCGGAATATATTGGGCTAATACAGATGTCTGTAAGCTGTTCGTTAGAGTAAGCAGTTCTTTGGTCATGTCCAGCAGAATTTTCGAATTTGTACCTCCCTGGTTCTTTATGTATGCCACAACCGTCCGATTGAATTAGGATTGTCCGACCTTTTAGCTGATATGCATGTCTCCGTACTATTTTCAATACTGCATAAAACTCTTTTTTGTTTATATGCCACTTCTTTTGGTTTGGCTGCCATAATTCGCTTATTGATTTATTGCCTAAGTGAGCTCCCCACCCAGTCTCTGACGCGTCTGTCGTAATAAATGTTTGGGGATCCTTGGGAAACAAAAGTACTTTTGAGCTCAGGTGTCTTAGCCACCATCGAAGTTCTTGTATTACTTGAGGCGGAACTGGATAGTTTCTTTTGGGCAACGATTGTGGAAGAACTAGACTGGCTTTTTGAATCAGCCTTGAAAGGAGGCGCCCCAACGGAACTACGAAAGATGCAAAGTTTAGTTTTCCCAGAATAGCTCTGGATATTTTCCAGTCCCATCTCTTACTCTTTAAAATGAATTTGAGGTCTTTTGCGATTGATATAACTTTTGATTTTGGCAGGTATATCGTGTTTCTTTCGGTGTTCCAGGTAATTCCTAAATAAACTACGATTTTTCTTGGGGTCGCCAGAGATTTTTGGGTATTTATGTTCCATCCCAAGAACTCTAGGAGGGTCAGTGCTTGAGTGTATTAAGTGTTTAAAAAATTTATGTCCTGATTTGCCAGTAGGAAATCGTCCAGATAGACAATTACTCTCATGCCGCGATCTCTTAATAGACTGGCTATCCAGTTCGACACCTTGGCGGAAGCTAAGGGGGCGCTTGATAAGCCAAATGGGAAGCTCGTCATTTGAAGTATTTGATTTTCGTAGATCATTGAGAGAAACCTTCTGTGCGATGGTTTTATTGGTATATGGCAGTAAGCTTGCTTTATGTCTAGTTAGATGCCTAGGCATTCCCACACCATTTTGGAACTGATTACACAAGAACTCAGTGCTCTAATGGCTGCTTGACTATCAGACATTATGATAATCCTTTGCCTTCTATATCCTTTGTCAATATTGAACAGGGCACACCTTCTTATTGCGTGAATTTCCGCTTGAAAGATACTTGGGGTTTTTCCCAAGCTTTCAGAGTGTTTGGTTCCTGGCCCGTACACTCCTATCCCAGTTCTTTCTATTGCTTTTGAGCCGTCTGTGTACCATTGAATGGCATTCTTTCCAAGTCTGGTAATGGTATTTGGATCCCATTCCTTCTTGTTGCTTAATTCCGTAACGAATTTCTTTGAAATGTTATACTTTTTCATCATACCATCTTGTGGAATGTCCCAGGTTGTCTGATTTCTAAGAAGTGAAGAGGTAGTTTTCTTTTTAATGAGTCCCTCCCTACTTAGTCTGTATCTTGTTCTTTCTGCAACACTCTCCACCACCATCTGTAATGGTGTGAGGTTAAGAATCACTTCCATTGCTGCCGTTGGGCATGTACTCATTGCTCCTGTTATGCATATACAGGCTAGTCTTTGCATCTTAGAGAGGTTTTCTCTCGTCGTCAAGAGGCTAGTTCTACTACTCCACGCAATAGCTCCATAAGTGATAATTGGTCTCACTATGGCAGTGTACATCCAGCTCAGGATTTTTGGGTTACCCCCAGTTCCTCCCTGCCAGATTCCTGCACATCATTAGAGCCATTTTTGCTTTGTGTGTAATCTCTTTCTCGTGATTGTTCCACAGGAGTGTACTGTCTAGAGTCAAACCTAGATACTTGACTTCTTGTCTCCATTCAAACTCGTTCCCATCAAGTTTAATGGTTTTGAGGTTGAGTTTTCTTTTCTTAGAAGGCTATCAAGATGGTTTTGGTGGGGTTGATGCTGAGTCCCACTTGTCTACACCAGCTATTTATATAGTTCAGACCCTTTTGTACGATGTCACAAAGGGTGTTTTCAAATTTTCCTATGGCTGTTATGATAATATCATCGGCATATCCTTGGCAGGATATTCCGAGGTCCATCAAACCACACAGGAGTTCGTCAACCGTCAGACTTCACATTGATGGGGATGCTACTCCTCCCTGTGGGCATCCTCTGGTCGTGCAGATGGAGACAATGTCTTTGCTCGTTCTCGTCTCTGCTACTCTAGTGGTGAGGAGTTCCGTCATCCATTTGGATGTTGTGTTGTCTATTCCTCTTCTATTTAATGCTCTCTTGATAGCCTCATGTGGAGTATTGTCAAAAGCTCCTTCTATATCCAAAAATGCACATACTACAGTTTCTTGGTTGTCTAAGGCACCTCGGATATCCTCCGTCAGTTGTACCAGTGCAGTCTCCGTAGATCTTCCTGCCCGGTAAGCGTGCTGATACGGGTGGAGAGGTAGTCTCTCTAGGATTTCCGTTCTAATATAGTTGTCAATAGCTTTTTCCATCGTTCAAGCACAAACGATGTTAGGCTAATTGGTCTGAAGGATTTGGGGTTTGTTGTGTCCCTTTTTCCAGCTTTTGGAATGAAGGTTAGCTTGCTATTGCCCTTCTCCATGCTTCTGGTATATAACCCAGTTCCAAGCTACTTCGACTGATTCTAACCAAATGTGATAGAATTTCGTCTTGTCCTTGCTGGAGCAATGCTGGGAAAATCCCATCTGCTCCAGGTGCTTTTAAAGGTGAAAAGGCCATAGGTTCATAGCCCATTTCAACCTATCGTTACTACAAATGTGCTTGGCCATTGTAGTACTTTCTCTCGAAGGCCTGTTATGACCTCTGTTTGGGGTACTCCCAGGAAAATGAGTGTCTAGTAAGTATCGCACTCTTTCCCCCTTTTCGGTATACGAGTTTGATAAAGCTACTGTGTTCAAATTAGTTCAAATATAATGAAGATTTAAACAAATTAAATTGTTTTACTTCACCGTTCGGTAAAATTAAATAATTAAGATGGCTCTAAAGCAATAGGAAGGACTGGGATAGAAGGTCGCGGGCCAGGAACTGACTGACGCTTGAATGGGCACCTCAAAAAGCTTAAAGTAGTGAATCAAGAAAGCTCAACACCTAGGAGACTACTGAATAGAAAAGCGACAGATACCTACAGCGTGTGGATATTTTAAAATTTCTTTAGGAGTTACTAGTCTCTAAGACTTTCCTCAAGAACTAAAAAAGGGGGACAACTGATATTTTAGATTTTACTGAATGCCACATCAGTATACATAAATAATGATGATAAGTGTCATTACCAGTTGATTTAAAAAAAAAAGTGATTCATTTGAGTGTCTAGATATGGTTTAATGGTTTCAACTTCTGTAGGTATTTGGAAATATATGAATAATTTGACAACAATATTTTCAAAACATTTGACTTCGTTTTAAAAATAATGTGATCATCTAAGATTATTTAGTTGTGGTTTGTGTAAAACTGTCGACAATAACGATAGTATAAACCAGAAATTTTTAATTTAAAATATAACAAAAAGCCACGTCAGCCATATAGGTTACGTTCTAAATAAATAATTTTCTGCGTTTATTTAAATGACTTTTAATATGCAATCAATAAAATCTATTTTTGCTTCTATTGCATGTATTACTTATTCAGTAGTTGCATGATTATTATCAATTGACAACCGATTGCCGGTAACAATCCGGTTGTTTTACACTCTTCTTTCGCGGAGAGATTCCCAGATACATAACCAAGGCTGCGATATTTCGTAAGATAAGTTGACATATTTAATTTAATAATTAGGACTTAAATTTAAAGAAATTTGGAACAAATATATATATATGCGTTTATAACTTTGTATTTGGTAAGATCAATGCACATTTGATAGTTTGCATCAAGACCTTTCCAGCCCTACCCATATGTCTACTCGTAGGAAGACTATAAATATATAAAGTTAAAAATGACTACCAGGGCAATTAGGCTTTTCTGGCAATGCCGAAGAGTCATGGACAAAACCTGGGAAATATGAACTGAGCTACAGACTGTAGTGCATATATTAACTGCAATTCAAAGGCAAGCTCTCCTTTGTATAACCGGGGCAATGAATAGCAAGCGCATGACATCTTATTGGCATTACTACGATAGAAATTTTGTGAGAGCGGAAACAATACCGATTCTCAGGCTGTAATTGGGCGGCATATGGAGCCCGAATAATGTTCGAGAAAAGTACACTGATGCAACTGGATCTATATTTCAAATAAGTTTGGATCGCATGACATATATTCACTGATTCTGCTAATCTTGTGAATGAATCATTTAATTTAATTTTCATTAACCGTACTATAACATGTTCTTGATTTGAATTATTTTATTAGAATATCATATTACACTTTAGGAACACCAATATATCTCTTCGGATATTTCTCAACGAGAGTGATGGTATTTTGTTCGTGTTTCGATTACCATGTGCCAGTTAGTAACACAAAATCGCTGCTTGAGGGTACAGTTTCACTTGTTGCCTCTGCTGATGTGATATCTTCTACCCAAATTTTGCTGAAGTGGTATCTTCTTTTCTAATCTAGAGTATAAAACTTGACAGTATTCTGAGATGTTGGTTTACAAGTAACAACACTTTTCACCTCTAAGGGACTTGTTTGTTGGTATTGATTGATAATTTGCCAGGAGCTTTGAGTACCAACATCATAATCATGATAATCTTCTGTTAAAACAGGTTAATTTGGGACTACCAATTCATCTAATTTAAGCTTTTCTTTTTAGGAATATTCTGGCAAATTAAAAACGTAAGACACAACTAGTGTTTCGAGTGTTTAATATAATTTTCCATGTCACTTTCAAACTATAAATAAAACATATTTAAATATATCGATACTTCCTACAAACACTTACATCGAAATAATCTTCATAAAAGTAACTATAGTTTATTTCAGAAAGGTATAGGGTAATAAAACCAAAAAGGAAATAATTTTATTTTAGCAGAATAAAAATTAAGCATTATGTACATAGTATTAGGTACACTTATTTTTTATTGAACATTATACAAAAAATACATTATACAGAAATTAAATTATAAAAAATTATAATACTGTCATCTCCTCTTGACGTTATAATTAACGGGTCGACGGTCCGATCGATCAAGTAGTCAAGATCCCACATTTTCTCCTCTTCTTGAATGACATGCTGGACTGCTTTTCGCCAGCTCTCTGGTGTCACCTCCTTAATGGCTTGATGAAACAGTAGCTTAACGTCTTTCATTTTAAATGTCGTGTTGTGTCTTGCCACAAATCCTTTCACTTGCGCCAATATAAGTTCTATAGGATTTAGTTCGCAATGATATGGCGGTGTGCGCAGCACAGTTACACTATGTTTTTCTGCTATATCTTCCACGGCGTATTTCATAAAACGATGTTTGTGTAAATTTGCTATAGCTAATAGTTCTTTTTTATCAAATTATCTTCAAATTCAATGCTTTTGGTGGTTAACCAGTCAATAATTTCTTGTTTTCTCCAATATGAAGTGCAGAGGCACTAATAGAAGGTTAAACGGTACCTGTTAAACGCGAAACGTAACTGTATAATCTACTACCTAAGTAATCCCTACACCATATTTCGATATTGACACTTCAGGCCAGAAAACATACTTTTCCTAATTCTCTTACGCAATTACTTGAAATTTTAATATTACAAACAATACTATTTCAAGACCTACGCCTATGGCCGACACCGAAATTGAACCGAACTGGACGGAATTCCACATTTTATACCTTTCCGAAATAGACTATAGAAACAGTTCATGTATAACATTAATATGAGTAGGTACCACAAAGTAAGGGTCCAAACAGTAAATTCAATTTCTGGTTAGATGTTTTATAAGCTAATAGCCCATTCAAAAAGGGCATTGTAATTTGAAGTGTGAAGAACTGTCAATATCTATAATATTTATGACTGTTTTGTTTTTGCGTACAATTTATACGAGCTTAACGATTTAATATTGTAATAAAATAAAAGTGGAGTTACAAACACTTTGTGAAACCGGCAATTTTAATATTTACTAGTTATATTTTTATCTCACCCCAGTTTTTCAAGCTTGAGTAATGTCAATACTACATCAATTTTGTTTTGTATTATACTGCAAGAACACATAGCTTTTAACTGTGCCTGTAGTAGAAAATTGTGGTTTGATACTGCCAGAAGCAAATATAAACAGATTATAACTATAGTCTATTTCGGAAAGGTATAGTGAAATAAAATGGGAAATTCCGTCCATTTCAGCTCAATTTCGGTGTCGGCAATAGGCGTAGGTCTTTAAATAGTATTGTTTGTAATATTAAAATTTCAAGTAATTGCGTAAGAGAATTAGGAAAAGTATGTTTTATGGCCTGAAGTGCCAATATCGAAATATTGTGTAGGGATTAGTTAGGTAGTAGATTATACAGTTACGTTTTGCTTATATGGGCGCAAGTGAAAGGATTTGTGGCAAGACACAACACGACATTCAAAATAAAAGACGTTAAGATACTGTTTCATCAAGCCATTAAGGAGGTGACACCAGAGAACTGGCGAAAAGCAGTCCAGCATGATTAAAGAAGAGGAGAAAAAGTGGGATCTTGACTACTTGATCGATCGGACCGTCGATCCGTTAATTATAACGTCATGCATGAGGAGATGACAGTTCCTCAGATGACGACGAATATTATGATTTTTTATAATTTAATTTCTGTATAATGTATTTTTTGTATAATGTTCAATAAAAAATAAGTGTACCTAATACTATGTACATAATGACTAATGTTTATTCTGTTAAAATAAAATTCTTTCCTTTTTAGGAGTATCCTACCGGCACGCCTTTGGCACACTATTTTCAGTGTTTGTGAATGGGTAACAATAGGCTAAACCCATATATTCACCCCAACCCGGGTGGTACTACCTGCACTTGAAAAAAAGAAAGAATTTTACAATGAAATCAATGCCAAACTATGAAAGTGGCTTAAATATTCGTTGGGTCACTCTGTGCTCCCTTTGCATACCTAATGAGGTTTTATTACTTAATTCCTTTTTGAAATAAACTATAACTTACTCGATTTAGTACTACTCTAACTCTGATGAATCAGTTATGCCTAAAGAACTGTCTGTGGTTCTGTTCGAGTCTTTAAAAATATAACCAGCTTCAAATGCTGATTTCTTATCGGTTACGTATTGTTTATTATCGGCACAGATTAACTCGATCGGGTTCACTTCACAATGGTATGGTGGGAGGTATAGTATTGTTTTATTTTATTGTTTAGCCATTTTATCTATCACATACTTATCATAATGCTTTTTATGCTGCTTAATAAGCAGCACGAGTTGAACTTTGAGTATGTTGTGGTCAGTAATTTTTTTTCTTTTAGCCGTTTTCCAATATCACCTTTTCTTGACGCAGTTCTGATTATATTTTTTGTTTTTTAAGATGTGGAATATTGTTCTTAACGGCAGATTAATAGGAACACTAATGCCCCATTTCACCACCCGTTTCCTAGAGTAAGGTAATACAGTAATGCCCGATTTCGCCACCCCTTTCCTAAAGTTAGGTAATACAGTAATACGGTATTACCTAACTTACCTAACTTTAGGAAATGGTTGGTGATATCGGGCATTACAGTCAGAAGCGCGCGCAACCATTCAATCCCCTGACTACGGCCCAATTTATTATGTTAAAACGATTCGAATTCAAAATGTATATTTTACAAGAAGGGGAAGGGTAAATGTAATAAATATTTTCCTTCCCCTTTTATTGATCGGTCCGCGGTTTGTTGAGCATTTGTTGTGGTTGTCGGATAGACGCTTGCATATTGTTTTGAAATTTGAACACAGCATAGTTTTGACTTCTATGTAATAAAAATTATTTTTTTATATGAATTCTTTAAAAAGTAATAATAATAGTAAAAACGAAAAGCATAATAATTATGCATAATGTATAATTATTGGTCATTATACATTCGCCGTAAGTTTCATAATGGGGAAGACCACTAAGAGATGAAATCCTTTGAAATATATTTCAATCAATTAATAATGATGGTGGTTCAGTGTCCAGAAAATGCCATGTGTTAAAATCGCATTAACCAGATTTCCTGGCGTTTTGAAATGAACGTAGAGATTAATTCAAAACTGAAAAATATTCGAAACAAATGTGCGGTGCTACGACGTACTATCCCCAAACATTAGAGGTTTGTCCTCACAAGCATCACAGACAATCCTTGACAATCCGGATTCGGCGCAAAGCCCCGAAAGCGTTCCTACAAAGATTTCTGATTGATTGGAAATCCGCGGTGTTCACACGTTTTGTGGATAGTCTGCAAACTGTCAAAACAGTTTGCGGTTCTTTTACAATATGTCCGGATCATGCGCAGTGTTTTTTTTAACATCAAACAACTTTTGACATTTGTCATATTTGTGTTGTGATTGTTTGTTGGAGTCTATTTTCTCGGATTTCGTTATTTTAGAGAAATTAATATTTAACAATGGATGATTTTGAGACATCTGATGATTCAGAACTTGTAAACAAAATTTGTAGTTAATAGGGTATTTGACATTGGTAAAAAATAAATTTATAATGATTTTTATTTATCGCTAAAACTCTCAAGAATACCGAAAACACATTTTTTTCTTCTCATTATTTGTTAAAAACATAATAATTTTAATAAAAAAAATTAACCAAATTTAAACATTCAGTCACGTGATCAGAAACAGACGTTGCACCGAGTGACGTCACTAAATAATAAACGTCCGACTACCGCCATTTAATTTACATTGTTGTAGCTTGCAGTGCACCAGTATTTTTATTTTCTTGTTTTCTACAGACATTTTATAAAGTGCTTTATAACACAAAAATAAATAAACACTGAATAATCCCGTTAACTATTTACAAGTTTATTATGGACTGACGTCAGTGCAACGCTATATTGGTAATGAGCGCTTTAGCGGGAAGTTTAAACCGAAAATTTAAAAACTTGATTTCAAATGTAATAAAAAAGTTATTATAATAATTTTGCATATCAAATTACGAGGTATATTCTATATCATTTAAAACACTTTTTCAAAATTTGTCAAATACCCTATTGAGGTTATATTCCCTTTCTTGCCACAGATCACCTACCTGCTAGGCTAGCCCATATATTTTCAATAGTCAACCGTTCATACAAACTGTTCCGGATCGATCAGAAACAGACATGCGAGTTACATTCGTTAATTCTTAGTTATTGAATATATACATTACCAATACTCTTAATACTTTATTTAGGCTAGTCGACAATATTTAGCTTATTAAATTGTTTTCTATAAATATTTTATCAGCATATTATATTACTATATAAACGAAGTTGTAATCCAATATCTAGTTAGTTCGTATTTGTAAGTAAAACAGGGTTTATCATTATTTATAATAAAGTCTTTTTAAAAAGTAACTTTTAGTGAACCAACCCTTAATTGGCGCAGTCAGTAGGAAGTGGAAGAGCCCTTAGTGTCCCTCTTCGTTTTTTAAAACGTTTATCCACTCGAAACGAACCACATCCGAGGATTCTGTGTAAAAGAATCTGAAGTAAATAACAACTTAGTAAAGTAAGAAGAACAAACAAGAAAAATAAATAAATAAAATTCTGTGAAAAAGAATAAAGTAACAAAAATAGTGTACCTAAGTAACTTTGAAGTTAAACGGGAAAAGTGAGTGTAAAGTCAGTGTAAAGTGAGTGCAAAAACGAGTACTAACAAAAAGTGAATAATTTAAGTGATAATTTTAAAACAAAGTGAATAATTTAAGTGATAATTTTAAAAAACAAAGTGAATACGGTGCTAAAAATAATAAAAATTAAGTGCCGCAATAGTTTAAAACAAAGTGAGTGCAAATCTAAGAAGAAATTAGTGACCAACAGCATGCAACTCAGCATCATCATCACACTGTAAGCATACTTATGTCAAATTCAGACCAACAAGAAGATCTACTGATACGACTAAATTCTCTAAACCTCCAAAACCATCCCATTCCCATTCCACGAGTAAATTCTCCCGCTACCCTCAATCGCTCCCCTCTACGACCACCTGTCCTCAAAGTTAATATTCCTAGACTTGTAGTAACAAATCCTAAAAACCCTGTAAGACAAATCCTTGACAACCACACAACAACAATGCCAGATTTCGATATCAAATATCTTTCCGTTCTCCCGGAATTTGACGGAAATCCAAATGAGTTCTATAACTTCATAGATGTTGCCACCAGACTCCTCAACTACTACTGGAATGTCACCGAACCAGAATGCTTCCAGAACCAGATGCTTACAACTGGGATATCAAGCAAACTTAAAGGAAGAGCAAAAGAAGTTGTATCCATTTATGGTTGTACCGAATGGATTTCAATCAAAAATACACTGATCCAAAACTTCGCAGACCAACGGAACGAGAACTCATTAACTAGGGATCTAGTAAATCTACGCCAACAACCAGATGAAAATCCGCAACAGTTTTATGAAAAGGTTATGGGACTTCAGAACACGATTTCTAACTACATAGAACTGCATAATGATGAACCAAACATTAAACAAAGCAAGAAGCAGTTCTTTCACCAACAAGCATTAACGACATTCTTAGCCGGTCTACGAGAACCACTTGGATCTACGATAAGAGCCATGAGACCAACAACGTTAGCCGATGCTATTCAATTCATTCAAGAGGAAAATAATATAAGATACCTTCAAAGAGGAAATAGCTCCCAGCAACCATCGCAAGTACCAAACAGAACAACCAAGCCTCTGACATCCCAGCCCAGTACGTTACCTCAATGGCAACAGCAACCAGCACGCTTTAGACCACAATGGCAACAACAATCACAGCCAGCGCCATTCAGACCACAATGGCAGCAAAACACTTTTAGACAACAACAACATGTAAACAGACCAAGGCCACTCCTACAACCACCAAGATTTCAACCCAACCAGCAACAATACAGGGCGTCCCAGCCACAAACTAATGTATGGACAAATAGGCAATCACCAACAAACTTTCTGAAGCCAACCCCGATGAGCACCACGTCAAGAACAACATCCCAATACAAGAGCAGGCCCATACAACAGAATACCCCAAGATTTGTTTCCGAAGATCAACATCGAACAGTACGATGAAGCTTATGGATATGACATCAACGAGCCATATGGAAACGGGAACTTTGAAAATCAGGACAATCAGATCAACTACGCATGCGACCAGCCGGAAGACACCTCTGATGTTCAATACGATGGCGAAGAAAATTTTCTCGAGGATCCCTTTCAAAGCACAGAAACATAGTCGAACTCCATTCCTTCGCTGACAAAAAGGAGCTTCCTTACATAACTATTTCTGACCCTCCACTCAAACTCTTAATCGACACGGGAGCAACAAAATCATTCCTTAACCCAGATATAGCTTTTAACTTCTACAAAAATCAAATAAAATATGAGCCATTTGTCGTCACTTCAATTTTTCAAAACCACTCCCAGGACTATTGTGCAGAAATTCCTATCTTCTCAGAGTTCAAATCAAACATAGATCTCAAATTCCACCTTTTCAAATTCCACAAAACCTTCGATGGCCTTATAGGCTTAGACAACCTCAAAATACTCAAAGCAAATCTGAACTTCCCAGATTCAACATTGACTACTGAAAATGCAGTGCTCCCCATCCAATATTATGAAACCAATAAAACCCAATTCTATACCATTCAACTCGAACCACAAACAATAACGCAAGTTCGACTACCAGTAAAAGAATCAGAAGGCACTATCCTATTACCAAGACAACAAATCGACGGTGCAATTTTAAGAGAAACTCTCAGCACCGCTTGTCACCAACTGGCATGGACAGAGGTCATCAATAATACCGATGAGACCATTCAAGTAGCATTAACGAAACCAGTGAAAAGCCACCCCATCCATCTTGAAGAGTATCATCTCTACTCATCCGACATCCTGCCTCAAGAGCAAACGATAACTTCAAATATCGACTCACTTCTAAGAATAGATCATCTGAATTCAGAAGAAGAAAAACACATTAAACGGCTCTGCAAGAAAATTCTCCGATGTCTTCCATCACCCAGATGCTCCGCTAACCTTTACTAACCAAGTCAAACACCAGATCAAAATGACAGATGAAATTCCAGTCTACACAAAGTCATATAGATATCCACATATTCACAAAGAAGAAGTTAGAAAACAAGTGTCATCAATGCTAGACCAAGGAATAGTCAGGCCAAGCCAATCACCTTGGTCATCACCAATTTGGGTTGTTCCAAAGAAACCCGACGCCCCCGGAAAAAGAAAATGGAGAATCGTTGTTGACTACCGCAAGATCAACGAAAAGACCATAGATGACCGATACCCGATACCAAATATCACGGATATCCTAGATAAACTTGGAAGATGTCAATATTTCTCAACACTTGATCTAGCAAGCGGATTCCATCAAATAGAAATGGCAGAAGAAGACATTCAGAAGACAGCCTTCAACGTTGAGAACGGCCACTACGAATATGTTAGAATGCCGTTTGGTCTAAAAAACGCTCCAGCAACCTTCCAACGAGTAATGGACAATGTACTCAAGGGCCTTCAAGGAGAGATATGTCTGGTCTACATGGACGATATAATTATCTTTTCTACATCTCTTCACGAACATATGGTTAATCTTACTAAAATATTTCAGAGATTAAGAGAAACTAACTTTAAAATACAATTAGATATGTGTGAATTCTTAAAGAAAGAAGTTGATTTCCTAGGCCACGTCGTCACAGCAGACGGAATAAAACCCAATCCAAGCAAAATCAAAGCTATCATAGATTACCCAGTCCCAAAAACACCAAAAGAGGTCAGGGGATTCCTTGGATTATTAGGATACTACCGAAAATTTATCAAAGACTTTGCTAAAATAACCAAACCTCTCACCTCGTGCCTGAAAAAAGATGCAAAAATACAACACACACCCGAATTTCTTAACTGTGTCAAGACCTGCAAGAATCTCTTGACAAACGAGCCTCTGCTTCAATACCCCGACTTCACAAAGCCATTTAACCTCACAACAGATGCCAGCAACATCGCTATAGGAGCCATACTATCTCAAGGGCCAGTAGGTAGCGACAAATCGATAGCATATGCCTCAAGAACTCTCAACGAAACAGAATCAAAATACTCAACGATAGAAAAAGAGATGCTAGCAGTCGTATGGGCAACCAAATACTTTCGTCCGTACCTATTTGGAAGAAAATTCAAAATTCTCTCAGACCACCGACCACTCCAATGGCTATTTTCTCTCAAAGATCCAAATTCCAAACTTGTAAGATGGCGACTGAAGTTAGAGGAATTTGATTACGAAGTCGTTTATAAAAAAGGTAAAGCGAATACCAACGCTGACGCCCTTTCCCGAGTGGAAATACATACGAAAGAAACCTATAATCTAAACGAACATCTTGACAATATAACTAACGCTCTAGTCACCAAAAACTTCGACGAAATCTCAATGTGCAATCACCCTGGTTCTCTGGAAGATCTAACAGAAATTGCTACGAGCAAACCATTGTCACAGTTAAGCGCAAAAGAAAAAGAAATCATAGACGAAATTCTTATTGAGACTACTTATCCAACCAATTCCAGACAAAAAACAAGCCAACTGCATCCAGAAGATTTGACTGTATTGGAAGAATTTCTTGAAGAAGGCCAACCAAGTGAACAAAGCGATAAAGACTCTCCAAATCTGAGTCAAAAATTAAATGACACAGATGATGCCGAAACTAGTCACACCGCACAAGAAAACCCTATATTGGGAATCCCTATAAGTGAGAACCCTTTAAACCATTATAAAAATCAAATTATCTTCAGTCCTGTTAACCATAGTCCAGCAAAACCAATAATGGAAGAAATATTTGTTAACAAGAAACGACTTCATGTGCAACTCGACAAGGGAAATCTCAAAGATGACATCTTTAAGATATTTAAGGAATACTTAGATCCTAAAAAGAAGTACGCACTACTCTGCAAGGACGATACCACATATACAGTCTTGTGCAACGTTATAAAAGAAACTTTTAAAAACTCAGCCTATGATCTAGTCAAATGCAACTATCTATTAAAGGATATTAATAACACTAATACCCAAAAGGCAATTATAAAAGATTATCATGAGGGAAGGACCAATCATAGAGGAATAAAAGAAACTGAGCTGGAAATCCGGAAACACTACTATTGGCCAACGCTGAAAAAGGACATAGAAGATATAATAAATTTCTGCGATACCTGCTTAGTAAGTAAATATGACAGACATCCCAGCAAACCCAAATTCATGTTGACACCAACACCAACGAGACCGCTAGAGATTATTCACGTAGATACATTCCAAGCAAATGGCCAAAAGTTTCTCACCGTCATTGACGCCTTCTCGAAATACGGCCAAGCATACCCAATAGAAGGCTCCAACGCAGTTAATGTACTAAATGCATTTTTACTCTTCATCACCCATCATGGACTTCCTCAACTGATCGTAGCAGATAATGGAACTGAATTCAAAAATTGACTAATGCAAGAATTCATAGATACACATAAAATCAGTATCCACTACACCACTCCAGACAATCCACAGTCAAATGGAATGATCGAACGTTTTCACTCGACAATACTAGAGCATTTGAGAATACTTAGAGAAAAGAAGAAGTCTCTCAACATCAGAGAACAAATGCTATATGCTATACTCGGCTACAACAGTTCTATCCACTCTGTTACTCAGCATCGACCTATAGAAATTTTAAATGGCCATCTAAACTCTCAAGATCCTTTTGACATTGATATTCAAAGGAATCTACTAAATAACTACACCCACGATCACAAAAAGAAGATAATCGAAATTTACAAAGAAATCAACAAAAAGATTCAAGATAAAAAGGAAAAGGTTATCGAGACAAGAAATGAAAAACGTCAGGCCCCTCTATCATATAAACCATCTTCTAGAATATACACAAAGAAAATGGTCAACAGAAATAAACTTCTCCCTAGATTCTCCCCAAAAACCATTAAACAAGACAACGTCGTAACAATTGATACACCGAACACGACTGTACACAAGAAAAATATAAGACATCAACCTAGTAAAATAACTAACCACAACCGTATACTACAGATGTACCTTCAGCATGGCTCAAGAGGTCCGAATCCAGAACCTCCAGGACAACCCAGGGATGCTACTCCTCAAGCTAGGAGAAGCCAGAGTTCAGACGAGCACACATGACTTCATTCACTACATCCAGCTACGTCCTATAGCCGAAGAAATAGAAATTCTACAAAACACAATATCAAGAAGTTACGAAAGCCATTCACAAAGGACTTAGCTAACCTTATTTTGAAAATTTACAAAACTTTGATCAAAATTTACAGTATACATTAGCAACAGTAACGAAGAAACTCCAATCTATCTATCCAAAAATTAGAACAAAACACCAAAAACCAGCCAATCAAAACCGGACCACTAAACTTGGAGAAAATTCCTCTAGACAAACTACATAAGCTAACCCAAGAAGAACAACAGCTGCAACCTCTTCTTTCTGAAAAACCACCAATGGATCTCACACACTTTTGGACGACCCCCGTATACATATTGGTAACTATATGCCTACTATTCGGATACTACAAGTATCAGCTATCAAGGACCAACCAAACTACTGAACCAAATACCTCTCAGGAAGAGCCACCATCAGTTTTGTTCGTCCCTTACAAAACTTCCTCAGGGGATGGAGAAGTTACATTCGTTAATTCTTAGTTATTGAATATATACATTACCAATACTCTTAATACTTTATTTAGGCTAGTCGACAATATTTAGCTTATTAAATTGTTTTCTATAAATATTTTATCAGCATATTATATTACTATATAAACGAAGTTGTAATCCAATATCTAGTTAGTTCGTATTTGTAAGTAAAACAGGGTTTATCATTATTTATAATAAAGTCTTTTTAAAAAGTAACTTTTAGTGAACCAACCCTTAATTTGCGTGTTAACATTAGTTTGAAAACTGTCTATTATTTGTCAGAGATTTTCTGTCAGAACAAACCTTAGGACGATTAGTATTAATTGGAAACTGGACGACTCAAGCGCAGACCCTCTCTGTGAAGGGTTTTTATTAACTGCCGTTATATGGTTGGTCGGCTTAAGATCGATAGGCGTGTTTGGGGCTAGTACGTCATACTGCATTACACCAATGAGAGCAGCATTTACAAATATGGAGCATAAAATTTAATGTTTGAAATGAAAATTATAAAATATTGTGAAATAAAAATAATGAGTATTTTTAAACATTGATATTGATTAAATACGTTATTAATATTATAAAACAAATAAAAATATATAATTACATCATATACCTAGTAGTTTTTAGGCATGGAGATCACGGTTATGCTGTTTTTGAAAATTAGTGGTATTTCCAATTGCAACGTTTACGTGATTGGGCAAAATTCAACGGACTCTTATGGCTCTCAAAAATATTAAGATTTTTCACCTATTTATATACTTACCGATTTCGAATATATTCATATCGAAATGCTTCTATTCAATGTGATTTGTGTTATGTATGACATTTATTGTAAAATTATTCACTTACGTCAATATAAATAATGGTAGATGAAGTCTTACCTGAAACAAAAATAAAAATATTAGGAATTAATTACTAAATTTAGCAAGCACTTTCAAAATATAATTTTGGTTCCAATCGCCAAATGTTTTTGTGTATCAAAGTTAAAGACTCCCTAGGTAGTTATTTTTAAAATTATACAAATTCGTCTATTCTTATAAAATAATATTTTAACTTAAAATATATATCGGAATTAAAATATGAATATTCAACCCAATTAACTAAGATAAAATATGCTTTTCATTCAAAAATTTGTAAAATATTTTCATTTTCATCCAGTACATTATTTGGTTTATTTCCACCATGCAATATAAATAACAATACAGACTGTGCAAGACGTATTATATAATAAGTGTAAGTTTCCAAATAGTAATCTATGCAAAAACGACATTTTTCATAATTTTTCTACAGCCCTATACAAATAATAGAATCAAAATAAATATTTGGAATACTTCAATTAAACTCATACAGAAAATTAAATCTAATAACGAAGGTTTTCATCTGTACCTAATGGAAAACTTGAACTATTTACGATCTTAGATGGAGCAAGATAGGCATTATTATGCTGTATCGAGATGAAGTATGCGCGACGTTGGATATTGAAGGCAATCTCAAAAAGTTACAAAAAACAATATGCAATATGCACCGCCAGATATTGAATTACACTCCAAAGTCAAACGGGGTTGGTATATCTACAAGATAGTTTAAAACCAACCATTCTGGTTTGCGAATAGAAGGGACAACACAACTTGTAGACCGGTTTCGGCGTATTTGCGCCTCATCAGTACAAGGTATGTGCTATCCGTCCGAGTTGTTGCCCCTTAGTTGAACGGTCACTGTTTTTAAAAAATATTATTTTTCAAAAATGTATGAAGTGTGAATATAAATAATTATTCTTCGACATCTGATACATTCTTTAAATTAGCATAATTTAGTAATGAAACTTACAGAAACTGAACGAATCGAAATATTAATGATGATTGGCTATGGAGATAGAGTAAGGACACATAAAGAAGTTGACAATTTATTTAAGGCTAAATACCCCAACCGTTAACCCATTTCTTAATCAACAATTAGTAAAATTGAGAAAAAGTTTAGAGAAACAGGCCATGTTAAAGATCTCCCCAAAAGTGGTAGAAAGTCAATTTCCGAAGACAAAAAGTTGACGTTTTCCTTGAGTTTCAATAAAATCCCCACACCAGCTCGAGACAAGTTGCGCTGGATAATAATTTACACCATTCTACTGTTGCTAGAGTACTGAAAAAGGAGAAGTGGCATGCGTATAAGGTACATTTGGTCCAAGAGCTGTTAGAAGATGAGTTTGATAGGAGAATCGAATTCTGTGAAACAATTATGGAACGATATAACAGAGATCGTAATTTCATAACAAATATACTTTTTTCAGATGAAGCAACTTTTATGCTCAACGTCATGTAAACCGCCAGACGTATCGATACTGGGCAAGTGAAAATCCCCATTGGATGCAGGAGTATAGGACACAATATCCTGAAAAGGTGAATATTTGGGCCGGCATTATAAACAATCAAATAATAGGGCCATATTTTTTTAAAGGAAGCTTGACCGGTCCTCGATATCTTCAATTTCTTCAGGATTATCTATTACCACAATTAAGTCAACTATTTACAAATAGATGTGATTTGTGGTTTCAGCAGGACGGGGCACCCCCACATTACGCATTTGATGTACGAACCTACTTAAATGCTGTTTTTCAAGATAGGTGGCTAGCAAGAAGAGGAACGATCGAATGGCCACCAAGGTCTCCAGACTTGACACCTTTAGACTTTTTTATGGGGATACTTGAAGAGCAAAGTTTATCAAAGTCGCCCAAATGATATAGAAAAGTTGAAGGATCTCATCAGAACGGAGATTGCACAAATAACGCCTGAAGTTCTCGTAGACGAATTTATTGCTCGGCTGTCTCATTGCATTATTGCTGAAGGTCATCAGTTTGAACATTTAATTTAATTTAATTGTTTTTTACTGAACAGTTCTCTGTATTTTAGTAAATAAACCGTTTTGGTCGACCCTGTAGAAATAAATATTCGAATAATTACATCGTTGTAAAGACGATTAGAAGACCTTTCCAATGAGGTTGCAGTTAAAAAAATTGCCGATTATGTCACCTCGTTAATACTAGTAACGCAATGTTCGTTACATCTACATCATGTGATGACGATTCAAAAATTAAAATTGACCTGTTTTTGCATTTTTTTCAAAAGTCGTTTATTTTGGAAATAATTAATTTATTCCATACATTAGCGACATACTGTATACAGATGCAAGCAATGAGAAACGGAACATAGGGATTTAATGTATTCTCCGATCTAAATTGTCTACCATCAAAAAATTTCTATAAATTTACTTCAATAAGTATTTAGCTGGACATCTGGGTTCAAAGCTACTGTGAGAAACCCCGCCTCTTCTCCTTCCAATATTTGTTAATTATGTGGTTATGTGTGTATGTGCGATTTAGTATTCAAGTGTCTTTTGATTTCTTTTGGCCAGAACGGCTTCCAAAATAAAAGGAATTCATAAATAAAACAAATTGAAAATAAATTCCGAAAAAAAATTTAAAATGCTAAAACCAAAAAATTAATGAATTAAAGGTTCAAATAGTCCTTGTTGAGCCAAACAAAAACCGACTCTATTGAACAAAGATAATCTTGTATCTCTGACCTGATTCGGTGTAATGTTTGAACAATGCTAGACAATTTTCGCCCTTAATTCTATCAAATTTTGAGCCCGTTCAAAATTGTGCCGATAAATTTCATTTTTTAAAAAAACCCCATAAAAAGAAAATATTCGGGGACAAATCCGCTCACCTTGTGAGTGACCTCCAAAATACCACGATAAAATTTCAATTTTTTCCTGAAGGGTGTACACTCTGATTTCTCTACGAATGTATTTTACTTTGAATAGTTATGGACTTGAACAGTACTTGCATATCGACTGCTGCTTACTGACTGTCTGACGCTAATTAAGGACCGCCCACAGTTGAGACTACGGAGTGGTGGGAATTGTACGATATGTTGGCCAGGGTATGGTAACTCCGAACGAGCGATGGTACGGCCACCTACTGGATCGGAAAATTTACTAAAATTGCTGATTTAATGAAAACTGTAACGCTGCTGGTAGTTATTCTAGATATTTGCGCATGCCTCACGGCTACGGCTCACATTGTAATTTTACGCCATTTTACGGTTCATGTATGTCGTGCTTCAAGTTTGTTGATAAAGTGTGAATTAGTTAATATTATCTTTCAATAATCATTATCGAAAAAGACAATGTCCAAATTTATTGTGAAGGAATGTAATGTATATACCTAGTGAACGAAGTGGGAACAAATGCTCGGATTTGAAGAGGTAATTTTTTACACATATATTTATTGAATGTTCTGTATCTGTAGAGTAGGGAGGGTGAGTGTAGGCTCACAGCACTTAGGCCACATGTGACCCATTGTACATCCTCCCGAGGAGTTGTCTTCCTAGGTCATTGTCCATCCTGTCCTTCTCAGGAAGGTGGACAGGTCACTAGGAGACATCTCCTTTATATCGGCAGGTGTAGGCCAAGACTCACCGAACACACACTCTCTTATTGACGATAACTCCGGACACTCGCATAAGACATGCCTGACAGTTTCATCTTCCTGTTCACACATCCTGCATAGAGGAGTGTCCACTAGCCCCATAGTATGGAGGTGTTTCCCTAGTTGACAGTGACCAGTCAGAAATCCTACTGTTAAACGTAGGTTTCTCCTGGTCATCGCCAAATATTTCTTCGGCTCCAGCTTCCCAGGGTCGCCCAGGGTGATCCTGGCAAGACTGCATCCTTTGATTCCATCCCATCTCTTAAGGGATTGAGTATGGGTGTAGCGTTTGGCTAGTTCCGCAATTGTCGAAGTCGTTAGGCCGTAGGTGTCACTGGGTCCTAGAATTTTTAGTCCAGCGGCTTCCCTGGCTAAAGAATCAGCAATGCGATTTCCTTTACTCCTGTCGTGCCCTTTAACCCACCTCAGGATAATATTGTTATCTGCCGAGGCGTCAGCTAAATCTTGGTGGCACTCTAGTACTAGCCTCGATATAACACGTTGTCTGTTTAAGGCTAATAGGGCTTGTCTACTATCAGTGCAGATTATTATGTTTTTGCCAGAAATTCCTCTTCTGGTTAGTTCTTTTGTGGCAATTGAGATACCAGCCAGTTCTGTTTGAACTACGCTGGTATTGCTTCCCATTCCCCACTTCATCTTTAGGCTTAGTGCTCTTGAGTAAACTCCACATCCTGAGCCTTCTTTCATTTTTGAACCATCTGTATATATGCGTATTGCATTTGCAGCACCTGGCTCTGTGTTCTGTTTCATTTGAATTTTGTAGGGTTTGTTAAACAAAAACCTGGGTTCAATTGCATCATTGGTTGCCTGCAGCAGAGGTAGCGCAGTGAGCGCTTCCTGCCACAGGCTCAACCTCAATTGGCCCACTCCTACTTCGGGGTTTACACCAGCCGTGCGCAATCGTACCATGGCCATTAACGCAACATCCTTGACGTACAGGTCCAGAGGGGTCAGACTAGTAATTAGTTCCATTGCTGCGGTTGGTGTTGTTCTCATGGCTCCTGTGATGTTTAAGCAAGCCATTCGCTGTATTTGATATAATTTTTGGATGGCCGTTGCTTGTAGAACCTTCGGTCCCCATGCAATTGCTCCATACGTTAACATGGGTCTTATTATTGCAGTGTAGATCCAGGTAACCACACGGGGTGGCAAACCCCATGTGCGTCCCACTGTCCTCCGACACTGCTCATAAGCCACATATGCTCTTTTTGCTCTGTTGTGTAGATGAGAGTTCCATGTTAGTTTCCTGTCGAGGGTAATACCAAGGTATTTCACCTCTTCCGAAAAGTTTAGTTTGCTTTTGAAGATTTCAGGAGGTTTCAAACCCGATAAACTTCTTTTCCTGGTGAAAAGGACCATCTCAGTCTTTCTGGGATTGATCGACAGTGAGTGTTCCTTGCACCATTTTTCAATTAATTTAAGCCCATCCTGCGCTCTATCGCACAGTGTGTTCACAAATTTGCCGGTCTGCAAGATAACTATGTCATCTGCGTAAGCAATTGTGTAGAATCCATTGTTGTTGAGGTGATTAATCAGGGTGTCTAGAACCATGTTCCACAGAAGGGGTGATAAGACTCCTCCTTGTGGACATCCCCTCATGACCAGTCCTCTTACTGTGATGTCCTCTACATTAATACTTATTGCTCTACTAGAGAGCATCTTGAGTATCCATTCTCCTACTACCAGAGGTACATTCCTGGAGTTGAGTTGCTGGGTAATTGTTGGAAAGGTTGTTTTATCAAACGCTCCCTCGATGTCTATGAATATACCCAGGGTGGATTCTTTGTTGTCCAATGATCTTTCGATTCTGCCAACCACTTGGTGAAGGGCAGAATCGGTGGACCTTCCCGGAGTATATGTATGCTGATTTGGATGAAGTGGGTTGTGAACTAGCACTTCGTCTCTTATATACCGCTCGCATAACCTCTCCATTGTTTTCAAAAAGAACGATGTGAGACTAATTGGTCGGAATGCTTTTGGTAAGGTGTAGTCCATCCTGCCTGGTTTGGGTATAAATACCACTCGTACTTCTCTCCACTTACTGGGAATATACCTCAGAGCTAGAGAGGCTCTGAAAATTCCAACCAGGTGCGGCATAAGAATATCCATTCCCCATTGAAGTAGGGCTGGTCTTATTCCGTCAGGACCTGGTGACTTGAAGGGAGAAAAGCCCGATATGACCCACCTTATCTTGTCCTCATCAATTACTGCACTAGCAGATTGCCAGTCGTATTGTGAGGGTGTTGTTGGTACTTCCGTCCAGATTGACGTTCCAGGAAAGACAGAATCTGGGAAGTGAGCTTCCATAAGAATCTCAGCGCTCTCTTGGAGGTTGGCGGCCTTGTCGCCGTTTACCCTTGTCAGGATGCCGATACTCTTATGGTGGTCGTTTGAGAGTGCCTTCTGTAGCCTAGAAATTTGTGGGAAGTCTTCGACTGCCTCACAATAGGCTCTCCAGGCTTCTCTTTGCTTTTGTCTGCAGACTTTTTGAACTCTTTGAGGTTGGCTTTATATATTCCCCAGTCCTCTTTGAGTTTTGTTCGTTTTGCCTTGTTAAAGGTCGTTCTCGCTGTCTTTCTGAGGTGTTCCAGTTCAGGGCACCACCAGGTATTGGTCGTGCCACCTGTCTGAACCATCCTCATCGGACAGGATTCCTTATAGGCAATGTCTATTTTGTTTTGGATAGATACTGTGTACCTTTCCAGTTCCTCATTATTGCTAGGAGTCAGGACCTCTGTTTCCCGCAGAGCACCTTTTAAGAGTCGATTGTGGAGAGCTACATTGAATGTTATTAAACATGATTATATGTTCTAGATTATAAACCAAAGAAGTTAATGGACATTTGTTTGTATCAATTGTATCCCACAAGAAACAATTCCATCTACAAGCAAATAGAGTGTCTAAGAAGTATTGAAGAGCATTAAAGCCATTCTAAGTGGTTGATAATCGTATGAAAAGTAATATAAATCTCATATAGTATAATTATATTTGCAAATAATAAAATTCTTTGCAGATACCAGGATCATTATGGAACCATCTATGGAGACTCCCTCCTTAAGAAGTGCCAATAAAAGTCTACTGGAAAAAGGTCGAACAATTTTCAAAGGTAAATAGTTTCGAGAAACAAAATAAATATTCAAACCTTCACAGTACTATGTGTTTGAGCTAATTAAAAATGTTTATAAATATATTGATGATAGTCATATTGTCCTCAAGATTGACTAGATTAAACGATGAAATAAAACAATTTAGTTTGTTTAATATCATCGTTTAGTATGGATCTTCATCAAGTAAAAGCCTCATCTATTCAATTTACTAGATTGGCATTATAAACTACACTTTGCTAATAGTATGCAAGTTTTGGTATTTAGTTAGTTTTATTTGTAGCAACCTGTAAAAGTCAATGTTTTTCGCATTTTTTAATGTATATATAGCTGCCTACAGAACCGGTTGATCAATTTATTCAAGTTTTTTAAAAAATCTCGATACCACTGTTTTCCTTGAAACTTAAAGGACATTTTCACCTATTGTAGGCTCCTGTATATTTATATTAAATACATTTGTGTGCTTACTAATATCACTTTTCTTATTTGTAGAACTTTTATAAAACAGTTGACTGTGAAATAAAAAGTTGAGCCAAAAGATATAAAAATTTCAGTCTTATTCTATCATTTCTTTGTGTTATATTTAATTATTTCTGCAATCCATAGTGTGCGCTCACTATTTCTATATTTGTTTTTTAAACATGCATTTTTATTACTGTTGATGAAAACTATAATCATTATTATCTAATTAAAAAGTTTTCATCACCTTACAGCACATGCTGATTCTTTTCAAAATTATTTACTCAAATTTTATTTATTAACTGTATTGTTAAGCTCTTATATTATGTCTTTCTGTTTGTCTTGAAATAAATGAAAAAAAAAACGATCTGTTTATTGTTATTTTTGGTAATGAATAAAAGTATATAAACTGGTTGATTATTGTTTAATTTTTCCCACTTCAGGCATTGTATGGTCCATATTTTGACATTTCATTTAATCTAACTTGACTATTTGAATGTTATTAATATAATATAAATCAAATGTTGAGTTACTTTAAATGAAATATAACAAAAATGGACCATAAATGCCATATTTCAATAAAAGTAATATTACAGTAATTTTGAATATGCCGCCAAAAACTGTTAAATTACAGGAATCTACTTTTTCGGCAGTTAGCGAGGACCACAACCATGTAAAAGGTGTTAGAGCTTACTTTTCCGACCTGTAAGATGGCGCCACCCGTCAAAATTAATTCGCCCTAGTTAGCGCCACGGTCAAGTATGTTATCTGTGATGTTGGTGTCCAAATGAACGATTGTAATAATTGTGTTTATAATCTGTTGAAGCTTGATATTGGTCGACTAGTTCAAAAGCAGTTCTAATACAATGCTTAAAATCCCTATGCACGTATCTGCTGCATACCTACTACATAAAAAGATTACAAGCTAAAGTTTATGGTTAAAAGCTCAGCACAACACATTAAAATATTCCTTAGTACAGCAGAACACATTAAAATATTCCTTAATAGATAAGTACAATGCTGCATATTAAAATATTCCTTAACGGAATCAAATCATTTTTCAATTTTTTTTTAACAAATAGATGCAATTAATATTCTTAATTTAAACGCGCAGCTTATTATAAACTTTTACATCTCTGAATTCAGTACCTCTCTAAAAAAACGCTGTTCTGTGAACATCTTACTCTTAATTCATAAGCTGACCTTTTAATTTTTGTAAGGTTGTTGTGCATGTCTATGTTCCTCGTAAAAAGATTGCCATTGCATTTGACAAATATTGCCAGATTATACATGTATAAACTTGTGAGTGGCATTAACTCCAGCTTTTTAAATAAAGCTCTACATGAATCTAAGACACCCACTCTAGCTATACACCTGATCATCCTTTTCCGAGATGTGCATTTCCTTTCCGCAGCAAGTGAGCCTCCCCGAAAGATTAAACTATAACTTTAAATAGATTGGATATGCGCATAGTAATATGTTTTCCCAACATTCTGATCTACTGAACAGCACAGCATAGTATTAACTTTGGAGACGAACTTCGGTATATGGGTTATTTTAAGAGATATCCAAAAATGTTAGCAACAAAAATAGTAGATGTCTTTAAGGTCCATATTTTGAAATTATATCGAACTATACAGAGTTTTGTATAACTCCGTTACAAACCAAACATATGATTTTTTAAATGAGAACCCCTGTTTATTATACCGAATTCGGATTGCCCTCATTTTTTTGAAGCTTTTGATATAAGATTTTGCTACGTTATACAGAGTCCTTCAAAAAGATAAGGACGCGTTTACGTGAAAATCGTAAGTAAATCAATGCTCTGTAGTCTATGGTACGTTGGAGAACAAAAAATTTATTTTGCCTAACAGAGATTTGTAATATGATGCAATATCTCCATATTCTATTAAATTTTTATTATTTTCTTTTTTGCATACTGGGTGGACGAAAACTCGAAATTGTCATTTTCTTTTTTCTTACAAATGGAAGGAACACACTGTATTTTATAGCAAAAATAGAATCTTCGATCATGTAACTTTAATTTTTGTCAAGCATTCCCTATATCCAAAGTTTATGAAAACAGAGTTATTTTGTAATATTTATTGTAAACTATAATTATTGACTTATTATGTGAAAGCAATAAACGTTGAATGTAACAAAAAACCCTAAATAATAATAAATATCAATAAACAATTTATTTTAGACAAAACAAGTCACCAAAAGTATAGTCTTAATGTAATATTAAATTTAATGTTCAAAGTGTTCACCGTTAACATCAATGAAATGCTTTAAGAGGGGGCCCAACTTATTGGCCAGCTCGGTTTAACGATTTAACAAAAGTGTATTTCTCTTTTTGGGGGTTTATAAAACTCCCCCGACTATAAGAGAAGACATGAAAGAGAGAATCAGAGCGACATTTCGATCTATTAACGTTGATATGCTGAGAAATGTTAGTCAATCATTTGAACTAAGACTGCAGCATTGCATTGATGTTAACGGTGAACACTTTGAAACTTTAGTTTAATATTACAGTTAGGATTATACTTTTGGTGGCTTGTTTTGTTTGGAATAAATTGTTTATTAAGATTTATTATTGTTTAGGATTTTTTGTTATATTCACCGTTTATTGCTTTCACATAATATGGACCTTAATCAGATCTACTATTTTCATTGGTAACATTTTTTGATATCTCTTAAAATAACCCATACACCGAAGTTTGTCGTAAGATTGGTACACCCTGTATGAACGATCTCAAACTTTACAAAATTATAGAAGTGATAGCAAGATCCTATCTACAATACCAGGTGTCCCAGAAGTTGATCTCTACAATGTTACTAAATCGTAATATGGTTTTCCCACTACTAGCTGTGAAGTTGACAATTATTACGTCTTCTAGCCAACTGAGAATTTCTCTATTAGAAGTTAATAATTTTTTCTATTGTTAACCTAGGTCAATAATGGACAAATTCAAATATTTTGAGAATCCAGGGATAGTAGTTTAACAAAAACTTGTGCCGCATAATTTTGAATACCCAGGAGATTGTGTTTAACATATTTGCTGCTTGAAATTACCTAACAAGATAATATTATTTGAATAAAAATGCCATTAGTTTAAAATTCGCGATCAACCAAAAATGATGATATGAGGATTGCGTTCATAATCTATGGGTAGGTGAGGAGCGAAAACAGACAGTATACGTGTCAGTCAGACGACGGGGTGAACGCCTATGGAGTAATCAGCTTGAACGATTAGGGCGCTCCCTTCCGATTTGTAGAACGACACTGTCAAAATTTGATTTTAATATTGATATTGAAATGTGTTGTTTAATTTGCGGAAAAACAAGGATCGAGGAATGTTTTTTACCTTTAACATTATCACCAATGGAATTTTAAAATCTTCTGTTGATGGAATTTACATTATTGTGCTACTTAATTTTTATAAGAATTTTTTTCAATCTTAATCACGGTGGCGAAGACATTCATAAGCCTCGCACCTTATTCCGGTCGGAGCAAAGCCACTCGCGAAATAATTTCGGTGCATTTCGGTGCATTCAATAATAATGGTCTTCACCACCTTGGTGTATAATATACTATTTATGATTGTATCGACATTCAACGTTTGATAATTTATTATTTTTGTGACAAATATATAAAATATTGTTTTAAAAATTTAGTAATATCTATATCAATATTTTTTATCAGCTCTTTTTTTAGGTTATGATACCACCCCTAGATTATATTGTAAAATTGTACCATCAATAAGTGGCAAGCGATAATGGAGTCATTCAATTATCTACTTCGACAAAACATTTTATGACATCTATGATACTCCAACGAAGGGTTTTGTGGATTCACCGGGAAAATGCAAAACAAAAGCTCAATCAAATAAAGGACAAAGAATAACAACAACATGCTGTATCAGAAACTGGTTGGGTTCCAAACGCTTTATTGTTAGCAATGAAAATTAAAGATTCAAGCTTACATAGGTGTGTTCTTTTTGACTGAGATCTCAGTTATCTCAGCTCACATCGGTAATGTGCGCGTTCTTTTTTATTTACTCACTTCGAAGTGAGCTGAGATTTTTCCTCCCCCTTCACCGATGCTGAATGTGTTGTAAGGGGGTATCAGTTGGACTTGAGTCTGAAATAAAGTGGAGGGATTGAAGAATTATTCAGAATTATTTGATTTTGTTTACATATAAACACACATAACCTAATTTTCTTTCCAATAATGGATTATTAGCCATAATAAAAAACTATTTTCTTTGAAACTTTTTTATACCAAAATTAAAATAAAACGTGGTTAACGGAGATATTCAGATTCCAGATGTTTATATGTTTTATGTCTCTTATTCACGCATGCGTCGGCAGATCGCGCGTTTCAATTGAGTAGTTCGTTCTTTTTGGTGCTTACTCACATCACTTTATCTCAGATCACTTTAACTTAAGTGAGCTGAGATCTCAGTCAAAAAGAACACACCTATTATCACAAAGATACAACAGCAGACATCTTAAAAGATTGGTTTGAAAATTATTTATTGCCGAATATACCGGAAAAAAGTATAATTGTGATGGACGTAGCCGTCAATTGAATAAAGTATCAAATGACAAAAGCAGTAAAAAGGAAATTCAAAAGTATTTGTTACAAAAAACCTGATCTCATAGTTTTAGCAGCGATTAATATCGAAAAATAATACGTTTGTGATACTATCGCTAAAAATACTGGCCACACAGTATTACGGCTTTCCCCATATTATTGCATATTTAACCCTATAGATCACATGTGGCATCAGCTAAAATCCAGAGTTAAATCTGAAAACGTTTCAACCACATTAAACTCAAGTGTTATACAGTTAATTAGAAATGTGTTTCTTTTTTTTTATAAAAAATTCAATTTATGTTTTAGTATCCAATTTTACCGACTACGGATCTGTTACTGTTTACTGCACAATGAGGGATTTATAAACTTTTATTACTAAATCCTTAAAGTCAAATGCAGAGTCAACGAAATATTGTGAAATATTCTTTACCGTAACTATTATAGGGGTTTTTATTTCAACGTTTCGGTAGCGTCACAGCTATCATTATCAAGACTAATTAAGCTTTTTTTATTTCTTGAAATAGAAATATAAAAAATATTTTGGTTTAATTTCTCAAAAATAACTATGACTATCTTTCAAAAAATTTAGATGGCGCTTCTTCGTTTTAGTTGCCAAAATTGTATAGCCGCTTAAACTTTTTCGCAATTTAAATATCAATAAACTTCACTTTTTTATGAAGATTTTTGTTAACAGCCGTTTGATTGAAAAATTACCTTTTAATCTAATTATAAATTAAAATATTCATTCATAAATTATAAAATGTTTTCAACATAGTTACTGAACCGTAACAACAGCTGCTAACGATGAATTTTTCAGTCAATCATATTGCGTAAGAACCGCTAGAAAATGGAGTTTTAATAATTCCGTAACCTTTTATAGGCATTCCTGGAAAATAATTCGAGTTCTAATATTTTTTTTAGTAGGTAGTTGATAAAACAAAATATTTCTTTATGTTGGAAATCCGATCCGATTCGACAAATAACTTGAATTTTTGAATGAAATAATACGGAAAATAGGACAAACTCAAGGTTGCAATATTTAAGGTTTTAGTAGATACCTAACTGAGCGATCATTAAACATATGAAATACAAATAACATTAATAACCCCACTTGATTGTTTCAAACCTTACTACGTGAAATATTTCCATAATTATCTAGTAAAATAAATTAATATTTTCTCCTAGCACAATCAAAAATCGGCCAGGTGCGAGTCGGACTCGCGAACGAAGGGTTTCGTTCCACTATCTACAAAAACGGCAAAAAGATCACAATTGTTGTATGGGAGCCCAACTTAAATATTAATTTTATTACTTATTTTTAAACGGAATGATATAACTAAATATTCTGTGAATATTTCAAGCGTCTACCTTTTGTAATTATCAATATCGAGCAAAAAAGCACGTTTGTTGTATGGGAGCCCCCTTAAATATTCATTTTACCCTGTTTTTAGTATTTGTTGTTATAGCTTCCACAGAAATACATAATCTGTCAAAATTTCAACTGTCTAACTATCACGGTTCATGAGATACTGCCTGGTGACAGAAGGACGGACAGCTTCACTCATATCATACTCTTGCATCCATGCTGGTTTCTTAATTTCACGTTTTCCACTTCTCACTGTCACTTCTCCAGAAATTTCTTCTTCCGATGAAGTATCTTCTTCTGGTTCCTCCAAATTTCTTAATATTTCAATTTCAGGATCAAGAATAACATTATGATCATCATTTTCGGTTACGTCTTCATCCTCATTTTCAGAATCTAATAATACAATTTTGTTATCATCCCTTATATGTGTCCCTTTTTCTTCTATCTCGGGAATAAAGACCACATCTCTGTGTATTTGTACCTTATTTTTGTTTGGGAAGTATACTCGATAACTTTTAACTTCTTCTGAGTATCCCACAAAAATTCCAATTTCATTTTTAGCATCTAGCTTTCTATGTTTTTGTTTCGGAATGTGTACACTAACTTTTGATCCAAATTCTTTGAAAACTTCAACATTACAATTCTTTTTATACCATGCCTGAAACGGTGTTTGATCCTTTTGTGGGCTTTTTCCTGCACGATTTATTGAAAATATTGCAGTATTTGCTGCCTCAGCCCAAAAAGATTTACTCAGGCCAGAACTCTGTAATAATGTTCTTACAGATTCTACTATTGTCCTATTTTCTCTTTCTGCTCTACCATTCTGTTCAGGGGTATATATGCAAGTTTATTGGTGAACTATTCCTTTTTTGTTACATATTTTTGAAATCTTTTCATTTACAAACTCCAAACCGTTGTCTGTTCTTAATATTTTTATCTTATTTCCAGTAACATTTTCTGCCATAGCTATAAAGTTTTCTATGTTTCTTTCAACTTCCGATTTATTCTTTAAAAAATAGATATATCTATATCCAGAATAATCATCTTTTAATAATAAAAAGTATTTTGCCCCACCAAGTGATTCAGCTTCAATAGGACCACATAAGTCACTATGGATAAGTTCACAAGTATTCTCTGCTCTTGATTCACTAACTGAAAATGGAAGTCTATGCTGTTTACCAGCAAGACATATTTCACAAAATGGTTTTGGATCATCAGTGAATTGTATATTATTTCTTTTTAAAACCTTCTTTACTTGATCAAAATTAATATGTGCCAATTTTCTATGCCAATCAAGTATACTTATGACTGCATTACACTGTAATGGCTGCATATCAATGTTTTGGGTAAATTTTTTAATTTTAAACTGCATTTTATACAAATTTCCTTGTCTTTCTGCTATAGCTCTTACTTTACCCTTTATATCTATTAATTCACATTTATTTTTATTTGAATGCATTTCATAATTTTTATCCAGTGTAGTACTTAATGAAAACAAATTTACTGACAAATCTGGTACATATAATACATTGTTTAAATCTGTACTCACCCATTCGCTTCCATTCCAAGCTGTTACTTGTACATCTACTAGTGTTCCATTTCCTACTCTAACTTGCCTTTTTTCTGGTAGTTTTTCCATTAGTCTGAATTGTTCTTTGTCGAAACACATGTGTTCTGTAGCTCCACTGTCCATCCACCAATAGTCTGGTTTCAATTTGACTTTGTCTAATACATCATCAGAACAATTTAATAGAATTGATTCACTTACAAGGGCTTGATCACCTGCTTTTCTGTTATCCCTTTTCTCTTCTTCTTCTTTTCTCTTCTTGAACCAACAATCTTGCATTAGATGTCCTGGTTTCTTACAAAAATGACACTCCTTTTTGCTTGTTCTGCGACAATCTTTCTTCATATGACCAATTTTATTACACTCAAAACATTTCATGTCTTTTCTTGACTTGACGAACTTTGTTGTCGATGCTAATGCCGTATGTCTTTCTACATTTTTACCTCTTTCTTCTTCCAACATTAATCTTGACATAAGATCAGTCAATGTTTGTTTATCTGTGGGTGTTGACTCCCAAGCTGATATAAAATGTTTCATATTTTCGGGTAATGACATTAATACCTTGGTAATTATCATTTTGTCACTTATTTCTTCTCCCAATGACTTTAATGTGCCTTTTATTTCCTCTAACTGTGACATAAATTCTGCTGCTTTTCCTTCTGTATATTCTAATGAAAAGAATCTTTGAGTCAATACATGTACACTTACTTGAGATTGATGCTCATAAATTGCTTTAAGCTTTGTCCACATTTCGGCTGCTGTTTTGCATGACAAAATATGTGTAACTACTTTTTCTTCTAGCCTAGAGACTATAATTTCTTGTGCTTTGGCATCTTTACTATCCCATTCTTCTGTAGTTGTAGCTGGTCTCTGTACTGCTCCACTTACTATCTCAAAATATCTTTTGGACTTTAGCGAGATCTCTACCTGAAACTTCCATGTAGTCCAGTTTTCTCCATTGAGTTTTGCAATGCCTATCAATCCTGTCTGGTCCATCGTTTTATGTGTGTCGAACGTCGTATTCTTACTAACTGACCCCAAACACTGGGTATTTTCTTTTATCTGCTTGTTGCTTGCCGGCGTCGATTATTTTTTGCTTAATTTTTAATTTAACACCCTTTTAGGCGAAACTGGGCCCATAACCTGTTGGATTTGGTGTTAAATTAAGTTGTTCAATAAACAAATAACGTGAACCAGGTTTTATTATTTTGAACTTTTATTTTACTAACATATAAACTAATACAACCACGTTTTACTATCCTACTTGAAGGCATTCTCGTCTGTGGCCCGTACAACTGGTGCCGACCTCGGGCGCCATCGAGTATCTCCGGTGGCGCTCGGCTTTCATGCGAAGCGCGCACGGTTCTAAAGCTTTTAACCTTCTATACGATACCATTAATGTGTGTAGAGATTAGCTCAGCGTAAGCGTGCTGGGCTCTTAACACAGAGGTACCAGGTTCGAGTCGTGTCCGAGTCAAGATATTTTTATTTTCTTATTGTTTTTTTCAAAAATTGACTAAAAATACGAAGAATTTTTCGATTCGGATTAGGGTAGGGGGTAAGGTAGGGTGGTTTTGGTTGGGTCATTATTGAAAATTATTATAATAATCTGTCAATTACACAATTCAATTTTTCGATTCGGATTAGGGTGGGGGTAAGGTAGGGTGGTTTTGGTTGGGTTATTATTGAAAATTATTATAATAATCTGTCAATTACACAATTCAATTTTTCGATTCGGATTAGGGTAGGGGGTAAGGTAGGGTGGTTTAGTTAAAAAAGTGTATGGAAAGCGAGGAGATGTTCTTTTCAGAGAGCGACACGGGGTGTTAGAACCGTGCGCGCTTCGCATGAAAGCCGAGCGCCACCGGAGATACTCGATGGCGCCCGAGGTCGGCACCAGTTGTACGGGCCACAGACGAGAGTCTTGAAGGCTAACTACTTTCTTCTTTTTTTTACACATAACATGACATTTGTCATGGCCTCTTTCCTAAGAATAAATAGTTTTATTGTCAGTTTCCAACATGATTTTCATTTTACACGCATAAAATTAATGAAATTAAACATCATGCCTATTCACCACGTCGTCAATCGCAGTTTATACATATACAAGTTTCGACAAGTCACCCGCGCGAAAACAGTTGTGTGCCTACCTGACTTGCATCTGTAAAATTCATTTCCGCAAACTTGCGACAGATTTGACGTATCGGTGTACATTTTTTGTTGAAAAATCAGTTTGAGTGTGCAAAATTATTGTGTTAAAAGGTAAGTTTGTGTTTATAAACTTCAGTCACCATTTTTATTTAATTTACTAAATCGGTGATAAAGCGGAGAGGCGTTCTTAAATCGTGTTTATTTATTATTTGTTTTATTGTTATAGGTGCAAGATGTCAGCCAAAAAAAGAAAGTTTTCCGAAGATTACATTAAGTTTGGATTTACTTTCATCGGAAAAGACGAGTAACAGTTGCCTCAGTGTGTGATATGTATGAAAGTTTTAAGTAATGATAGCATGAGGCCCCATAGCCTTGAAAGGCATTTGAAGCAACAACATCCTACCTACCCTGGTTTTGAAGACAAGAGTTTTTTCTTCTAAAGCAGAATCACTCAAGCGGATGAGATTGGATTAATCGGGAAGTTACCACACAAGCGTATCGCAGCATCTCAAAACTTTATTTGAAATAGCTTTTATGATAGCAAAGCGAAAGAAACCACTACTATCGGTGAAGAATTAATAAAACCATGTGTCCTAAAAGCCACGCAGATAATTTTAGGCGAAGATGCAAAGCAAAAAATGAAGTCTATTTCTCTTGCGAATAACATAGTCAAGCTTAGAATCTATGACATTGCAGCAGACAATAAGTCACAAATAATTAGCAAAGTAAAATTATCGCCATTTTTTGCCATTAGTTGCGATGAATCCACCGACATCGTTAATTGTGCACAATTAATAGTGTATGTTCGTTATATCGGCGGAAATATCATTGAAGAAGAGATTTTATACTCCCAATCTTTGACAGCAGGTACTACATCTGAAGATATATTTAATTCAATATCAAATTTCATTGAAAAAAATAATTTGTATTGGAATAAGCTCATTGGACTTTGCACAGATGGCGCACCTGCAATGATAGGTGTACGATCGGGCTTAGCTAAAAAGCTCAAGAAAAAAATCCCGCAATGGTTAGTACACATTGTGTGCTAAGAATGCGATAATAGCGACATCTCCACAACTAAGCCCAAACCAAAATTCTATATTGACCAAAAACCATCTCGGTTTTGTAGTTATTTGCTTAATTACAGTTTCCTGTAACAATTGTCATATTTAAATGAACCGTGTTATCAATAGATGTCAAGATATTTACGTAAAGTTCATAATAAAGTTAATATACATTTATTACTAAATGACCCTGCTATCAAAATAGGCACGCACTAGAGTAATTTTTCTGCACTATTGTATCAAATTATGACATACTTCGCATTGCGTCAACTTTCCGGTTAGATTTATTAGTGTAAAAGCCTATTTTGGATAGTGATTGTAGAAAAACAGTTTTTCAATAAAAACCGTATTTCTAGGAAAAAAAAGATGAAATTAAATTTCCTAACTTTTGAAAAACTCAATCCATTACAACTATTTATGATGTAGCACTAATTACTCTAACTAGATCACTGACCTCTCTAGGCATGTTATTAGAAATAAATTTCAATCTTTTAAGTAGATTTATAGTTATTAAGCACATTCTATGAAATATGTATAAAAATTGCGAATAACAAACTCAGAAAACATCACGTAATAATTAGTCGATTTTAATCAGGAATAGAATGAGAACGAAGTCGTTTGTCCGTAACCAAAGAATATTCACAACAATAGGTGAAGCCTACCGAAAATCCTTTGATGTTGAAGGGCCAAAAATAAATAACCTTGACTTGGAGTTGACAGCTAACTCTGGCATACACTGAGAATCATAATAAATGCTTACAGCTTTACTCGAAACACACTGAGAAAAAGTATTTTAGCATAAAGTTGCGTTTTATCAAATGTATTGTATTTCTCCATCAGTAGCTATTTCTGTAATTTTCGTTGACAATAAACAGGTGAAATAGATCATTTAAAAAAATAATTCAACCTACAAACAAACTTTAATCTAATTTGGGTCTGTAAAGACCATAAGAAAGAGTGATCGTATGACATATGACGAATAATTTAAAAGATGGCTTCCGCAGACCCCTTTTTTTTCGTGGTTTCGCTTCTTGTCCGTTGGTGTATTCTTTGCCGTAACGTATAACAAGAAACTACTGTTACTTTTAAGTTAAACTCAGTTAAAGTAAATTTAAATTTAACAAACTTACCAAATGTAAACACGAGACTTGAGGATTAATCTCACACCGAAAAAGTGAAGGTGGTACAATTCATCGTATTAGCTGTATGTATAAATATGCAAAATTCTACCAGATAGCATTAACATAATGAGTCTCCATAGAATGCCTACATCTTCCGTATGTAAATCAAAAGGATCAACTCTGAAAGGAGAGCCGCAGTGTCTATTATAGGGCTGCAGCTCAGAACCGGATTTAACTGCAATATTTGCTCGTTTACCTTTACAACCAACATTGATCCATTAAGGTGACATTTTCGAAAAGGTTATTAGAGAAGTATAATATTTGTAAAATCAAACTACACACACAGTACCTAGTCATAGTATTCAAATTAAATTAATATAAAGTATCTATTACTATTCAGCAAGAACCGAGAGAAGGTTCTTGCCAGGATAGGATGGGTATAGAATGAAAAAACTATTTTTAATGAATAAAAAATATTCGATTCCTTTTTCCTTGTCTACATAATTACATAGTTTTACATATTATATGCATTTTTTTCTTTTTTTTTTTGGAATCTTTGGCATCACGTAACTCTCTTCAGGATATTTGTTGCTCATTTAAAGATACCAAATCTTATATGATTATTAATAACACTGAGAAGTGGTAAGGCAAATTGTGTGTGTTATATTTCAAGCGAATTTTAGCAGTGGCTAACGTAGGTCAGCCAAACAAACCATTTTATGAGAATGTTGAAATTTAATCCGTGGTGATATTATGACTGACTCGGAATAATCGGAACACAATAAATTAACGTTTTACTGTTGTATACATGTATGGCGACGACCTCAATATTTTCGGGAAAATTCAAAATGCTGTTTGGCTAAAAATAATTTTATGGATTAATAATATAAGACACTATAAAAAGTGAATGGTTGATTTTAAAATAATTCTGTAAAAATATTTTGTGATTCATTTTTGTTCAACATTCAATCTTCTTCGGTAGGATCGATCTTCAAAAATGCCTCACGTAATTAAAGGACGCCTAAGTTGTAATGTAAAAAATAAGTATTGCTTTAGAATATTTTTAATCTATACAATTTTTTCGTATTATTTCAGTTATTCTTAGTGACAGTCATCGTGCATATTGTATTTTTAATTAAAGTACAATTCGTGTATTTTATGTATCTGGTCAACGTAAATTATAACTGAAAAATATTGACAACAACTTCCTCTTTTACACAAAAATCTCAAAAGTGTCTTTATTAGCGAAAATAGTAATTTCCGGTTGCGTGACGTACAATATTTTTTTAAAAACAGACACTTCGTTATACATTTAATTCTTTATCGGATAATTCAAAATCTGAATTCATATTATTGTTAAATTTGCGCACTCGCGAAATAAGTTTGACATTAACGACAAATTAAAAATCAACGAACTGTCATCACTCGACAATATATCGAAACGTTGTTATCATAGTAACGAAATCAAGGTGGATTGTATTATAAAAGAGCGATTGGAAAAATGAAAAATCAGGCACCGGAAAAAGCTTTTTTTTAAGACCGGCCAGAAAATATACACTTTCTGGACAATTTTTCGTCCAGAAAATAACGTTTTGCCGATCAAGACCGGAAAATGGACGTGAGGGACTGGCAAAAGCTTTTTCCGGTCGATGGACTGGAAAAAGCGGTTGGAACAGACCTATTATCTTCTAAACAGATAATAGTTTTACTGCAATATGTAGCTGCAATATTTACAACAATTATGGTAAAAGGTAAGTTTGCTGGAGTAATATCTAAAAGAATGCAGATAGCTCTGAATATGGTGAATAACTGGTGTAAACAAGAGAGACTGACGGTCAACGCTCAGAAAACACAAATTGTCAACTTTACAAAAAGAACAGCACTACAAGGCCTAAAACCACCAGTGCTAGGAGAAACAGAGATTCCATTTGCCAAAGAAACAAAATACTTATTTATTTATTGCTGGAGTAATATCTAAAAGAATGCAGATAGCTCTGAATATGGTGAACAACTGGTGTAAACAAGAGAGACTGACGGTCAACGCTCAGAAAACACAAATTGTCAACTTTACAAAAAGAACAGCACTACAAGGCCTAAAACCACCAGTGCTAGGAGAAACAGAGATTCCATTTGCCAAAGAAACAAAATACTTAGGGGTATTTTTTGATCATAGGCTCACTTGGAATACTCACATAGTGAAAATCACACAGAAAGCTATCATGTCTTTAGGCAGATGTAGAAGACTGTGCGGTAAAAACTGGGGACTCAACCCAAAAATGACCCTGTGGTTATACACAAAGGTTGTCAGACCAATGATAACTTATGGGTCCGTGGGGTGGTGGACAAAGACGCAGCAAGTAGGAGCAATAAGGCTGTTGAACAAAGGCTGGCCTGCCTGTGTGACAGGGGCATAAAAACTACTCCTACAGCTGTAATGGTAGTCTTAATGAATCTGCCACCTCTACACATATTCATACAAGGTGAAGCGAGATCTGTAATGCACAGATTAATACATAGCCAGCAACACATAAGCAAACGCATAGTGCTGACAACTGGAAGCTAATCGAGGAGCTAAAGGCGGATTGCGTAATGGGACAACCCATCGATGCAATAGCTACGAAATATAGCTTCGATAATAAGTTCAAAGTAACTATACCCAACAGGGAAGACTGGAAAGAAGGTTTACCCATACGTGCGGATGTTTTTTGGTATACAGACGGATCAAAGACGTTAGACGGCGCAGGAGCCGTTATAGTAGGGCTAAAGCAAGGGATAGCCTTCCCAGTAAGCCTATCAAGGAACGTCACAATTTTCCAGGCGGAAATGACGGCGATTCACCACTGTGTGGAAGAAATTAAAAGGCAGAAGAGAACATATCGTTCAATTGCCATCTTCACAGACAGCCAAGCAGCGCTTAAGGCACTCAACTCCGTAGAGGTCAATTCTAAGCTAGTATGGGTTTGTGTGCGGGCCCTAAACACACTGGGTGAGCGTAGCAATGTTACGGTAGCCTGGGTACCGGGGTACGAGGGGCATAAGGGCAACGAAAAAGCAGATGAAATGGCCAAGCAAGGCTCATCAATGCCATTCGTTGGGCCGGAACCCTTCTGCGGCGTTGCAAAAACCATAACAAGGAAACAAAGAAGTGGGTCGCCCACAAATCTCTGAAATGGTGGAGGAACTCACCAGGACAGAGGCAAGCGAGACAGTTCATATTAGAACACTCGCCAAAATTTACAGCAGATCTGATGGCCAAAGACAGGAAAACTGTCAAAGCTCAATAGGCATTTAAAGCTGATGGGATTGACAAACAAAGATATGTGCAGGTTTTGTCACCTAGAAGAAGAAACGGTAGAACACATTCTATGTCAGTGCGATAGCCTGGCAAATGTGCGGTTTTTTGCATTAGGCGAAGAAAAGCCATTGGCAGAAAGGTCGTCTCCACGCTAATAGACTTTTTAAAAAGAGTCAGAATGGAGAATGTAATCTAGATTCAGAGTACCACAATAGATCTGAAAAGGTCGCAGTGGAATAGTCCAAAAGCCACCCCATAAAATCTAATCTAATCTATTTAAAACACATCCCAGCCATCATTACATTTTAAATACATACAGCATATGGCTCGGAAATATATATATTTCGGCAATATTGTCTGCAACAGCTTGGTAAACTGTAAAAAATAAATTGTTCCGTAGTCGGACCAAGAAAGAATGACTCATTTCAAAGAAAGCCTCAGTACTTGATATACCAAATTTTTCGGGGATTTATGTGTTGCAGAAAATTGCCGGACGATCGCTCGTTGATTGAAAATACTTTGGAACATTAGTTTATTTGGTGTTTTTTTGTTGTGAAAAGTTCGGAGATTAACATGAATACTTGGTCTAATGAAAGAGTTTGACTTCATTAATGAAGTTTATTTACACCCTAAGTTGTGCCAGACTTTCGATACGGTGTGTCCTTCATTTAGCCAGGCTTCATCCAAATAGAAAATATTCTTACATTCGTTGCGATATTTTCGGATTGACCTTAAGTATTCTCGTCTCCAGCAAACAATATCCGGCATATCAATAAGAAAAGATTTTCTGTTCTGTTTTTCCCACCAAAAGTTCATTCCATGAAGAATTCTCCATACTCTACTTCTTGATAGTTGTGGCAGGTTTTCGTCATTCTTGGCAGCTTGCATAATCTTGTCCAATGTTGGTATTTCTTTTGCGAAATACATGCACTATTCTACGAACACTGTTTTTAACATCGTCGTCAATTTCTAATCCCAGGTGAGGAATAGGTTCACCGAAGTTCCGGCATTTTCTCTCACGTAAAAATCTATAAATCGTTGATTCTCCTACCCTATCATATTGGCACAGTTCGTAATTATGTCACGAACAGAACTTGTGGGGTTTTGGTGCACAAGAGCATCATGAACGTTCAGGATTAATGTTTTTTCCCGCAAAGAATATGCACTTTTGCTAACTCGTTGATTGGGAATTGGAGAAAAACTTGAACTTGAAGCCATCTTAATTAGACGAATATACGTTACTTGCTAGTTGCCGAATACTAACTACTTCAAATTTTATTATATACAGGTAGGTACTTAGATTTAAATATTAACAGGAAATTGGGTTGTACCTGTATAGGTTACGGGGCAGGTGCCGTATTCTCGACAAGTGAACTTTTGATGCGTATGCGCACTTCGAGAGATTCGTACGTTTCGGTATTCTTGACTCGTGCACATTGTATCGTTCGTTTTATAGTTTTCTTGACGTTTTGTCAACTTCGAAGACAGGTATTTTTTAATAATTATCAAAAATATTTATAGAAAAATGGATGACGAAGTGGTACAGTTAATGTTAATTGATGCAATGGAAGATGCGGAACAAATAGATAGGCGAAGATATAGACAGCGCGGAAATCCTTTTACTGATTTAAATGAGAGAGAAACAATTCGGCATCATTGAATGTAAAACTATTAGAAAATTTACCTGATTGAAGATCCCAGTTTTTTATCAGATACTCAATAAGGAGATTTTTCTGGCAATCGGTCATTTGACTTTTTTTATCTCGATTAGACATCCTACATAAAATTATTTTTCCTGAATTTTCTATAAATCACAAATGTTGACAATCTTTCACTTTGCCAGTTGTCAGTTTTTCAATTTAAGTTCACAAAACGTTAATTTACGAACCAATTTCTGTACTTACTGAGATGTTGCAGTGATGCCGGATGTTATGATTGCACATTATCAAGCGTATACGTTCCAAAAAACGAATGGTCGTCAAGAATACCTCTTCAAAAAAGTACTCGCACATGAACCATTCGTTTTGATGCGTATACGTCAAAAAGCTCACTTGTCGAGAATACGGCCCCTGGTAGTTCCGTCGCGCCTATGGTTTACAACTATTTTATGGTCCGAACCCCCGATCCGTGATATCAACTCAATTGGGACAGATTTTGACCCAAAACATTTTGATAGCAGCCCAACAATCAAAAAGCTTAGTTCTAAAGATTCCTAAAATTAAATGCTTAACTCTCCCTAGAAAATTAAAATTAATAACAATAAAATAACCTTTTTTCTTCTTTTATCGAACAGAGATGAATAATCTTAGTCTCTTGAATAGTAAGATCCTTGAAGTTATCGCTATCATTCGCTTTGCTATCGCATCTTCGGTCATGTTCAGCTAGGCTCGAAAACGACTGAACTCAGTTACAGAGTATGAAATAGCGAAGAGAAGGGAATCGTTATTGATATTTTGATATAGAGTACCCAGGCTAAGGACAATCTATTATGACTGTCCAGCTCTTGTAGCGTCCAGTCGCTAAGAACCGTAGAGTTATCGCCATTTTTCGCTTTTCTGATATTCGTATAATTTCTTCTAATTTTTGGTCCAATTGTACTTGAATGAAATTCTAAATCATTCTTTGATATTTTTGAAAAGTTTTACGCATATTGGAATAAGGTCGAATCTACAATCTTCGCTTTTTCTTTAACCTTCCTTTTAATGTAATATAAGCTGCTGTGACGCGATTAATTTCTTATAATCGGCCAAACTGTTTCAGGCTATAATAGCTGGGCTATGTTGCAAATATTGCAGTAAAACTATCGTCCATTTAGAAACCACTTTACATATTTATTAACACACATTTAAATTAATGTGAGAATGTAATGACTTCGTCACCATATAATTACCGGTATATGTCGGTTTTATCATGTCCATACTGATATGAAGTTCACCACAAAGCTTCATCTAATATCACTTCCTTGAAATCATTTAGCAGATAAAATAGGTTATTACTTATACTTGAATCATAACAATCGTTTTAATATTGTAATGTCGTTGGTTAGATTAAAAACTTTATCTCACTTTTACTGTTAATTTATTGATATATCGATATGGTTAAGAGGTTCCTATTAAAAACTACTCTGATTGAATCGAATCTAATTAAACCCAGAAAACAAACAAAAACGACGAACTTGGTTGCGACTATAAAACATACATAGCGAGTTTTAAATAGCAATCAAGTAAATAAGACAATGAACAATCAGACTTGAGGTCAAATATTGACATGTAGCAAGAAAATAATTACACTTTGAACTTCAATAAAGACGAATCGGACTGAAATTAACATAAATGTGAGAAACGGACCCATATTTAAGCATCCACAACTGAATGCGTTTTTAAGCCAAATAAATAAAATTATCTGTAGGTCCCTTGTGGTATATTTATTTTTGTTTTTGAAGTGAAAACTACGAAGAAAAATCATAAATTTTGCGTCATTGTCACGCTTTTAGGCAACACACAATACTTTTGGTTATTGAAAAGATGTTAATTTTTGTGTGAAAATTTCCCTTTACCATAGAAGTTCGATAAAATTGATATAAGGGGTTAATTACAAATTTCTCCCATCATGGGCAAACTATAAAAATTTTTAAAGGGATTTATTGGTTTATAAAAATTTTATATCATGAGCTCTAGTAATTCATAAATATGATGAAATAAATCTTAAATAAGCCTTTATTTAGAAATCTATTACTAGGATCAAAATAAACTTATATTTTCAATTTAATCGAAGAGAAAAGGTATATTGTAAATAAACAATATTGGATATTTAAAAATTATTCTGAATCCTTAACATCTTTTGTTGATACAAATTTTCCATACGATCAAAAATAAAAGTACTTTACTCTTGATCAAAAATAATTTTTTTGAACAAACCTCTTACATGACTAATACAGTTTAATATCTAGTAGTTGAATTTTGGGTTTTAGAACATGCAGAACTTTTTATAAAGAATAATTTTTTTTGATAAAACTTATAATAAAAAAGTTTTCTATATCTGGCCATCTTACTTTTTATTTCATGCCATTATAAATTATGTCACTTTGTCGTGTTTTCGGGAATAAAATGTCACGACTTTATGTCACGTAAAGACTAACCTCTAGACTTAACCAATCGATCAAAGTTGGTATAATGATAATCACAGATTAAACAAGTGGCACTAAGAGTACAAAAAGTTGTTAATGCAGAGTGTCTCAGTGGGTACTTCAGTTTTTAAACGGCGAATAGACATGCTGTACTCCTTTTATTATCACAAAAATACAAACAGTATATGCGGATTTCATTTTTTGAACACAACATCGTCTAAATGCTGTTCGTCTCCTCCAATCTGGCCATGTTGACTATACAGGGTGTCCCACGACGAGTGAAAACTATCTGTATGTGGCAAAATACTCATAGTAAAATCACGAAAATTTCTACGTTTGGGTTTTCGGATATGATCTTTTCAACTAAAATATTTTCAAAGATGGCCGACTTCCGTTTCTACCGGAAGTCGACTGTAACTTTGTTATTTTAAATGGAACACCCTGTATATTAATACATTTTTGAAATCTACGTAATATTTTAGTATACTTTTGTTTAAAAACTTTTTTCGAAAAATGCACACTTTTTGAGTTATTAATTTTTTTGTAGAAAATTTGACCGTTGAAGACCCTTATAAATTATTTTTTTACGAGAGGACCCTTGAAGATATGGAAATGGTTTCTCTTCGGTTGCCTTAAGCAAGGTCAAACGTATTCGAATCTATGTTGAAAAATTTTTCATTTTATACAGGGTGTGTATAAAAAGTGTTCAAAGTTTAACTTCATAAATATCAAATTACTTCATTTTTTTCAATAGAACCACCCTGTTTTTTCTATTTTAATGCATTCAGGAGAAAAAAATAAGGCAAGTTCATGTATACTTTCCTATACCTAAACCTTACCGTTATCCAGATATTAAATATGTTCTGTAAATTTTTAGAGATGCATGTGTGACATTAGTTAATTGTTGATACTTTCGAAAATCGTTAAAATGGCTCGTTCCCCATTTAATAACGAAGATTACGTAAATTTGCTTTTAATACATGGTGAATGTGAAAAAGTTCTTACAAGAACATGTACTTTATTTGCTGCAAGATATCCAGATAGACCACGACCAAACTCGCATACTGTTAAAAGAATCCTCAACAATTTAAAGCTATACGGTTCATTTGAAGCAAAAGTAAATCGAATTAAACCAGTTATTGACAATAATAATGCCGAAATTAATGTTGTTGCTTATTTTACTGCTTATCTAGAAGCATCAATACGCGTTGCCGTAAGAGATCTTGGAGTAAGCAAATCGTCGATTCACCGTATTTTACGAAAACATAAAATGCATCCCTATTTGTACAATTTGTGTCAAAATTTAAAACCAACCGATTTTACTAAACGAATAGAGTTTGCTGAGTTTTTACTAACAAAATGCCAGGAAGACGACGATTTAAAAAAAACATAATTTGGTGCGACGAATCGAAATTCACGAAAAATGGATTATTTAATAGACACAATTCCCATTATATTGGAGTCAAGATAATCTTCATTTAACCAAAGAACGTGCTTTTCAAGATCGGTGGCAGTTCAATGTCTTTTGTGCTATTAGAAATAATCAAATAATAGCACTTCATTTTTACGATGGGAATTTGAATGGTTAGGAAACACAATCAATTAATTTATTCCTAATTAATTATGTAAAAAACACTGTTTTGGTATTTTTTAATGTTTTTTGTTGTATTTTTAGGTGAAAGATATCTTGATATTTTAAGAAATTTGAAACAAAATTATTTAGACCGCTTGCCACCAGAAGAATTAAGGCAAACTTTTTTTTATTCATGACGGTGCTCCTGCTCACAGTTCAATTGTCATAAATACATTTTTAGAAGAGCAATTTGAAGACAGGTGGTTAGCAAATAATGGTCCTTTTCGGTGGCCCCCTCGTTCTCCCGACATGACGCCTTTAGATTTTTTTTATATGGGGTCACATTAAACAAGAGGTTTACTCACAAACCTTAACATCTAAAGAAGATTGTGAGCTAAGAGTTCGAAATTCCTTCAATTCTCTTTCTGAGATGATGATCAGCCGTGCGACGAATGAAGGCATACTGAGAAGGGTTGAAAAATGCATTGAAGTTCAAGGTAGCAATTTTGAACATTTACTTTGAAACACAAGACTATTTTTCTTTGACTTTTAATTTTCCATAAAATTTGGTAGCATATCTTATTATTGTCACAAATGGTTTAATTCGATTAACTTTTGCTTAAAATTAACCGAATAGCTTCAAATTGTTAAGTATTCTTTTAACAATGTGCGATTTCGATCGCGGTCAATCTGGATATCTTACTGCAAATAAAGCACATATTCTTGTAACAACTTTGTCATATTTACCATGTATTAAAAGCAAATTTACATAATTCTTTTTATTATTTAGACTACACCTGCATCTCTAAAAATTTACAGAAAATATTTAATATCTGGATAACGGTAAGGTTTAGGTATAGGAAAGTATACATAAACTTGCCATATTTTTTTCTCCTGAATGCATTAAAATAGAAAAAACAGGGTGGTTCTATTTAAAAAAATGAAGAAATTTGATATTTATGAAGTTAAATTTTGAACACTTTTTATACACACTCTGTATAAAATGAAAAAATTTCCAACATAGATTCGAATACGTTTGACCTTGCTTAAGGCAACCGAAGAGAAACCATTTTCATATCTTCAAGGGTCCTCTCGTAAAAAAATAATTTATAAGGGTCTTCAACGGTCAAATTTTCTACAAACAAATTAATAACTCAAAAAGTGTGCATTTTTCGAAAAAAGTTTTTAGACAAAAGTATACTAAAATATTAGGTAGATTTCAAAAATGTATTAATATACAGGGTGTTTCATTTAAAATAACAAAGTTACAGTCGACTTCCGGTAGAAACGGAAGTCGGCCATCTTTGAAAATATTTTAGTTGAAAAGATCGTATCCGAAAACCAAAACGTAGAAATTTTCCTGATTTTACTATGAGTATTTTGCCATATACAGATAGTTTTCACTCGTCGTGGGACACCCTGTATAAGGAGATCGAACTCCAAGTAATTCAATTGTTGGTAATGGTAGAGGGCGCCAGTCTCAAATGTGTACCAGAAACATCTGACTGCAGAACAATAACAGCCAATCATGAGTCTTGCATACACTTTCAGTTCATGGTTTTTTATTGGTTGCTAGCTCATTTGACAGTATGTTAGGTAAGTGAGGTTAGGGAACAGAAATACACATAATACACAACCAGAAATGAAAAATTTTATGACTAAGAAATCCGTTTTCGTCCTCGCCTTGGAAAATATCTTAAATTGTGATCGTTTGGCAGTAAAATATGATACATCTTGCCATAAATATTTCTCTTCGCATGGAATTTTAGAGGACTTGAAGGTTCGGCAGTCATAATTAGTATAACAAGTCTTTGAACAAAAAATGTGGAAAGACACACTTTAGTACAAGTAAGTACTTATATTCTAGAACTAATTTGTTCATTATATATGAATTTTGTGTTTAAGTTTTTCAGAATTTGGTTTTCTACACAGTAAAATATGGAATATGAAAATCAATTTAAATGTCTTTGAATAATTTAGATTTGAAGTAAAAAAATACAGTTTGATGAAACAATGGAAGGTATGTATAGATAAATAGACAGTATAGTCAATGCTCTAATAACAGGATCGATTAATTACAAATTTGTTAATAAGTAATATCTAATATTTTAGGTTATTTTCTATAAAATGAATGAAAGCCGATTGCTCCTGAACATGCAAAGCCTTTACAAGAAGAAATTATGAAAATGATAAATATACAGAATTGCAGGAGACTTGTAATTTACTACACATTTTGTAACTTTTACCTAAATATGAAGTGTACAATCAGTACCTATATTGTCTCTAACTTTATACCTACCTACCCTATGGTCTGCCATATGTTTCTAACTTACTATGAGTTATCAGTTTACTGTTGAAGTTGAAATGAGATAATTAGGATATTTAATATTCTCTACTCAAGGCTTTATAGCATTATGATTGAATTCTGTCTGTACTAGCAAATAATTTTTAAAACAAAAAAAAAATATTACAAAATATCGATAAATACATAGATATCTTCATATATGAGATTGGTTTTAAGGAAAATGGTCCAATATGTGCTGCTTTTCTTCTAGGAATTACTTTTGATGGTGTTAAACACTGTGGTATTTTCTATAAACTATATTAAATGATGTGTCCAGAATACTTGCTATTAATCCTGGAAGCTACCTTAGTTATAAAAAACTGCAAGTAAAAGTGAATTACAGTTTTTCTCAAAAAATGTATACCTCAACATGAAATCCTCCAGATTTGAATTCACATGAACACATTCAAATTTGCAAATATACATATTGCAGTATGTAGATGTATGTGATCAGTCATAATAATCTCAAAATAACAGTGAATGAGCTACAATAACTTACAACAGAATAGTGAAATGGTTTTAAAGGTGTAGGATGGATACCAACGCTTCAAATTTATCTATGCACAATCTTCAATCTGTTTAATTACAATAAAAAATAGGTACAATATATTACGTTTAATCATCACTGTCAACAGGCACAAGTTACTAATGATATTAGTACATGCAAAGGTTTTCCATATAGGTAAAGTACATATATGTAAATAGTACATATCATACAAGAAAATAATTACTTTATTCTAATACAAAAACGTACAAAAATTACAACAGTTTCCTAATAACACAAACACAGTACACAGAATATAGATATATTCATACTCTGACCAATTTCAACATACAATTTCATTTTTATGTTTGCAACAAATTGTTAGTACCGTGGCAGACTGTTGAACGACTTTTTACATATTATGTTCACTGGGCTGTTCAGAGCTAGATGTATATGAAGTGTTTTGTCTTCTGGTATGAGAATGTACATTATTCACCATCCCTTATTGCCAGATTTCAAGTTATTATTTAATCACTTTGTACAAAAATTCTCCTGGGGAGGTATTGGCCACTTTAATTGGTTCTTTGGACCACTCACTATTCAGATACACCTACTCGAGGATATACTGAAACTACAATTTCCAATATTCTTGTCATCTGAAGACCAGTTTCTTTGAAAATTACATCTGTTGACATTCTATAACACTTGCACAAAACCTTCACTACACTATTTTAAATCCTCTGCGTTTTATCTGTAGATGTTATTCCACAAGTGCCACAGACTGAAATTAGGTACTTAGTTGAAGATTGGTAAGAAAGAAGTGTTAAAAATCACTTTCAATGTCGAATGGTTTTAGTAACCCCTGTAGAGGTAGAGTGTACCAATATTTTATTCCATTTGTTGTATATGTTAATAGTTTTTTCAAATTACTTTCACAGCTTATTCCTTATATCAACTATCATATCATTGTTCACATTTTTTCTTCCAGTTCTCTTGAATTTTACTTGTATATACCAGAATGGTACCATCAGCAAAGTAAAGTATTTTGTGTGCCATTGTGCTTTCTCTAGACTTCTCACGAGTAATTTATATAATTTGAATCCTAACATAATAAATATTCTTTCCTACTTTATTTATCTTTGAATATTTTCAATCACCTTGGGTAACTGAAACCACTCTGGCTTTCTTAACCCTTCGTTAGTGTGGCGGAAAAAAGTTACATTGTTGGTGTTCTGGGGTATGTCATACCCCAAACCAAAATTTATTTAGAATGCAGAAAAAATTTAATGTTGGTTGTTAAATTGATAAAGATGATTCTATACCTATTTTTCCGTCTAATAAAAATTTGAAATCATTTCAAAGAATCTTCATTGGAAAAATATGAATATAAAGTGGAAACAATACCAATTCAGCTTCTAAAAAAACACAGGCAAGCATTATTGAACGTAACATATTTTCAAACTGATAACTTTGGAAGGAACTGACAAACGATTCTAGAAAAAAGCCCAACGAATAAAACAAAAAAAAATTGAAATATTATCACCAAAATTAAAAAAGTTATAACTATTCTAATTTGGCACAATTTTCACAGCTCAAAAATGCGTGCTCCATGCAAAGTGGAATATCACATTGCATACAGATATAAAATGTTTTTCTATCTTTGTTTTTTGGACAAACAGAACATCTACTGCTTGTCCTGCGTCGTTTAGATGAAGGTTCATGACGTTCTGCTGGCTGGCTCACTCGTCACTACCATCGGTATTCCAAAGATCTGCAATATTTTGTCGGTTTGCCTTATATAACCCTGTCATATACAGTAAACCAATAACAGCTTTGATTTCTGTTTTATCAGTCAAATATTGATGATTTGAATCAAAACCAGGGGCTTTAGTTGCCAATTTGACATTCATATATCGAACAATATCATCCAGCATATCTTCTGTAAAAAATAATAGCCAACAATCAAGCGCAGTATTCTTTCGTCGTGCCATTCCCTTCACACCAGGCAAATGGGTTATTATATTATCAGATCTTGTTCTTACGTTTCTATTGTTGGGAAACTTTGACCATTTCGATTTATCCTTATCTAAAAAATATCTGGTACCGTTGTCATCATGTGAGTCATCATCAGATTGCGAGTCGGATTGTTCTCTTGATTCTCCTCATCCCTCATCCCGTGTCTTCACCTGACTGTGCTATTTCTTCATTTATAATTCTTGCCTCTTCTTCTCCCACGGCTCTTTCTTCATTGTCTTTGGACACATCATCTATGAATGATTCCACATCAGAAATACCACCAAACTCTTCCCATAATCTCTGAAGATTTCGTTGGTTTTCTTCGTATGACATTTTGCTAAAAACATTGTCAAAATGATCACTAAATTCCGAAAAACACAATGGAAATCAGTAACTTACCTACAAAATTAAGATACACAGAAAGTTACGTTAGCAGTGTTCTGGGGTATAGTGTACCCCAACCGCCTTTCACGACACCTTACTTCGAACTGAAAGTTTGTAGACCTACGCAAATGAGTCTATTCTGTCAAAATATGTACGATCTTAAGCTACTGAGCGTAAGAGGTCGCTAAAGTGTGAACATTTCATTTGAGCGGTGCTAATCTGGGTGTTGGGGTATGACATACCCCAGCACACTAACGAAGGGTTAAATTCAATTCACGTCTTATCGTTTTAAATCAGATGCACTATCGACCACTATTGCAATAATTTTTAACAACGCACACACACTGTCTTTTTTTAATTTTCAACAATAATTTTAATCTTTCTAGCTCCTACTTTTAGTTTTTATTATTGTTATAAGTAATGTTTACAATTTGATTACTCTCATTTATAAAAACTAAGGTTACTTATTTGGATGGTGCACATGTTGCAATGCGCAGCGTAGCGTAGCGGTGAAAAAACAAACTGCTTAGATAGTCGATTTTGAGGTCAGGTTTTGTCAATTACTCCGTATGAGTTAGTTCTCCTTACATAGTCTCCATGAATCTGGCCCTGAAATTTGCATAGACGCGTTGATACATTGTCCCAGGAATGTTGTTAATTTCTTGGCGAATGAGATCCTTCCATCCAAATATTGGATGTTGGCAGGAGGGTTTGAGTACACGATTGACTTGAGATATCCCCACAAAAAATCCAGAGGTGTGAGATCCGGTTAACGTGGCGGAAAAGGAATGTCACCTGTTAGCGAAATAAGCGTGCCTGGAAACAACTCCCGAACGCCCTGCATAGATATTGCTGCGGTATGGGGCGTGTAGCACCTTCTTGTTGGAACTATATCCCCGCATTATAACTAACGTCGAATGGTTGGGTGCAGGTAAGTATGAATCATTGTCCTGTATCGCACACACTGCCTGATTAATTAGTAACGAAAATAACTACTTCCCCAACATTGAAGAGAGAATTAATTCAGGAGCAACCAGAAAAACTTGCGAAGACGATGATCGGTGTCAATAAACAATAAATGATATACTAAACCTTACCTCAATTGTGTCAAAACTCCTGATTTTTTCCAATTGATCTGACAATTGCTGAAAATTGCCATGGCCATTAAGTATAAACTGTATTTACAGGGGCGCGTTCAGATTTGTTTGACGTTGGGGTGTGACGTCATCGGGCGCGTTTTATCGGAACGTTCGTTCTTTACCTTGCAAATATGAACGGTAGGATGTACGATACTTGTCTCCGACACTCAGAACCATATTATCTCTGCTCAGAACTATTTTGTAGAATGGAGGTTGTTGTGGACTTAATTTTATTAAATAGTAGTGAGAGTGAATCTGATAGTGACCAAGAAGATGTATTAGAAAACTTGGAATATAGACGAAGAAAAGTGTCTAGGGTGAAAAATTTTATAGAAACTGTTAATAATTGTACCAACAAAGAATTTCAACAACATTTCCGCATTAATAGATTGCAATTTCAACGATTATTAGAAAGACTTGCGCCTTTATTAAAACGCCAAGAAGGATCCATAGGAAGGCTCAGAATACCTGTTGAAAAACAGTTATTAGCGATACTGTGGCTAATGGCTACACCAGACAGTTATCGGTAAGCATTTATTTTTGAAGTGATATGGTTTTTGAAATCTAATTCTCTAATTTATTTTAGGTCTGTTGGATGCCGTTTTGATATGGGAAAATCATCATTGTTTATTTGTTTCCAACGAATAATGAAAGCTTTAAATGAAATAGCACCCGACGTTATCAGATGGCCAGATTATGCAGAACGACAAATATTAAAAGAAAAATTCCAAAGGATTGCTGGTTTAAGAGGTGTAATTGGTGCCATAGATGGTACATATGTTGCTATCAAAGCACCTCATGAAAATCCGGAAGTTTACATCAATAGGAAGTGTTTCCATGCAGTTACTTTGCAGGCCATTGCTACACCGGAGTTGAAATTTATAGATTGCTTTGCGGGATATCCAAGCTCTGTTTCAGACATACGAATATTTAAAAATTCGGATATTTACAATGACATTGTGCTCAACACACAAAATTATATTCAAGCAGATGAGCATATTATTGGTGATAAAGCTTATCCAGTTATGAATTGGTGTGTACCACCATTTATTGATAGAGGTCATCTTACAGAACCACAAAGGCATTTTAACACTGTTCATGCCAAAACCAGACAGGTTGTTGAAAGAGCTTTTGCTCTACTTTTCGGAAGATTTCGGCGTTTAAGATATTTGGATATGAATAGAATTGATCTAATTCCAAGTACTATAATAGCAGCATGCACATTGCACAATTTGTGTTTGTTAGAAGACGATGGAGATTTAGATTTTTATTTAAATGAGGGAGAATTATTACAAGATAATGATGATGAAGAAGTTTTTGTGGAAAATAATTTAAGAAGAAATGATGTAGCGGAAGGACAAATTAAAAGAAATTATTTAGCTGCAACTCTGCCTTGAAGAAATACATATAATTTTTAAATACAAACTTAAGGTACCTACTTTGAATTGATTTGGTAATAAAAAATATCACTTTAAAACATTTTTTAATAAACAATATACCTACATAATAAAAATAAACATAACAGGTACTCTCAACTAAAAAAATTAAGTTTATTCTAAGTATTTGAAAAAGTTAAAATACATGGACAAAACGTACTTCAATGCTTTGGTCCCCCCATAGCTATAAACAAATTACTATTCTGAAATGATTACACAAATTGTACCCTCAATGAACCTATCTTGTTCTAAGCATTTCAATCATATTTTTGAAAACATCAATCAGTTCTTTTTGTTGTTCCATTTTTTCTTTGTGACGAATGTTACGCCCTTCTTCTTTCATTTCTTGTACCTCTTTATACACACTTTCACATATTTTCCTTTTCTTGCTGTTTTTTCCCTCTAAATTTTCATCAAGTGTTCCAATATTAATACTTTGATTGGTGCCATCAGATAGTGTATTTTTTATGCCTCTTGAGGATGAAGCCACAGAAACAGGTGTAACATTTGGTTGACTTTTAAAGATTTCATCAAATTCTTTGAAATAATTGAAGTTTACTGGTTTCGTGCCAGTCGCTCTAGCGCCCATATTGTCTTTTTTTTCCATGTATTTACTTTTAAGATATTTAAATTTGTTTTTACACTGCTCCCAGGATCGGGTTTTCATATCAGCACTTATTTTCTTCCAAACAGCATCATTTTTAATTGTTGTTGATTTAAAGTCTCCTACATAATGTTTGTACAGATCTATTAAAGTTAAAATTTCTTCTCGGCTCCAAGTAGTTCTTTGGTTTTGAACATTGCCTTCTTCTGTATTTTCAAGTTCAAGTCTAATATTAAAATGTTTTTCGACCAAACTGACATCAACTTCTAATAAACTTTCATCTGCAATAAAAAATGGCCAGTAATTAAAATAATAATTTATTTATAAGTATCTATAAGTTGTAAAATAAATAGACTTACCACAAATTTTTTGGATTAAAACCTTGTTATTATTTATAATTAAATCTCCCTCCTCGTCCGTAACGAGACTATAATTAGTTTCATTTAGATCAGTCATTTTACTCATTTTTAAATGACTTAACCTCCAAAACATAGAGAAATAATTCCACAAGTCTTTATATTGGCGCGCATCCCAGTAGGGACGAATTTCAACATACTCTTCGAGTAGGGTAAAAATTTCATCCTAGAACGCGTTCTACCCATCAATTTGTGAACGGAAAAGACTAACAGCTAGCGTAAACGTTCTACATTTATGAACGACTTTAGGGTAAAATATGAACGCTCGGGCGCGTCTACTCTGTAAATCTGAACGCGGCCCAGCTGGTATAGTTATATTTACTCTGACAAGCGGGAAAGTAACTAAAAATGACATCATCGTCATTTTATCGTAAATAAACCATATTTATAAACATTTCATGTACATTCGCTCTAGTGTACCTAAAAACTCATGACTGTAACGATAACTACACTTTCTCGAGTTTTCATCAATCAAACAGTTGCATACTTTTTGAAAATAATTACTTATTTGACATAGGAGGTGTTACATGAAGTACAAATGAAACGCTACAGTGATTAAGTTATTGTTAAATAGTAAAGTGATCATACATCCAAATAAAGAACCTACTAGAAGTGTAAACATAGAAATTGTTTGAATCCAACATTGAATTGAAGATTTATTTGTTTGGACAAATATGTTGTCATATAGTATTATTTAACAGTAATCATCCAATGACTTCAATTGTTTTGCGATCCCTTAACATACGTGAAAATTTAAAGATAGCTGTATTCAGGTATGGAAAATCATAATATGATATGCGTTTCAATGTATTGCGGAAATAGGTTACATTTGTGGCATAAATTAGGGATGGATAAAAAATATATCAAAATATTGATATTTTTTTAGAAAATAATTGATAAATATCGGCGATATATTTATTTTGGAAATATCGATTATCAAAATTCAATATTTTTTTAAAAGCTTTTTATATTCTATAATAATCATTAGGTATTTGAATAATAAATAAAACGAATAAAACTGACATGTACGTATTATTGTATTTTACGTTCGAATATTTCAACAGCTTTGCCAGTAATCGCGTCTTGAGGTAAAAATATTGATATATCCTCGGATATAACGAAATATCGATATTTTTCAGTCTATCGACCACGATATTGTTTGAAAATATCTATACGATATGTCACGATACATTTTTCATATCCCTATCCCTATAGCATAAATGTGAGCCAAACTGCCAAACCGTTACAATACACACAATCATGGAGACTATATACACATAATGGTCGGTAAATGTATGTTGTGGTATCTTAAGTTGTCAGATAATTGTACCCTTTATTTTCGATACTTCATTTAATGAGAAACGGTACCTAAATTTTTCAAGCGATGAATTGCCTCTTCTAGAAGATATACTCCTATCAATGACGTTACCTCAATGTGAATCGTTAGTGGTGGACAAAGGCGAATCAATTATTTCGAATATTTTTATTCTCATGAGATTTTTATAATTTAACTTTTGAACGATTTACATAGTAAGGCATATATGATGTGACGTACATTACGCGAAAGAGAAGTTAGGTACATAAGGGTTGACATAAGACCACAAATCCTTCGCCTTCCGTTATAAAATAGTGATAAGGTAGGTACTTGTGAAAAAAGAAGTATAGGTTTTGCTTATGACATATTGAATGACTTGAATTTATTTCGGATTTATATTGTTATTACGGCTATCAGATTATTTTATAAATTTTACAAACTTTTACGAGGTGTTGTAATTGTTGGGTTCGTGCAGCGTGATACAAAACAAGATGTACATGGTATTGATTGAAAAATTGTGGAGAGTAACAAAAAATATAAATAAATATTAAAATTACCGGTTTCACAACATCTGTTTGTAATTCCACAGAGTAGGTGTTGAAACAATCTACTTAAAAAAATGTCAACACAACGCTTTTTTATTTATTAAAATATTAAATCGTCAACTCCCTATAAACTGTAAACAGTCATAATATACGAGGTTGGGATAAAGTATGGAACCAAGTAAATATCTTTTAAACGAAAAGAACGATATTTATGAAAATTTGCGGTAAGTGCAATTGAATAAAATGCATCTGATGTACATTTTTTTGTTAATAATAAACTTCCGGTTTAACCGGAAATGCCATCAACTTCTTTAATTTAAATGGGAAACCTTATATATTTTTACAGATTTTGAAAGAGCTTGTTATTTTGAATTAATACATACTGAGTTTAGTGTAAAAAAGTTTGTAACAACGAGGAATATAGCACTTTAATCAATCTCCTTTGAGTTTTTAGCATTAGAGCAAAAAACTATTTAGATAAACTTATTGATGTTGTTTGTATGCATAATAATAAATAAACGAGTACTGTTTAGTACGTCTTTTGTTCTCCAAGTGACAAATTCTAATTGACGGAAATAAATTTTACAATTAAGAATGGTTCAATTAAGTGAAAAGGAGCGTATTGAAATTTTAATGATGATCGGTTGTGGTGATCGTGTTAGAACTCATGAAGAAGTGTGTCATATTTTTAATAATTTGCATCCGGCGAGAAATCCTATATCACGCTTAACAGTAACTAAAACATTACAACGTTTTAATACAACTGGGATGGTAAAAAATTTGCTAAAACCTGGAAGACCTCGGACTGCAAGGAACGAAACTGTTAAACAAAATATTGCAATCGATTTAGAAGAATCACCTCAAACTTCCACCCCAAATTTTGCACTAAACCATGGTATCAGTCGACGTTCTATAGGAAAGATATTAAAAAGTGAAAAGTATCATCCGTATAAGGTACAGTTGGTTCAAGAATTGTCAGACGATGATTTTGACCGACAGCTGGTGGAGTAATTTGATATGTTAACCCACTTTGGAGCCACGCTCTATCAGCAAGCGCAGCGACGCCTTGAACAAACGCGCTGCTGCCCAAGACGGTAGACTGTAGTGAAATTCTTTTCCCTGGTCAAACCCAAACGAATAGTAGGGTGAAATAAAATACCCTTGGAATAAAAGTATCTATTACTATTGCAAACAGTGGGTTGTAAGGCCACAGCAAGCAAACCCCACCGGCTAAATTGCCTTTACAAAGTTTAAATTAAACACTCACTAAAATTTAAAATCACAACTAATGGCTAGTCCAAAACCTGGCCTGTTTTTTATACTCACCAGAAAATGGTGTATGAATATAAACTATAAACTCTTCTTACACTGAAATGGCGTCGTAGAAATAGAAATTAATTGGAATTCAATGATTTTCTCGTAATGAGATTCGGAAAGAAATTTTACTTGACAAATATATTATCTGTCACTCTGACACTTCTCTCGATCAAGTCAATGACGGCGTGAAATGAATATATTATTATTTTGAAGGAATATGAATTCCGAACATATTGGGCCCCGTTGAAACGTTTTAGTTTCAATATTCTGGTTGAAATGAAATTTAACTAAATGTCTGATCTTTCTTTTAAAAATGTGGCAACACGCCAACATAGGAAATAAAAATATAATAGGAACAACAAAGAGAAAAAACCAACGCAATAATTGTTTAAAAACTGATTACTGAACAGCTTGAAATGAATTATTTGGTTCAGGGAAGGGAACGATTTTTGATATTGATCTGGTATATGTACCAGTGGCGGTTTTAACTTTAACTACCCTAACCTTTCCATCCGGCCCCGGCATTACTTCCACGATTCTTCCAGTTGACCAATGTAAGGGGGGTAGTCCGTCTTCCTTTAGAAGTACTAAGGAATCAATTTTTATATTTTCGGAAGAATTTAACCACTTGCTTCGATTTTGTAGTTGGTGTAAGTAATCTACAGACCAGCGTCGCCAGAATTGTTGCTGTAATTTTGTACACTGTTGCCACAGTGTCAATCGATTTCCGGGAATAGAAGTGTTGTCTTTTTCGGCAAAGGCTGTTAGGCTTGTGCCTATGAGAAAATGTCCTGGTGTTAAACACTCAAGATCAGAAGGATCGTCGGAAAGTGGCGAAATTGGTCTGCTATTCAATATAGCTTCTATTTGCGCTAAAACGGTTGAAAATTCCTCAAAAGTGAGGATAGAATTGCCTATAATTTTTAACATTAATTTTTTCGAAATCTTAATCCCGCTTTCCCATATACCACCCCAATGGGGCGCTCGTGGTGGAATAAATTTCCAATCAATATTTGATTTAGTCAAATAATTTTGAACGGATTGAACATTGTTTTGATTTTTGAAAAAACTTTGTAATTCTTTAAAATTATTGTCAGCACCTTGAAAATTTGTAGCGTTGTCAGAATAGATCATAGTGGGATTACCACGTCGGGAAACAAATCGTTTGAGAGTTAAAATAAATGCCTCAGTGGATAAGGAAGTGACTGCTTCAATATGTATTGCTTTTGTGACTAAGCATACAAAAAGTGCTATATAGCATTTGATTTTAGGCGATTTTCTTAGATTTGAGGATTTTATTAAAAATGGGCCTCCGAAATCCAATCCTATTTTTTGAAATGGTCGAGCTGGGGTTACCCTGTCTCGAGGAAGATCGGCCATGATTTGAGTGTGAGGTTTTGATGAAAATCTAAAGCATTTATGGCAATTATGAATAATCTTTTTTGTTGTTCTTAACCCATTTAAAGGCCAAAAGTTTAGGCGAAAATTTGACAACACGGTATTCGCTCCAGCGTGTCCTAGTCTAATATGTTCTGATTCTAACATTGAATTGACCGTACTATTTTTTGAAGGTAATAAAAGAGGATGCTTCTGATTGAAGGGGATGTCAGTGTGCTCGAGACGGCCACCGACACGTATCATTCCGGTTTTGTCTATAAAAGGTTTTAATTTATTAATTTGTTTATCAGAAACATTTTTTTTTAGTTTAAGTTCATTGATTTCTTTTTCAAAATAGAAATTTTGAATTGTTTTGATTATGAAATTTTCAGTATCTCTCAATTCGGTTACATTTAAAGGTCCGGATATTTTGTTTAAATTTTTACAATTCAATATGAATCTGTGAACATACGCTATTGTTCTTTTTAATCTTGTGTAGCTAGAAAATTTCGAAAATGAACTTATCCAGAAGTTTTCTTCTGTTGGTGCTGTCAAGATTACAGTTTTTGATTCCGGAATTTCGGAAATGTCAATTTTCGGATTTGCGAAATTATCAAAGTCTAAGTCGTGTTTCATTAAAAAGTTTGGTCCATGCCACCAAATTTTGTTGGAAATTAAATTTTTCGCTGAGGCCCCACGTGATACAACATCAGCGGGATTTTCTATAGTATTTACATACCTCCAGGAGAATTCTTTAGTCGTTGCTTGTATTTTGGCGACTCGGTTGCCTACAAATATGGACCAACGACACGGTTCGCCTTTGATCCAGCATAGCGCTATTTGGCTATCTGACCATAAGTTTACACTATCTATTTGTATCTTCGATTGAAAGTTTTGATAGATTTTCTCTACTAGTTTAGACAGGAGTAACATGGCGGACAATTCTAATCGAGGGAGTGTTATGGTGTTAGAAATTGGGGATACACGTGATTTCGCAGAAATTAGGTTACAGGAAACTGTACGATCCGAATAAATGGTTCTTATATAAACACAGACTCCGTATGCTTTTAAGCTGGCATCACCGAAGCCATGCATTTCGATCTGAATAATCGTTTTATCTAAGAAAATGTATCTGGAAATTTTTAGTTGAGATAGGTGCGGTAAATAGCTAATAAAAGCTTGCCAGTCATTCAATAGTTTTGTATCGGTGATTTCATTGTCCCAGTCGATTTTAGCTAGCCACAATTGTTTGACTAGAAGTTTTCCTAATAATATGATAGGATTGTAGAGCCCAAGCGGATCATAGCATCGTGCTATGGTTGAAAGAATTTTTCTTTTTGTTACGGGGAACATAGAGATGGTAGTGGGAACAGAAATACTTAAGTTATCGGAGTTTGGAATCCAATTTAGACCAAGGACTTTGTTTTGAGAATGATCTAGACTAAGATCAATAATTTGTTCAGAATTTTGAAAAAGTTTAGTGTCGTTAGAATTCGATATTTTAGAAAGAACTTTAGAATTATTTGAGGCCCACTTATGTAGTTCAAAACCATGGGTACCTAATATAGTTTGAAGCTCATGAATTAATCGAGTTAATTCAGATTCGGAATTTGCGCCAGAGATTATATCGTCCATATAAGTCTCGGCCATTAGAGAGTTTGATGCTAAAGGAAACTTGGAGTGATTAGTGCTTGCTATTTCTTTCAAGACACGTTGAGCGATGAATGGGGAGAAATTGCAACCGTAGGTTAGGGTTGTCAGTTCTATACATTGTAGGGGTAGGTCTGGACTTTCCCTCCACAATATATTTTGTAGAAAGCAATGTTCAGGATTTATGACTATTTGTCGAAACATCTTTTGTAAATCAGAAGTTGATGCGAATTTATTTAGTCTGAAGCGGCAAAGAATATCGAATAAATCATTTTGTACCTGATAACCTTTCAGAGTTATGTCATTCAGACTTTTTCCAGAAGTAGTGGGACAACTAGAGTCAAAAACTACTCTTAGTTTTGTCGAAATAGCTTGTTCACGCACTATGCACAAATGCGGAATAAAATATTTTAATTCTTCCTTAGAATTTGTGAGAGAAAGCGGTATAAACTTTGCATGTTTTAAGAGTACATATTCAGCAATAAATTTGCTGTAGTCAGAGAATAATTTCGGATTCTTATGAAGTCTTTTTTCAAGAGAAAGAAAGCGTTTTTTAGCGATAAGGAATGAGTCACCAAGTTCTAGGTGTTCTTTGTCAGATTTTAGCGGAAAGTTGACTTGAAATCTTCCATTTTCAAGAATTTTCGTAGTGTTTCGGAAAATAGTTTCCGCAAGTTCATCATCTAATGAAATATTATCTTTAGAGGGTATATCCTCATGGGTCCAGAATTTAGAAAGAGCTGAATTTAAGTCCTCATCAATTGATGTCGAGATATGATTACAAATTGTAACTTCAGATTCATTATTCCCAACAGTTACTGAACTAAAGGAAACATTATTTTGAATATTACCAGCAACTACCCATCCCAAACCAGTTTTTTGCAGTGTAGGCAATTTTTTACCTAAGTTTATGATTCCATTCATGAGGAGAGTGTAATATAAGTCCGCTCCCACGAGTACATCAATGGGCGACGGTAGGTGAAAATCGGGATTTGCTAGAACAATGTCGCGTGGAATTTTTAAACGGGACAAATCAAGTTTAATCTGCGGTAGTTTGCATGTTATCGTTGGAAGGACAGCACAATTGACCTCATATTGTCTTCTAGGGTCAGAATGTGGGAAAAACTTTAAATTAACCATTTTACTGATAGTTTGTACGGAATTAGAAATACCAGCAATTTGTAAAGTTCTATTATATGGGATTAATTGCAATCTATCGACTAGCTCCTGTGATACAAAAGAGTTTTGGGAACCACTATCTAATAGAATAGTAATTTTCACTGGGTTTTCGCAGTGATCATATACGATTACCTTTGCAGTGGCTAGCAGTACATGTGAAGTTGTGGAAAGAGCCGACATCGATTGAGAAGGGATGGAAGTGCTGGGTTCAGCATTAGGGACATGAGAATTTTCTGTTTGATTTCCTGGAATATTATTATTGGTATTTGGTCTGGAAGAACCGTTTCGGTTTGCCGTAGGCCTACGAGAATCATTGAAGTTTTCGTCATTTTGGCGGTTGAAGTTATAGTTTCTCCAATTTGATGAATTAGAGTTTGAATTATGTCCATTCGTATTATTATTATTATACCTATTTTGAGAAATTTGAGGATTTAAATTACCTCCGTGATTTTGTGCGCTACTGGACGCTTGAAATGAATCGGAATGGAGGAATGTATGATGTCTCTTGCGACATATTGAGCAAGAAACTAGAGAATGGCAAGCTGCTATTGTATGAAATCCTCCCAGGCAGTTTTTACAAATATTGTTTGAGTTCAAGAATCTGTATTTTTCATTTAAATTTAGGTTTTTGAATGAGTCGCACTTGTATATGCGATGTGAAGAATTTTTACAATAAAAACACATTGACTTTTGATCTTCATGATTATTGGAATTTACATGTAATGAAGATCTGTTATATTTCGGTGCAGATTTTGTTTTTGATTCATTTGCACTGGGATTTGAATTTGGTATAGCTTGTGTTCGTTCAAGAATGCCACATCTTTCATCTAAAAGATCTAAGAATTCGTCAAGGGACATAGTTTCATTCTTTTTCTTATTTTGTTCAAAAAGTTTTCTAGTTGAAATATCTAGTTTCTTGTCAATTAAATATATGATGATGTATTCTAACAATATTTGAGGATCTAAATTTAATTTGTAAAGCGATTGAGCAGTTTTGAAAACGTGTGCTGACAGTGCTCTCAGTGCTACAGGGCAGGTTTTGTTTACAGGTTTTAAATCATATAATTCTGAGATGAGATTATGAAGTACTATTGATTGGTCATCGTATCTTCGTTTAAGGGTATTTACAGCTATTTCGAAGTTATCACCTGATAAATCAAGGCTGTCGATCAATTGCAAGGGTTCATTTTCTAAGCATGATTTTAAGTATAATAATTTTTCAGTGTCATCCAAATCACTATTTGAAATAATCAATTTTTCGAAAACTTTAATAAATGAAGACCATTCGGAGATGACTCCTTTGAATTTAGGTAATGAAATCTTTGGTAACTGGGCTTTTGATTTTGAAACATTATTATTTTGTACATAATTGGTTGAATTTTGTTTGATTGTTAATTCATCGATTCTACATCTTAATTTTGAATCGGTTTCATAATATTTACTTTCTAATATATTTCTGTCCTCAAAATCAGTTAATTCCGCTTCAGAATTTTCGATAATCATTTCAATTTTTGTTTGTATTTCATTATATGCTAAATAATGTTCTTTCAAATTCATTAATCTAGTTTGACACTCTTTTAAAAATTCATTTTTGTTTACAATTTCAAATTCTGTAATAGCCCATGTGTTTATCCGGGTAATTTGCCCTTTTATGGTGCGTCTTTGAAGCTTTAATGCATCCAACGACATATTGAATAAATAATTTACCTACTTGCAATTAACGACTAATAAATTAATAAAAATATTGGAAGTGGAAATTGAGTTTTTGAATAATAAGCACTGGCACTTTTTTGACTTATTTTTATTATCACTGCACCAGGAAATGTTAAAAATGGATGGATCCTACCTTTGTTGTAGATTTTTGCTTAGGTACTGGAAGCTGGAATTGTGCTACTACTTGGTAGTCTGGAACTCTGGAACTGCTACCTACTACTTAGTAGCCTGGAAGTCTGGGCTGGAATTGCTACTACTTTGTAGCCTGGAACTTGAAGCACATCAGTTGGGAAGACAATTTGAAAGCTCACTTTTGATCTTGGAATGTTCGTACACTGGTCTGAGGAGTGTTTTATTTTTGGGTTTGCCAGATCCGGCTCGAAGGACCACAATGGAGTAATTTGATATGTTAACCCACTTTGGAGCCACGCTCTATCAGCAAGCGCAGCGACGCCTTGAACAAACGCGCTGCTGCCCAAGACGGTAGACTGTAGTGAAATTCTTTTCCCTGGTCAAACCCAAACGAATAGTAGGGTGAAATAAAATACCCTTGGAATAAAAGTATCTATTACTATTGCAAACAGTGGGTTGTAAGGCCACAGCAAGCAAACCCCACCGGCTAAATTGCCTTTACAAAGTTTAAATTAAACACTCACTAAAATTTAAAATCACAACTAATGGCTAGTCCAAAACCTGGCCTGTTTTTTATACTCACCAGAAAATGGTGTATGAATATAAACTATAAACTCTTCTTACACTGAAATGGCGTCGTAGAAATAGAAATTAATTGGAATTCAATGATTTTCTCGTAATGAGATTCGGAAAGAAATTTTACTTGACAAATATATTATCTGTCACTCTGACACTTCTCTCGATCAAGTCAATGACGGCGTGAAATGAATATATTATTATTTTGAAGGAATATGAATTCCGAACAGCTGGAATTTTGCGAACGGATAATGGACATCTGTAATGTCGACGACAATTTTGCTTCTAACATAGTTTTTTCCGATGAGGTAACTTTATGTTTAAATGGACCAGTTAATCGCCATAACTCAAGGTATTGGTCAAATGAGAATCCTCATTGGATTCATGAAGCACATTCCCAGCATCCACATAAGTTAAATGTTTGGATGGGAATTGTCGAAAATAGTGAATGAGAGAATTTAAGAAAAATGAGAGTTCTCCTTACCCTCTACAGCCTGTTTTTTTGGACGAGACCTGGATTTTTAGTGAAGGTAGTTTTCGCAAGAGTTGGCAAGATGGTAGCACTAAGGCAGTAAGGAAGACGAGTGGTGAAGGTGTACGGTACATTATTTTACACGCAGGTTCTGAGAATGGTTTTGTCGAAAATTGTAGTTTGATTTTCAATAGTGGGAGTAAATCTGGAGACTATCCGATGAATTCGAATAACTTCGAAAAATGGTTTGAACAACAGCTCCTGCCGAATTTAGAAGAACCTTCTTTAAGAATAATGGACAATGTATCTTACCATTCAAGTTTAGTTGAAAAAATCCCTAATTCATCTTGGACTAAGCAATCTTTAATTAGTTGGTTACAAGAAAGGTGTATACCTTTTCCAGCATCTAGCATGAAAGATGAAATTATGAAAATTGTGAAGAAACATATACCGGATAAAGAATACAAGTATGTAATTTATTGTAGGAGGTAAGGCTCAACAGTGTTAATGTAAGCGTGCTGTTTTATAGATTAGATAGACTGGCTCTTCAGCATGGTCATTGTTATTTAAGACTACCTCCTCCACCATTGCCAGTTCAATCCAATAGAAATAGTTTGGTGCGAAAATTGAACTTTCATAATCCTCCTCTTTTTAATTTTTTATTAGTTGGTTGGTTTCTTGACTATTTACTACGTTTATGTTTGTTTTCTACTGAACGTGTAACTGAAGATAGAATACTCTAGTTAGTGTTTGGAAAGAAGCTATTCAACGGCAGAGCAAGTGGTCGTAGCTTCAAAAAGCTATAGAATAATATCTATTTTGTTAAATTTTCAATATATCCGAGGTGCCTTAGACAAGAAACTGTAGTATGTACATTTTCGGATATAGAAGGAGCTTTTGACAACACTCCTGAGACTCTCCTCAGAAACTAAGTAGAAGTAAGGGGGCCCAATGGATCTTTTAGGTCTCAGTGAATGTCAAAATACATACATACATAAATTTTCAATACACCACCTGTACATATTTTAATGAACATCAAGTACATGAGGTCAGTAAAAACATCAATACGACAGTAGCCACATTTAAACAAATAAAACAATGAAATTCACTAACAATAAGAATTATAAGTGAAGAATACCTTTTTCCATAAAACTTAAGAATAAAATAGGGTCCCATACGGTGCAGACTTAATTGAACAGGCTGTATAATTATTTTGCAGGACTATATTTACTAATGTAAAGTTATTTTAATATGTAAATTTAATATACAATTTGTTTTATTTTGCAGTGTTTTCATATCCCAAGTATTATTAATTTCATAGCATTTTCGAATTTGGCTGAATACGATCCTGATCATTTTATTTATCAAATTTAAGGTTAGCTATATGTCAAAATAGCAAATAAAATAAACGACATGCCCAAAACCCGGATATACATCACAAGCGATGACGCACATCAAGAAGGCTTTTATATGAACTCTATCTATGACCACCTTTAAAATTAAGCATTTAAGAACCAAAAAAAATGTGTGAAATCATACATTATACATACGTTAAAAAACGTGCGTAAATGAACAACGCTTTTTATATGGGACTTTCATTATAACACCCAAAAGCGTGCGTAAATGACCAATGCTTTTTAAATGGGGTTTTCACTTTAACACTCTTTTTTAGCTACGTAATTATCTAGTTGCCTTGAATTTAGTTGTTTGATGTATAAACTTTAGAACTGGTTCCACAGAAATCTCAAAAAATTTACACGAAATCTTATGCTGATTTTTTAGATTGGTGTAACAATAAAAAAGTCAAGAATTACATCGAAAATGTTGTAATAGAAAATTCTTCAATCTAACAGCCCAAATCGAACGATTTCATCGATATTGATACACCTTCAACATCAAATTTAACATCCCAATTATTGTCTTGTAAGCAAGTTACTTTAAAAAAAGACAAATTAGTAAGATAATTAGTAATTCAAGTAATTGTCCTCATTTTACTGTAAATATTAATTTAAATAATTAGAATTCGTTGTGTATATATTTGTTTATAGAAAATTTCTTTTTATGTTTTTTAACCCCTTCAGAGCATATTTTTTATTTTTTATTCATGTGGTCGTAGATAAAGTTTTGTATGACACTTGTGCGTGAAGTACTTTTGCGCTCTCGTTGCGCAAAAGTTTAACTTCACGCACTTGTATCATAAATAACTATTTTCTGTGCTGTTCAAAAGCAATAAATACATTGTATTATAACGAAATACTGTTTCACTGAACCATAAAAACAACATTCCCGATAGTGGTACAATTTTTGAAATATCATGTTTATTGTCCTCGACATACATTGAAATTGTATTCGCTATTATCCCCCCAACACCATGAGCCAAAGGGTGTCACTATGGGCTTAGGGCCACTGAGTGGACCAAGGCCGAACCAACATACTAGACACCTGTTATGATAGCAATTACCAATGCACTTATTAATTCAGCAATCCGATTCTTATTTGATTTGTTATATGATATTGTAATCTTTTACAATTTATTCAAAATACATTGGTAAAATTATTGTAGATCGAAGATCGAAGTTGTGTACAAACCTTTTCCGGAAATGATGTCACTTTCCGAACTGGTAACGTAATATAATAATTCGGAACTTACAATGAAAAGTAAAACATTTGACAACGTCACTGGATTTTGAAAAATGTCACTCTAAATGTCAAAATTAGAAAAAGTTGTTAGTAGAGAATTGTTACAGATTCCTGTAATATTGTTGATTTTAATAAAGCGATTTAACAACAGATGTTGAATAATAATTATTTGTATTATCCTAACGCTTTATAAGTTTTGAAAACGTTCAACTACTTCCCGTGCTATATGCACCGATGGATATTGAATTACACTTCAAAGTCAAACGGAGTTGGTATATCTACAACCGGTCTATAAGTTGTGTTGTTCCTTCTAATTGCAAACCAGAATAGTTGGTTTTAAAATATCTGGTAGATATACCAGCTCCGTTTGACTTTGAAGTGTAATTCAATATCCGTCGGTGCATATTGCACGGGAAGTAGTTGTTGGTTCTTAGTTGAACGGTCACTGTTTTTGAAAAATATTTTAGGTTAGGATAATAAAAATAATTATTCTTTGACATCTGTAATTATTAGTAGGTTGAAAATAACTCACCTATTATATATTCTACAAGTGGAATTATTTATTCGCTTATCACTAGTATTTCTCCTACGATCTTCGAACAAGTCTTTGACGGCGGTCACCCCGAGCACAAACATTACTGGTACCATTGCAATTTCCTTACCGAACGCATTTATAGCCGGAAACCAATTGAGCAAAACAATAAAAATAAAGTACAAATTCGCCACCCGATGGAATTGCTCAAGTAAATTGCGCGGAAGAAACGAAAGAAGTGTGTACTTTGTGGTCCTAATACTATTGTTAGGTCTACGACCGTTAGGATGTTCTTTTCGAGGTGTTTTAGGGGGCACTATGTGGTTGGGTACAACTATACGGTAACGTTCCTCGACTTCTTCATTTTTAGGAGAACGACGGATTATTGCACACAATAATCTCCTCCATAATGGTGGTGGAGCGGATCTTCTTAATGTGTAGATTGAATCTGATCTGCAAAAAAGCGATAGTAATGTAAACAAAATGTCACGAAATTAAATTGAGCAATACAAAAGTCACAAATAAATAATAAACTGAAAAGAAATTAATCTACCATTGTTTCTCTAATACCTCCACAACTTCAGGATTGACATACATTTACATTGACCAATATACACACTTGATAAACTCATATTTATTATAATTCAATCAATTAACAATAGTTTTTTATTTTTAGCACTGCAAACCTGGAATGTTTTTATTCACAACAAAAAATTACAGAGGTTAATGGACAACATTTTTAAAGTTTCCGCAATAATATTATTATCAATTTTATTGTACTTAAAGAATATTAAAATACTTATTATCAGAGGTTCGTATTCAGTACGTACATGTTTAAAAAAGATTTAAAAATTAAATTACGATATTTGCTGTTTTATAAAAAATTTGTAGCTTACGTAAAATCTATAATCATCTAACGCAAAGGCTAATATATTTAGTATATAATTAACGAGATTTGTCTGCCTGGTAAAATCCTTTGTGTCCAGAATAGCAATCAATTGATTGATAATTTTCCCTGAGTCCATTATATAGAGGACATTCTACTAATAAATGAATCAAAATTTGAGTTTCACCCATATTGCAGAGATTACACGTTGCAGACATATCTATGTCGTATTTTATTATGGCCCTAAGATACATTTTTAAATTATTCAAACTACATAGCCTAATTTGACATACTAATCTAATTATATATACGGGGTTGGGACAAAGTATGGAGCCAAGTAAATATCTTTTAAACGAAAAGAACGATATTTATGAAAATTTGCAAGTAAGTGCAATGGAACAAAATGCATCTGATGTACATTTTTTTGTTAATAATATACTTCCGGTTCAAACGGAAATGCCATCAACTTCTTTAATTTAAATGGGACACCCTATATATTTTTACAGATTTTGAAAGAGCTTGTTATTTTGAATTCATACATACTGAGTTTAGTGTAAAAAAAATTGTAAAAACGAGGAATAACTCACTGTTAGTTGTACAATAAGTGTACATTTCATTATTTTAGAATAATGAGAAACAAAATTACTTCAAATGTTCAAAATGCTCGCCGTTTACTTGCTGACAATATGCCATCCTATTAACAAATTCGGCTTTTAGCGACCCTCGGGTCTCTAACAAAGCCTGGGCTGTAATGATCTACTTCCCCGCTAGGTTTGTAATATACTATTACATAATAAAGGAAACGATGAAAGCGCTGTTCTATGCTCGTCATCCCTCACTAATTTTTTTAATAATTCCATTATGTTATTGAATTGACTTTTATAATTATTTTGCAAAACTTCTGGCGAAGTAAAAGTATTGCTTTATTTGACCCAGGAAATTATATCCTGCATCATGAAGATTAATGTGTTTAATTTGTAAAAAACGCTTTTTGGATTAACGTGTCTTAATTTTATGTATTTGACTATTTTCAAAGTTTCATTATTAGATCATTAATTTTGTTTTTTTTTGTATTTAATTTATTTCTGTATGGAATGTTAAATTTTGAAACGAACAGATTATTAAAAAGTTGCTTTTCATAATGTGTATTTTAAAATACAGAGATAAATAAGGAATACTAAGAATTTAATTTTAAATCTTGACTCACCTTGTAACCATCAATATTTTGGGTCAAAAATAAGTCAAAATCTAATCCCCATGGATTAATAGGAATTTTGATAAACGAAATAAATACTACTTTCATGTATCTCAAAAACTAGTCATAGGAATGAAATTTTCCGATGGACACTTTTATCCAGGAAATCTCCAACATATCCAAAATTCATAAAAATTAACCGAGATCCACATTGCATGAAAGAAGAGCGAGGTCCTTTGTTCTACTTACAACAATCCGTTATCTCAAAAAGGGAACTTCCCAATTTATTTTAAAGAATAATATCATTTTTCTCCTACCTTACCGGAAAACCAATCATATGAACACCAAAAATAGGGCGGAGAGTATTGTTTAGCAGTCCAAGGGCGGAAAATTCATAACGCCACGATTTTTGATTGATTACTTTGACGTCTCACGTAAATTTTTTTAATCAAACGTGTATGTCAAAGTTTTTTATATTTTCCTATTTTTTGGTTTATACGGTAGACGAAAAACAGTTGTGTGACACACAGCTATCAACTGCTCTCGCTTCGCTACACTGGCTCGTGCATCCAATAGTCTTGGGCTGCTGAAGCTCATTTTGTGCCCTTGTGACTAAATATACTATAATGACGATGTGCACCGTATACACTTAAACTAGTTTAAGCATTAAACTAGTTTATAATCTTGAGTTGGTATGCACCTTCAATTTTATGGAATTTAAACCAGTTTAAACTTAAACTTAAAATTTCTTTCTTCGAACAAAGTATTTTTAAATCACCAACTGCCAAATTGTTTTTATACACGCTTTTTTTAATACGCATGCCTCTGACGGTTTCTGGTAGTTTTTGACTGTTCCTGGTAGTTTTTGACTGTTCCACGAACAAACCTATGGTGGACAACAAAATAATTTGAGAAGGTCTAATAATTCACAATCAACACCAATTCAAAGAAAGATATAGTCATACAGGTAGACAAGGATATAATGGCTGTTTTAAAAGGATATTTTTGTTATCGTATGGGCGCTGTACCTTTGAATATCCGTGGCTGTACGGAGATCTTACGGTTTAACGCAATAAGAGCGTTCACACTCGTTGATATATTTTGAACTGATCCGGATTTTGAATTCGGTTTACTGGTCTTTAAGACAAAAAAATAGTTTCGTTGATGACCGACGTTTTTATTTAGTGTTTATAGCAGTTTTTTGGTATTCCAAAACTTTGTCAAGTTCCCTATTATTTACATTTTACCAGTACATTGCCAATAAAAAGCAGGATATGATTTTGATAAGTCGTATTTTTCATTATTTGTCATAGTAGTTATACAGAATAATTTTAGGTTTAAAGTACTTTGAAAACCTCATATTTAAGCTTTAAAGACTCGGATTCTATTCACTTCATATATCATGATTTTTATTCCTAAAAGTTGTCAACATACCTTCATATCTACTCAGAGATAAAAATGGAATAAATAACTACTTGTCGTAACAAAAATATCAGCTTATAAGATAAGCCTATTTATAAAAAAAATTTCATAACAAAAAATGATCATAAAATTTAAAAACAAAAATTTTATACTTTTAATATCAAAGTACTCGTACTTGCATGATACTTGAATATTATGTCAATGGTTTTCGGATTTGGATTCATTAATCTATAACATACTTGCATTGACTACACTGAAGGAGATATGTTGTTTGTATAATAGACATAGGTTTAAAAATTTTATATTAAAGATATTGAATAGAATATTTTTATGTAAAATGATAAGGGAATATTCTTTTCTTAATTATTTTGGGAAATCAAACCACAATCTTTTTTATATTTTTTAATGGGTGTATGCGGATAGCGCGCAGCGGTCAGTTTAATCCTTACAGATTATAAAAGGGTCCTAAAAGGGACAGGTTGATTGCGCGCGGACATATTAGTACCTGTCCCTAATAGCAGGGGGTCTTTCAGTCTTATTATTGTACACATTAAATCATATTTACTCACTTACATTATTCAGAAGAAGTTTACGTGTAAAGTATACCGAAATGGAGACCATGTTAAGTGAGCGCGGAAAAAAATTATTAATAGTTAAAAGTTATACTTTTCGCAAAGATAGAGAAACTACAGATGTCGAAAGGAATAATTATAAATATTCAACACTATGAATTTTTTGAAAAATAATATTTTTCAAAAACAGTGGCCGTTCAACTAAGGAGCAACAACTACTTCCCGTGCAATATGCACCGCCGGATATTGAATTACACCCCAAAGTCAAACGGGGTTGGTATATCTTTTTTTTTTTTTTCGGGCCGAGATGGGAAACTCATGTTCGAATGGGCCATGTCCCATGACCCAGACAGTGTTGGACTCATCCCAAGAGATGCCTACCAACCAAACCCACCTCAAAGCTCGCCGTTACTCCCGCCTCGGAATCACTACCCTAGCATACTTCGAGACGGGTTGGTATATCTACAAGATATTTTAAAACCAACCTTTCTGGTTTGCAATTAGAAGGGACAACACAACTTGTAGACCGGTTTCGGCGTATTTGCGCCTCATCAGTACAAGGTATGTGGTGTCCGTCCGAGAATCTCTAATCCCGGACTGAAGAGTACACTTCAAGCACAATCAATACATGTCTTCCAGTAACGGAAATGTAATGATTGTGACGGCAGCGCCCTCCTCACTTCCAATCGCAAACCAAAAACCTTGAATTTTTGACAACAAACCACGTAGGCTTAAAACAATAAATCTTATTACAGTTTCCTGTAATATTGTCGTTTTTAAAAAATATTTGTTTTCAAAAAATTCATAGAGTGTTGAATATTTATAATTATTCCTTTCGACATCTGTTGATACATTCACTCTATTAAATACGACAATATTACAGGAAACTGTAATAAGATTTATAGAGAAATTAGGTGTTTCATATCGCTGTACAAAGCGAGGATGTCCAGCTTCGATTTCTGTGGATAAATCAGAAGAGGTGTTGTTACAGCAAAAAGGCAATCACAGTCACGCATTTGATGAAAATTTACACGTTAAGGTAAGTGTTTAATAATAATTATTATATTTTTTACTACTAACGTTAGAAATCGTCATTATTAACTCCAAAGCTCGAATGAGAAATAATATTTCTCTCCCTAGGTAAATAATGAACTTTTTTTAATCTAGCTCTCTTTTATCTTTAAATAAAATTAGGCGTGCGCCAAAGTTACTTTCTGCTTAAGCGCGCCAATAATGTCAAATTATGACAGCTCGCGGAAAACATCAACTTTGCAGTTGCTTTTCAAGGCACAAAAGACGACTTTCGATAGTGATAGTACAAAAAATATTTTTTGGCCTATACCTTGTTTTTAAACTAAGAGGAGCATTTTAGTAAACCTCAACCATACCACTAAAAGTTACTAGATTGGGAGTGTGTTCCAAAAGGGTCGTGTTCAGGCTTTTTGAAATAAATGAAAATTACGTGAAATATGTGTTGCACTGCTCGCTGTTGTCGTGGCCAATGAGGGATCAAAGCATGTCTAAATATCGAATGATGATTGGCCACAGGTCATTGCGAAAGTAGTATCTAACCAAATGTCATATTATTGTGAAAAGATTTAAGGTTATAATAAGTAGTTTATGTAAAATGTTTTAAGAATTTGAGGATTAATGAGAATATAGAAATGCAATTGATAATTAAATTTTTTTTAACATTTGAGGCTTTGGTGTAGCAAAACTAAAAGTGAACAGAAGTTTTGTAATCGTACTGCAATGTATGTAAATCTTATATTATTAACAAGACAAAAGCATGGATTTTTTTCATGAAAGGGAATAAATAATAAAAATAGCAAATACCTTGAGTAAAATATAATACTTTGTTAAAAATAAACAATAAACAACAAACGTGGTAGTAATGATTGAACCTTTGGATTGAACTAATGACTAATTTTATATAAATAAACACAAAACTGACAAATGTCAGTGTTAGTGGTATCAAAAGAGCTGTGTGAAACTGGTGGCAATCTGACCAATCACTAGGCAGCAGAAATGCCAACTTAAATTCAAATCGCTCCTCTTAGTTTAAAAACAAGGTATATGATAAAAGTGTTGCCTAGGTAACAATGAATTATTTAATACCTTACTGAAAAGGTTACCTTTTCGTCCAAATATCCGAACTATATAAAGTCATTTTTTGACACAATCAGATAAAACAGTAATTTATGTAATAAGAATCATAAAGATTATCATTATGGTACAAGTAGTGAATGTTATTGGGAGAGGCGTAGCTGAGTCCGATAGCAAGCCGTGTGCCATAATGATTGTTTATGATTCGTATTACATACAAAATTTTATCTGATGGAATTTATATTAATACATTTTCGAAAAATTAAAAACTGTCTTTTTGACATATCACATTGACAACTATTTTTAAAGCAGTAAGTAGGAATATGTGCAGTTGACAATATTGGTATAGATTAGTGAGATGTGCTTTGCCATTTCCTTGACAACGTCCAGTTGTAATGGCAATATTTATTTATCTGCAGTCAAACACAATTATCACGTAGAATTGAATATAATTTAAGTTAATTATTGTGGTTTGGTTCCCAAAAAAATAAGAGAAAAAATAATAAGTAATGCCACAAGGAACTTACAGAAGATAATAATGAGTGATTCTGAAACTGGTAGTTTTACCTTCTGATTTAGAAGAAATTACGCGAAATATAGTGGACTTACTTTGAATGCTGGGTCCGGAAAGTTTCGCGACCCTCGGAATTACGCAATGATTTTTTTTATTAGAAAGCCCCATTGCTGTAGAACATTTTAATAGAAAAAAATCTTGGATCATGCACTTTTTAAAGAGAAAATCGCAATGGAATTTTTTTCATAATTTTTGACAATTATGTCTAGATAGCAGATGGTCACAAATTTTAGAAGGAGCGGTTGATGGACAATGTTGCCAGTTTTTATTTCCGTAACTCGTTACGGCTTGGAAATACTTTACACAAGATTTTAGATCTTTCCCATATAACACGGAAATCCTTACTATCTTTGATCTAAAATGTATGTTTTGAAAATGTTCTTTTTTGACAACGCCGCTAAATGTGTCACATGATCCAAAATTGTCAACCTAGGCTACCTAGACATAAGATTTTAGTGTATAATTTTATAACCTGAAGTGTCAACTGAAAATAATAATTATGCTTAAGAATATTTTTAAAAATTGGCAAAAGTTAAATATTTTCTTCCGGATTTTTTGTGAAACAGACTTACATTTAGTTCAAGATAATATTATAACCTTTACAGTTTAGAGTGAAAGTATTCATCGTAAAATAGCATTAATTAGTGTTGAAAAAGTACAATTTTTGGAACTAAATTCGTGACTTTTGAAGTAGTTACTGCGAAATTTTTGTTCTAATCTGCATTATTCAAAGTAAGCTATCAAACAAATTCAAAATTAACATAAAATTTCGAGGGTCGCGAAGTCGACCAGGGGGGCTAGTTTTGAATATCAGTGAAATTGAATTGACCAGTGAAATATTTCGATTTTTTATTCGCCATCGAAATAGTATACCTAGTTTTGAATTATAGTGAAACGAAATTATTATAAATTCACTTAAATGAATTTAATTCGAACGATACAATCTGACAACAACGGAATAGCCCTCATAATAGTTCAAACGTTAAGAAAAAAGAAGAATAGGTGACGTTAAAATTTATTAATGTCTTGAGATAAATTGAATTATACATTAGTACCTATACGTTATTATTTTATTATTACCTACCTATTGAAACCATTTTTTTAGTTTTGGCTTGGTGAAAAAACGAATACATGTTAACAAACTACAAAAAGGGGCATTGGTGGAATATATAGAAAATAATCCTATATTGAAACATACTCCAAGTCTCTGTCTGTTGATGTGGTCTTTTTATAGCATTTTAGAAGGAAGATTATAACATCAACTTTTGACGTCTCAAGATATATTTACTTTAATGTCAACTACATATTATTAAAACAATAACTCCAATTTGGTCAAACATAGAAAATGTTCTGGTAAAAGTCTAGTTTAGTCACAGAGTACACCATCTAACAAGAGGCGAAAGCTTTGTCGGTTCCTTTGAAGTTGGACTTACACGATATTGAGCGGAAATACGTCGAGGCATTGAAACATAAACTACCTGATACACTGAGAAAAGTAACAAGAATTGATTCGAAGTAAAACCATAACTACACTAAGAAAAATAGTAGTGTTGATGAACATCCCTCCCAATTAGGACTATAGAATATTTTTTTTAACTACTGACGTTAGAACACCTTTTATTATTCATCTCATGTGTCTAATAAGAAGTAGCTCATTTTTAACCTAGGTAAATAATAATTATTCAGGTTAATAATGAAATTACCTGGAAACTCTTTTATGAAATGAATATCAAAAATGAACTCTAGAAAATGTCCTTAGACAATTTATAGGAATTATCAAAAATATGAAAATCGTTTAAAATAATAGTAGGAATGACGTTTATTGAATTCCGTCAGTTTCAATGATTTTCCGTCACCAACTTCAGAAACATTTCAAACAAATTCTTGACAAACGTCAGTTTTCATTTTAGGTCAAATACATTTTGAATGAAGATCATCTTCAAATTTGTTTTGAAAGATAGTGGATAATATATGGTATTGCACACGCGTGTTATATGGATTCAAGTCATTTGAGCATAACAGCTTCGTGGACTAAACTTTTTCTTGAAGTTATGAATTTATTGTTTTTTGTTTCCATTAGTGTCCTGAAACCATATTAGAAATACTACGAATTTGTTGGTAATGGTTATAATATAAACAAAAACATTTTTTTTCAGTTTCTTTTTGTTAGATAAATTAAAATAAACAATAAAATATTTATTAAAATATTTATTAAGATATTTAAAAACATTGAAATAAAACTCATTTTATTACTAGAGTTAATACAACATCAATTGTTTGTCAATACATGATAAAATTTCAATACTCATTACAGAAGTATATAAACTGCGGCATACCTACATATGTAATATCACAAGAAACAAGAAATTTATTCATCCACAAAATTTACACAAATTGCTTATATTCATTGGAGTATCTTCTACTCTTTGTTTTTTTATTCTTAAGTACTGCCTGTGTTTTAGCTATTTGTGCTAATGCCTTGTTTAAGAACTTATCACACATTTTATTAAATTCAGTTAGAGTATATTTTTCTTTTTCTGATTTCCTTGATGCTGCCTTTTGTTTCTTAATTTTCAATGTTAGAAATTGGATTTTCCTACGCAACTTCTTCTTTCTTGGTGAGCTTGTACTTAATCGGGCTGCAGTTTGTGTCGATACGTTTGAAGATAATTCTGCAGTATGCGTCTTACTGGTTGATGGAACAGAAACTAAGTTGTGTGCATCATCATACAGCTCCGAAGTTGGAATGGTTGAGTCTGAAATTTTACAGTAGGTTATTTACCTATATAAAATAATTTATATAAAGGGAGGTCAACTAATAGCACACACTGATGATGTTGCACTAGTAACAAAAAATAGAAAAATTATGGAAGAAATGCTACTAGAAATAGTGAAATAAGGGAAAAAAATTGGTCTAAAAATAAATATAAGGATAAAACGCTATTGAGATTCAAAAAGAAGTGTAAATACAGACATATCAATATTGGAGATTATAAGTTTCAAGAGGTAGATAAAATAAAATACTTGGGTATAACAATATCTAATGATGGAGACAAAGAAACCAAAATAAAAGAAATAACATCAGCCACAAATTTCATTCCATATACCAATAAAAAACTGTTAAGAAGCAAATTAATAAGTATGAAGACGAAGATAAGAAGACTTGATGTTAAATATGCCTAATGAATTTCATATCAAATTCACAATTCAGTAATATAAAAACTACAAATAGGTATTTACCTTCAAGTATTATAATTTTTTTTGATGGTTCTTCTGTTGAACTAAACTGGTCCTTGTGTTTATTATGTAAAAATACAGTCGGATTTGCATCCTGGAATAAAGTTTTTCTTATTCCACTTCTGCTAATGTGCTTTTCTTCAAAATGAAGCTCGCACAATTTATAATTTTTGTGTAAAATCTCGAGGTTTTTTTCAATCAGATCCCGCCTATCACAATTTTTCAACCAAACACGATCTTTGGGTATTGAGAAAAAACTTAGACCTTCGCCTGTTCTCGAGTTACAGCCGCGGCATATACAGAAAAATCCACCTTTGCGGGAAGCCATTGTGATATATCAATAAATATGCACTAAACACAATATATATAATATATAATCCAAATTCACAAGATAAACAGTGTTCACTATAAAACACGGGGAACTGAGGGGAATGAACGGAAGTGGCGACTTGACATTGACAGATAAACTAATTAATTCACGCATGTGCACACAAATTTGCGATCACGAAAATTACTTTCTTTCGCCTCTTGTTAGATGGTGTACTCTGTGGTTTAGTGGTACAACGCGGATTTTGATGAAATATTTTTTTTAAGTTAATTCGAGGTTGCTGAACACGAAAATGAAAAAAAAATGTGCGCTCTCTTACCAAAAACGAGTTATGAATTTTTGAAAATTTGTTCAGATGAGCACTGCACTGGTTTTATTGACACATTATACTTTTATAATGATCTGTTATAACTGCTACACAATGTTAGTGATACACTATATTTGCTTTTTACGATATTAATCTCAGACGCACATTAAAAAACACTATAATATTGATATATATCTCTTGTAAATTCTTTTTTTAATTCCACAATTATATATTTTGACGTTTCCGTCTAATGTGACTGACACCAGACACATAAATTTCGTCTGTTTCCTTTTAGTTGTAAAACTTGTACCTACTAGCATATTCAGCCATCATTAGTTACTTAGAAGAAAGTTGCTGAATATCTGTAATTGTAGAGACCATGCAACGCGAACAAACCTAGTAAAATCACATTATGAGTCACATAATTTGAATTTGAAACATTTGATTCGGTTAACATTTTGTGCTTTTATTTTGTGTGCGAATAATGAATCATATTAAACTAAACGAAATATTCACATGGCGAAATAATAACGAGATTTTATCTCAAATTCACCATTTGGGGTGGGGGTTTGCGAAATATGAGGAAATAAAGTGCCCACTTCCAAATTGTAATATGGTTATTTTGTTGAACCCCCGGTGAAATCAGTTATGGACAAACTGTTGCCATGGTAACGGGTACACAAAAACCTAAATCATATGGTGGGGAATATAATCATTGGATTCACCCTTCCCCCTTTTGAATCTTGATTTGCGCGTTACAAAATATCCAATACTTTGTAACGTGCGTTAAGTTATTCAAGAAGGGAAAGGAGAAGGGAATATGATCATTGGATTCACCCTTTCCCTTCTTGAATCTTGATATGCGCGTTACAAACGATTGGATATTTTTCAAGAAGGGGAAGGGGAATGCGTTCACGCATTCCCCTGGATTGGGTTAGGCTAGGTTTGCATAGGTTTTGTTGAGATTAATAAAAGTGTCTTCTATTTAACTAAAATAAAACCAATGTTTCTTCAATGGCATGTGATAGCTGATAGAAACAGATATTAGTATTTGATCTGTATCAGGGGTCGGGGAGCGATGTTAGAATCACTTCTTCCACTCCCTTTCCACATTCAGACAGAGGCATGTTATACCTGCTTCTTTATTCATTATTCCTTAATAAAATTTATCTTTTCTTATTGATAATAGCTATGCTATGATCTGTGCATATCGAAAATATTCAGCAAATTTTTTTCAAGTAACTAATGATGGCTGAATATGCCAGTAGGTACAAGTTTCACGACTAAAAAGAAACAGATGAAACTTATGTGTCGGGTGTCAGTCATATTAGACGGAAACGTCAAAATATATAATAATTGTGGAATTAAAAAAAGAATTTACAAGAGGTATATGGTATATATCAATATTATAGTGTTTTTTTAATGTGCGTGTGAGATTAATATCGTAAAAAGCAAATATAGTGTATCAGTTAAGCTGGATTTATAAACTTGCCGTTCGCCGTTGGCGTTCGCGCTTGCGTCCGCCGTCGACAGTTCGTAGCAACGACATTGGCCATTTATAAACTTGCCGTTGGCCGTTACGAAAACTATCATAACCTCAATTTAATGTGTCATATCTATATGACTTGACAGTGAGAAGTCGTCTTTGTGTTTTTAGTTTACGTTTTTCTTGATTTCTTATTTCTTGTCAGTGTGGTCTGTAATCCTGAAATAAATGGCATTTCACATACGACGTACACCAAGTGACAGCTAAAAATCGTTTTGATTGGCTCTTCAGACTTGCTACGAACGGTGCTACGAGCGGTCGACGGCGAAACTTCAAGTTCATTTAAGTCGAACGGCAGCCGACGGTAGATATAACAGGTCTTACGGGTTTCTGTACTTTTAATTGGGGACGCTAGCTCGAACGCCAACGCTAACGGCGAACGGCAAGTTTATAAATCTAGCTTTATAACAGATCATTATAAAAGTTATAATGTGTCAATAAAACCAGTGCAGTGCTCATCTGAACAAATTTTCAAAAATTCATAACTCGTTTTTGGTAAGAGAGCGCACATTTTTTTTTCATTTTCGTGTTCAGCAACCTCGAATTAACTTTAAAAAAAATATTTCATCAAAATCCGCGTTGTACCACTAAACTAGATTTTTTCCAAGCACCGTTCTTAGCGTTAAAAAATCATCCTCCACAAGTTCCACAACATTATCTAGCACTATTTGCTGAAGTTCCTCTAAATTTGCCATGTAGATTTAAAAAATGTAAAACGTTCTCGCGTCACTCTCGTCTAACTAATAACTTATTACTCTGCTAAATACTACAAATATTAATTAAAAAGCTTCGAAAAGGTAATTCAACTAAAAGAAGGGATGTTGAAACTACACGAAGTATCTGACAAAACCACAACAAAAAATTCGATGATTCTAAAACGTCAAATAAATTGAAATTTCGCAAGTGAAATAAGCGTTTCGACAGCTAAACAGCATTCGAATTAAATTTGTGAAATTTTTTCGAATTCGTATTTTATTTCACACATGAAATTAGTTCGAAACTTGGATTGATCGGAGTCAATCGAAATATGAGAAATTTCACTAGTGAAATATTTCAAAACTAGCCCCCCAGAACCTGAATGCTTCTCTAAGGAAAAAACATCTCTCTGGTCGTATTATTCGACGATAAGACGTTTTTTATTAACAAGAAAAAACATCGTTATTAGTAAGTACCTCCAGCTGGTTGCATTACTAAAACGTAATTTTTTTTTAAATCGGGGAATATCCCACGATCTAATATGGTAGAACTTAGACAATATGTTAAAATTCGACCTTGCAGCACATACCATTGTCGTTTTTTGTCACTTATAAAACTAAGAAATACACGAAACAACCCGTTGGAATTCACACTTTTGGTAAAATGCCAAAAGTATATTGCCACTATCCGTGTCCCGTGAAACGCCATGGCGGATGGAAAAGCAATACGCTGAAGGTTACATCGAAGATTCGAAAGAGCAAAAGAATAAAATATTAGAAGCAATTTTTGGTGCCGATTGCCAAACAGGATTACAAGTTACCAAAAAGCATCAACTACTGATGTAAAAACTCTAGAATCCATTGGAATTAATATTGCAAATTGTATTAATTGCTCTTTTACCATTTATAAATAATAATTGTGTAGGTACATAGTTATGCATTTTGAAAAAACTTTTTTGATCTCACCATCACATGTTTTTCATACAGAATTTCATTATGGTACTTAGTACCATACCGAGCTTCCTTATGTCATCATGACATGCCATAGGACAAATAACGATTTTGTATGACATTCTACGAATACCATAGTCCACTGATGTTTTTAAACTAAGAGGAACGATTTAAATTTAAGTTGGCATTTCTGCAGCCTAGTGATTAGTCAGAATGCCGCCCGTTTCATTATTCCAATATTTATTAGGTACACCTTTTTTGCGTTTGTTGTTTTATTTTTAACTAATTATTATATTTCAAACAAGCTAAGTGCTATTTTTATTATTTATTCAGTTTCATAAACAAAATCCATGCTTGTCTTTTCTTGTTAATAATATAAGTTTCCAAGTGAAGTTTTATTTTTATGAATATATTTACAAGTGTTTCTTAAATTAAAGTACAATATTATGGTGTTTTTCGACATCAAAACTTTTGTCGACCTTTAGTTTGTGCTCAAAAGTAAATAGAGAATAATTTAAACAAATTTGACATAAATTACTTACTGTAACCTTACATTTTGTTCACAATAATGTGACATTTGGTTACCACTTTCGCCATGGCCTGTGGCCAAAGATGTTTCGAAGTCTAGATTAGGTCTCGGAATTGTCGAATATTCCATTATTCGAATATTTAACTAATTGAATATTCTTTTTTCTACATGTTCCTTATGCCATTATTCTTTTTGTTATTCATTCAACTATTCGACTATTTAAATGTTAAAATATTTGTAATTATCATGCCAACAAATATAAGATATTTCGTTCATAACATAAATTTACCCCTATTTAAATTCTCGATTTAATAAATTAATCTTCAAAAATATTTTGAATATTTTCGCAATTTGAAAGCACTTTGAATGGAAAAAATTTTGAATTCGCTTCTGCATTAATCCATTTGCATCTTAGGGGTTCAGAAGATAGAAAATACTGAAAATAGGCCGTAAAACTTCAAAGCCGGTCAATGTTTGTTTCATTCTTTGGAGTGAGTGAGTGAGAGAAAATATTATACAGGGTGCGGCACCGAAAACGAAACAGATCGCATATCTTGAAGACATCTATCGATCATATCCTCAACTATCCTACATTCTCCCCTCCCCTCTGTCCCTATTACCAATAAAATTGAAATAGGAGAAGTACTAAGTGTGACACACCATTAAAAAGGTGATTTTATAAGGAATTTGACACTGTTACATGTGACAGTTCAAATAAGCGTATTTTCATGTGAAAGCCAAATTCAACAATTTAATGCTAATTACCTTTGGAATAAAATTTAACATACTACGCCTATGTTTTCGTAAAATGAAAATAAAGGTTTTTGTTTCCATAACTACCAGGTCTGTTTTTTAGTTTAGCGTCATTGATACTTCAAGTCTTTTAGCGAGTAAAACATAAAATGGTTTATTCTATTCAGGAGAGAGTAGAAATTGTTGAATGTTATTTAAAAAATAACGAATGTGCTAACACTGCCTGTACAATTTTCAATGAGCGACACCCAAACAACAGGTTAAACGTAAGTACGTTTTGGAACTTATTTCAAAATTTTAACAAACAGGATCTGTTCAAAATAAAAAACGGCAGATTCAAAATCCAGTAAGAAACGAAGCGGTAGAGGTAGACGCTTTAGGAAAAGTTGTTGCAGATCCAACTCTTAGTACAGGAAAGCTTGCAGAATTATCTGGAGTACGTCAACGTACCGTCGGGCGAATTTTGAAAGCCAACAAATTCCATCCTTATAAAATTCGTTTAGTTCAGGAACTTAACGAAGACGATTTTGATCGCCGCTTGCAATTTTGTGAAATCATGAGCGAGCATACTATACAAGATCCACACTTTCTTGCAGTTTTTATGTTAACGGGACTGTCAATCGACATAACTGCCGATACTGGTCATATTCCAATCCAAGAGTATTTCATGAAACGCATACTCAACACCCAGAAAAGTTAAACGTTTGGGCTGGAATATTTGGCGATCGTATTGTTGGCCCATTTTTTTTACCAGGTAATTTAACTGGGGGTATGTATTTGGAATTACTCGAAAACACCGTTGATTCAATGTTAACAGACAGTGTTAAGAATATCCAGTTAGCTATGAACAACCTTAATATACAACATAAAGAAGTTCTGAAATCGGTTAATTTCTGTAGCGATAAGGTATCGGATTTTGAAGCTCTAATTATTAAATTGAATGAGAGGCTGGATTCAGTCGAAGAAATGTCAAAAGAAAATACCCTACTAAAAAAAGAAGTGCAATCCCTCACCACTCGTGTGGAAACGCTTGAACAACATCTACGTTCTACGTTCAATTAGAAAATAAAAGATGACTTTATAGCTGCAGCAAAAATGAAACGTCGTCAATCTAACAGCTCTACTCCTGGACTAAATAGTGGATCAGGTATCTAACCCGTTATTCGTAAATGAACACATTACTAATTCGTTAAAAATGTTGTTGAAAAAGGCTAAAGAAATAGCCAAGCTGAAACATTTCAAATTTGTTTGGATTAGAAATGGTGGCCTGTTTATGCGAAAGGATGATAGGAGTCATGTAAAGAGAATTTTTTCTGTACATGATTTCAATAAACTGTAATCATCTTTCTCATTCCTTCCACCTAGTACTTATAACTTACTGTCTTCGCAATGGCTGTCTCGGTTTTTTACCAAAACGTTCATGATTTGAAGTCAAAACTTACGAACATTTTTAAAAACTCTTTAAATTGTGACCAAGACATTATATGCTTAACAGAGACTTGGCTTAATAATGAAGCTGCTTTTTCTGAGGTATTGAATGATTCTCCGCAATTTTGAGACGCGATCGGGAAGATTCTGGTTCTACCCATAAAGAAGAAGGAGGAGTTCTAATTGGAGTTAATAATGACTTTCATAGTGAGCGGTTGTCCGATGCTGAAGATCTGTGGGTAACTGTTACTTCTCAATTTTTTAAACTTAATATTTGCTGTGTATATATTCCTCCAGGCAACTCAATTGCATTAAACTTGTTTTGTTCCAAGCTTCACGCTATTTTTGAGGATAATCCTGAAGATACATTTTTAATATGAGGTGATTTTAATTTGCCCTGCATAAAACGGTCGTTAGACGCCATAAACAATTACTGTATACCCTCACATTTTTCCGATGTAAATTCTAATCTATTTATTGATACAATTTCTTGTTGCGGTTTAATAGTTTCACAAATATATCTAAAAACACACTTGACTTAATCTTGAACAAAAATTTTATAATCGAGAATCTTATTGTAAGTGAATCACCTCCACTTGTTTCTGAAGATCATTTCCATACAACATTGGTGTTTGACATGAAATTTTTGAATTTTACACGCGACAATCGGAAAAATAATTCGAATATCGAAATTAATTATAATAAAGCAAACTTTGATTTAATTAGGAATAATTTATCTTCTATTGACTGGAATAGTGAATTTCTCAATTTAAATACTTGTCACAGCACTAGCAAGTTTTACGGCAAGTTGCGAACCATCATTGACAAGCATGTTCCAAAATATCCTAAATATAAGTCAAAATCTAAACTGAAATGAGAAGGGTCCCATCATGCATGAACCATAAATTCCTACGAGTTTGTAGTGGCACATTATCAAACAGGTTCCATAACTCATTGAAACCGAACTCTGCGGATCTAGACCGGAATGGTCAATAAACTCTCCCCAAGCTAAGCTGTAAGACACCGTGCCGAGAGCTGGATGGCACTAGGGTTATAGCTGTCGCATACGGTTTCTTTGGGGCACCAGGTCGCACCCCATCGTACTTAGACCTTACTCAGATGCGAGCACGCCTCCCGAAAGCCAACGCAAAGGGAAAAGGCCAAAAACCGATGGTGTGCCTTTCAGTGAAGCTGCCGCTGCAGTAAAAGTTGCGGCAGCACCTACAGGATTCCCGCAGGTTAGGATGGATCCGGACAAGCTTAAGGCAGTCCAAAAAACCGTCCTGGCAGCCTATGATGCAATTCCGGAAGGAGGACCCCAGGTTCGCTTCCTGAAGAGCACGCATAGACCGTGCTTCCTGGAACTAATCTGTGCGGATGACACAAGTGCGAGGTGGGCAAAGGAGATTATTCCAACTCTAATGCCTTGGGAGGGTGCATCTCTCATTGCAATGGAGGGTGAGGAAATACCCAAGCCCTGCGCATGCATCGTCTTCGTACCAGACGAGGACGGAGAACGACTTGAGTCCAAAAGGATCCTTAGTAGACTGAGGATAGGTAACCATGGGCTCAACACGCAACTATGGACTGTCTGGGGAAGCAAACCAACAGACAAGGGGGTTTTATGGACCTTCTCAATGGATCATGAATCCAGAGAAGAGCTCCAAAGGCTTCAAATGACACCCTTCTTTGGGATATTCCGACTCAGGGAAGGGAAAGCAAAGGTATTGGAGAAGAAGCCGGAAGCAACTAGCTCCAATGTAGGGGAACCTTCTTCAGATATGGAGGTTCAGGAAGAGGAACAACCTTCCACAAGTGGAACCAATCCGCTCACAAGGACACCTGTCCCAGAGCGTACGGTACCCACTGAGGAAGGGAAGTCCACGGATCCGGCCATCTCTTCACAATGAAGAGAGAAATAAGGATCCTGCAGGCCAATCTACAACACGCAAAAGCTGCCTCGGCAACGCTGTGTAGAAGAATGGAACAAGAAGGCATTGACATGGCCCTCCTGCAGGAACCCTGGCTAGTAGTATGCTCAGCCTACTTCCCGGGTGATGAAGCTCAAAGTCCACCAAGCATTATAAGCGACGTAGTTGCATATTGCGTTGGAAAAGGATTACAGCTAATAATTGGATGCGATGCTAACGGACACCATACCATATGGGGTAGCAGTAACATCAACATAAGAGGTGAGTCTATTTTAAATTTCATCTTATCTGAGGGTTTAATAATATCTAATATAGGAAATAAACCTACGTTTGTCACTAAAGCGCGTAGAGAAGTTTTAGATTTAACACTCTGCACAGGCAAAATAAGTGAAAGCATAACAAATTGGCATGTGTCTGATGAACCGTCTTGCTCGGATCACAGACATATACGATTTGATCTTAATGTATTTCCTTCAGAACTCAAATACAAATACCCAGAGATACCAACTGGGCAGGATAAAGAGAGTCCATTGGTAGGAATTTAGAAGGAGGTATAGAACTGGTTAAGTGCGTAAAGGCCATAAACTCGGCAGCGGAAACGGTAAGCGAAGCCATAATGGCGGCCTACCAAGAAAACTGTCCGGAAAAAACAAGAAAGAGCACGGGTAACAGTACAGTGTGGTGGAACAATGGATTAAAGAAGCTGAGATCGGAAGTTCGAAGCTTATTTAACAAAGCCAAAAGTACCCAAGACTGGGATACCTACAGGTATAAGCTCACGCTATACAATAAAGAAATACGAAAAGCCAAAAGGAATTCATGGAAAACGTTTTGCGAGGAAATTAGAGATGTCCCGGCGTGCTCTCGAATCCATAAAGTCCTGGCAAAGGATGGATCAACCATAAAAGAAGTAGGTTTCATTAAGAAAGCTAATGGCACTTACACAGAAACCAAAGAGGTGAGTCTTGAGGAACTAATAAACGTCCACTTTCCGGCCTCAACTATTCTGAACGACTCTGTTAGGCAAATTAATCAAGACCATAGGCCAAGTAGGCCACGGCCAATAGATTGGGAAATAGCCACCGAACAGAATTAGATGGGCAATAAATAAATTCCTGCCATATAAGTCCCCAGGGACCGATGGTATATATCCCATACTCTTGCAGATGGGTATGGAAATACTGATAACGTATTTAAGTAAGATCCTCAAAGCCAGCCTGGCATGGGGGGTAATACCGAAAATATGGCAAAAAGTTAAAGTCATATATCTACCTAAAGTAGGTAAAATATCAGACCTAACACCAAAGTCATATAGACCAATAAGCTTGTCCTCCTTTCTACTGAAAACGCTAGAAAGGCTTTTGGACAGGTACATAGGAGAGGAAGTGCTAAAAGATAACACTCTAAGTAATCGTCAATACGCATACCATCCTGGAATATCTACGGACTCAGCGTTGGATGATTTGAATAGGCTTATTTCAAAGTCAATGGAAGACAAAGAAATAGCAATGGCCGCGTTTCTAGACATCGAGGGAGCATTCAATAATGTTACTACCAACTCACTGATAAACGCAATGCGTAGACGAGGCACACCTGCTGTGATATGCAGATGGATAAAGGCCGCCCTGGAGAACAGGATGTATGTATGTATGGATTTTGGGGTAACATTCACGGAGACCTAAAAGATCTATTGTGCCCCCTTACTTCTACTTAGTTCCTGAGGAACGTCTCAGAGACTAGTAGCTCCTTTAGTTCTATTTCCCTGAGGAATTTTAGGATATCTGCTGGCTTCAACTTAGGGAAATGTCCCTCTTCTATCCAATAATCTCCTAGGTGCTGTGCCCTAGGATTCTGAATTGCTGTGCAGTTCGCAAGTATGTGGATGGAGGATTCTTCTTCCATTCCACAAAACCTACAATCTTCTTCCTCCACTATTTTGAGCTTTTTAAGGTGCCCATTCAGGCGACAATGTCCGTTAGGATTCCTGTTAAAACTCTTAGTGCAGTTTTGCTTTGACTTATGCATTCATTTGATCTCAACAGGTTGTAGTCACCCAGAAGAATCTTTGATTGCCTAAGCCCTACTAGATCTTTCCAATTGTCAGATCTTCTCCTTTCTTCGGCTTTACCTATTTCTTCCAATATTACATTGGAGCTGATTCCGCAAAAGGGTTCCGGCCCCCAAAAGGGTATTTCAGTCCCCCTCTTCGCTAGTTCATCTGCTATTTCGTTTTCTTCTATTCCAGTGTGTCCTGGAATCCACAGTAAGGTGACTATATTGTTCTCGCCTAGTTCATTAAGTTTGCCTAGGCATTCCCACACCATTTTGGAACTGATTACACAAGAACTCAGCGCTTTAATGACTGCTTGACTATCAGACATTATGATAATCCTTTGCCTTCTATATCCTTTGTCAATATTGAACTGGGCACACTTTCTTATTGCGTGAATTTCCGCTTGAAAGACACTTGGGGTTTTTCCCAAGCTTTCAGAGTGTTTGGTTCCGGGCCCGTACACTCCTATCCCAGTTCCTTCTATTGCTTTTGAGCCGTCTGTGTGCCATTGAATGGCATTATTTCCAAGTCTGGTAATGGTATTTGGATCCCATTCCTTCTTGTTGCTTAATTCCGTAACGAATTTCTTTGAAAAGTTATACTTTTTCATCATACCATCTTGTGGCATGTCCCAGGAGAACAGGATAGTAATATCTCCTCTGGGTCAAGCTACCATCAAAGCAAGAGCAGGTGGAGGATGCCCACAGGGAGGAGTTCTCTCACCACTACTTTGAGCAACCTTAGTAGACGATCTCCTCAATGATTTGTCCAAGGATGATTTTTATTGTCTAGGATACGCCGATGACATAGTAATTGTGGTAAAAGGTAAGTTTGCTGGAGTAATATCTGAAAGAATGCAGATAGCTCTAAATATGGTAGACAACTGGTGTAAACAAGAGAGACTGACGGTCAACGCTCAGAAAACACAAATTGTCAACTTTACAAAAAGAACAGCACTGCAAGGCCTAAAACCACCAGTGCTAGGAGAAACAGAGATTCCATTTGCCAAAGAAACAAAATACCTAGGGATATTTTTTGATCATAGGCTCACTTGGAATACTCACATAGTGAAAACCACACAGAAAGCTATCATGTCTTTAGGCAGATGTAGAAGACTGTGCGGTAAGAACTGGGGACTCGACCCAAAAATGACCCTGTGGTTATACACAAAGGTTGTCCGACCAATGATAACTTATGGGTCCGTGGGTGGTGGACAAAGACGCAGCAAGTAGGAGCAATAAGGCTGTTGAATAACACACAAAGGCTGGCCTGCCTGTGTGTTACAGGGGCCATAAAAACTACACCTACAGCTGCAATGGAAGTCTTAGTGAATCTGCCACCTCTACACATATTCATACAAGGGGAAGCGAGATCTGTAATGCAAAGATTAATACATAGCCAGGAACATATAAGCCAAACGCATAGTGCCGACAACTGGAAGCTAATCGAGTTATGGGACAGCCCATCGATGCAATAGCTACGAGATATAGCTTCGAAAATAAGTTCAAAGTAACTATACCAAACAGGGAGGACTGGAAAAAAGGTGTACCCATACATGCAGATGTTTTTTGGTATACAGACGGGTCAAAGACGTTAGACGGCGTAGGAGCCGGTATAGTAGGGCTAAAGCAAGGGATAGCCTTCCCAGTAAGCCTATCAAGGAACGTCACAATTTTCCAGGCGGAAATTACGGCGATTCACCACTGTGTGGAAGAAATTAAAAGGCAGAAGAGAACATATCGTTCAATTGCCATCTTCACAGACAGCCAAGCAGCGCTAAAGGCACTCAACTCCGTAGAGGTCAATTCTAAGCTAGTATGGGATTGTGTGCGGGCCCTAAACACACTGGGTGAGCGTAGCAATGTTACGGTAGTCTGGGTACCGGGGCACGAGGGGCATAAGGGCAACGAAAAAGCAGATGAAATGGCCAAGCAAGGCTCATCAATGCCGTTCGTTGGGCCGGAACCCTTCTGCGGCATTGCAAAAACCATAACAAGGAAACAAACAAAGAAGTGGGTCGCCCACAAATCTCTGAAATGGTGGAGGAACTCACCAGGACAGAGGCAAGCGAAACAGTTCATATTAGAACACTCGCCAAAATTTACAGCAGATCTGATGGCCAAAGACAGGAAAGCTGTAGTGGGTCTGTTAACGGGGCACTGTAAGATCAATAGGCATTTAAAGCTGATGGGATTGACAAACGAAGATACGTGCAGGTTTTGTCACCTAGAAGAAGAAACGGCGGAACACATTCTATGTCAGTGCGATAGCCTGGCAAATGTGCGGTTTTTTGCATTAGGCGAAGAAAAGCCAGTGCCATATGGAAGGTTCAGTCTCCACGCTAATAGACTTTTTAAAAAGAGTCAGGCTGGAGAATGTAATCTAGAGTTTGAGAGGACCACAATAGATCTGAAAAGGTCGCAGTGGATTAGGCCAAAAGCCACCTCATAAAATTTAATCTAAAATCTAATCTAATAACTCATTTTGCAAAAACTCCAAATTTCTCTCAATAAAGTATGGCCCTATCAAATGATTGCCAACTATTCCTGCTCAAACATTAACCATGAATCTATGCTGGTTCCTAGTTTGGATAATGCCATGTGGATTCACATCATCTCATAAATGCATATTATGAGAATTAATGACTCCATCTCTGGTGAAACCGGATTCGTCCATAAAGAGAACGTTACTAATAAATGTATTGTCTGCTTATTGTTGTCGCAGAAACCACTAGCTATACTCAAGTCGTGCAGGATAATGTGTGAAAAGGATATAACAGCTGTTCTTGTAGGAAGCGATGAACAACTGATTTCGAGACGTTATGTTCTCTTGATAATTTTCGTAAATTCGTTGATGGTTCATTACCAACTGCATTTAACAAGTCTTGTTCAACTGCCACAGTACGTACGCTTCGTACTGGACCTTCTCCACCTTTTTTGGCAAAAAACTTCTTAAAATTTAAAATTTTGTTTTGTATACATGGAAAATTACATTTACTTATTATACCTGTTTCTCGTAACCTGAGATCAATACGCTCAAACATTCGTCTGTCTGGCAATGCTCTGTTAGGAAAATATTCTGCATAAAGCCTTCTGGCCTCTAAACAGTTACGATAAGCCAGTCCATACATTAAATGCATATCTGCTTACTCAATAAAAGTGAATGCTGCCATTGTAACAGTTAAATTAAGAACTTATGATTTATTGACAAGTACTGACTACGAACTATTCTACACAACGTTTGACAACTAATCCTATGGTTACTTGATAAACGGTAAAAACACTTTTAAAACGTTTTTACCAACTTTCGAATTAATAAGTCGTTAATGTTTTTTATCTTTTGCTATCGTTAAATTATTTTTTTGTAGTACTGTAGGTAAATCTTGGACATCGTATTAATAAGTTAGTTTTACCTCGTTGTGTACTTATAAAAATGGCGAATGCGTAAATTGGTACGTAGTGCATTAATAAAACTGTAAATATTAGCCAAACGGCTTATTTTATCGAATTCTAGCAATAGTACCTTTTCGTTAGCTTAATGTGTGTGGAAGCCAATTTCGATAATTTCATACAGGTCCCTGCAAAATTTTTGGATCACTAACCATTGCGAGTAGTCCGTCCCTGGCTTCAAGGCACTACTGTAAATCTGTTTACCTTTCCAAAATAAACATACACGTACATTATAGTTTTGTCGTAAATTTTGTAAAGATTAAATAACTAGTACAAAAAAATTAGAATAAAAATACAAAATTAAAACCTTGGAGGCCTATAACTCGAAAACGAAGGCCTAATTAGAAAAAGTTTATATGAAGTACTAACATTATTTTGGCTCATATTATACGCTCCTGAATTTTTTCCCATTAGTCCCGGGACACCCTATATATGCCATATAATAGGTAGGTACCAAGTTTTAAAAGTCACAATAAATGGAAAATATACAATGGATCGAATTTTTTGCACCTAAGTGTATATGGAGAACACGAAGAAAATTAAGCAGAGTTTGTTTTTTCAGTTACTTTACACAATTGTTACAACACAGAACTATTTCTCTAAATACAAAGTTTTTTTAGTGAGTTGAAAAATAGTTATTTATGCAACTAGTGTGTAAAGTAACCCTTTTTTGTCGAATGCGACGATCACATTAGTCAAAAAAAGGACTTTACACACGAATTACATACAATATTTTTTCTACTTCCGAAAATGTTATCAGAATACAGAAGTTTAATATTTATGCCGCTAGGACATTTTCGGAATATTTTCTCATTTTATTTTTCCTACACCATTCTTTAAACAAATTGTATTTTGTTTCGTAAATATTCATATATTTTTGGGGCAATAAATCATTAGAAGCATTCTGTGCTAAGTCTAAGATGTTTGGTGGTGTATTTGCGATCTTCTGAGCGATCGTCAGAGGAATTATATGTACCTATCTATTTAGATTTCTAAAAAAGAATCTAAAATAACATCATAGTTTTCTAAAAATGTTCAATAGATACTTGAGTATAAATACTTTTGCTTACCCTAGGTATTGTCGGAAGATCTCAATTTGAATTTCAAATGTCAGATTCAATGCACGAAGAAATGTCAGTCACTCACAGCCAACTTATGAGTACATACCTACCCCAGTACCCAACAATTATTTACTAATAATTATTAGGTATGTACTTTACTGAATTCTATATCTTTCAATCACTGATTTAAAAAAAAACTCACGATTTAATATCCGTTTATTATACCTAACTGTATTTTTGTAAGACTAGGTATAACTACATACAAATTGGCACTTTTCCTTTACGCACTCGAAAGTGTGTCTAAAGTACGTACTTTACGCACGGTAGTAGAAAAACGACATTTTTGTCAAAAAAAAAACTTGCAAATATCTGCACATTCTGCATTAAAAATACTATAATCCCACAAGTTTGGCGACCAAAACATTATTTGCTAAAAAAAGAAGAAAGAAAACCGGAAAACTAATTTTTGCATTTTGCTCCACAATTTTGAAGTTATGTAAAAAGCGTATTCATAGGGCGCGTTCAGCCACGCTAGCAGCAGCGCTCTGTGAAAGCGCTTGAAGGTGGCTGAACGTCTATGCTTTGATGCTCTGCTCTGTGACAAACATCCAACATTATTATTATAAACTCGATGTTATGTTATCAACTAATTATTATAGCTTACCTTCATACAACAATTCTACCATATGCGTTGGTATATTTCCACGCAGTATTTTTCCATCTATATTAAATTCTACAGTTTTATAGGGTTCAATATTCTCCGCCATAATTAAACCTTATTAAACACTAATAATAAAAAAAGTAAATAACAGAAATTTTATCTTAGAGGTTAGAATTTAGAATTGTTGTTTGTTTTTGTTGACATCATAGGTTGACATAACGAACCACTGACCAACTTAGCGGAAAATAAATTTGCTGGAAAAACGGCGACCGCTAGAGCTAGCGCTGTCACTTAGCGGTCAAATTTGCCCACTGCTTACTCTGCGCTTGCCTAGCGCTAGCGTGGCTGAACGCTCCCATATATTTTTCAGTTATTTACAACTTTAACCCCCAACTTTTCTCATTCTTTCAACCCTCACTCCTCCTCGACTGCATGTATTCAGATGTGAATTTTTCCCCGTATGAGTTATCCCTTCTTCTATGTACCCTATGCAAATTCGTTTACGCTGTTGGAATTTTAATGGGAAAAATGTAATTATTACCTTGGTCTACTTATTTCAAAATAATTATTTTCGTCATATTTAGAAACTAATCAGTAAATCCATTTTCACACAAAAATCTATCAACGCCTTCACAAAGGAAAACTGTCTTTATAATCTGAAAATATAGATGAAATGTTTTTCCGTCGATTATAATAATCTAGAAACCAATATCTTCAATGTAAGAGCAAGGTCGATGAAAGTTATCCAATATTACATCGAACTAACTAAAAACCACACCATACATGAACAATTGGAAGTAAAACTTATAGTTTCAATTACTTAAGGTAAACGTGCAAGTTTATTTTTAAATTTCATTTTTTTGTAATACCTGCACGGAAGCCGAATATTAGCTTACCAATGTTATAAACTGTTTTATTGAATAGGCTTTATCCAAAAAAATATTGTTTCTTGGAAAAAATGAAGGTTTTTATAGTAGAAATTTACGTTTTTAAAATATAATGCAAATTTCGCACCAAACGCTAGAATAGTAATGGCGTCTGTATGACATCACACATCTGTAAATACTTTAAATATTCCACACAGTTTGCAAATAAAATTTTTTTTTTATTACCAATTTTAATTATTTCGTATTATGTCATGAACTATATAAGGATAGGGAGTAAGTATCATTTAAACGATGTAAAACAAGAAAATACTATAAAAGTTTGAACCTTGGTTCGAACGATATGCAAAAGGTTGACGTCACACGCTTGTAATCGGTGTTTTAGCTAAGATGGCGGATTGTCATATTTTGATTATAAGTGATTGTTTCAGAATCTTTGTTATCTATAAAATTATTTCAAATTATTATTTCAGTAATTCTTAGTGACCGTCATCATGCCTATTGCACCATAACCTAGAACTTTTAAAGAGTGAATTGTGTTTGTAGTTAGATATCTTTTATTTTAATCATAAAATGACTGACGAAGAATATTATATCTTCTCTGTTGGATGACTGAGGAATAATTAAGAACTCTCCAAGTAATCCTAAAGGCTCAAAATCCCCAAGGTGCAGAATTGGCTTGCAATTTAATGTCTGAAATCTTGACTTTACTGAGAGAAAAAAAATAAAATACTACAACTAAACTGTTTTGTGTGTACATGGAACAATTCAATTTATTGAAGTAGTAAATTTTAAATCAAATCAATATAAATGCTGAGAAAGTCTTTCGGGAACGCATCCTAATGTACGATCTTCAACGAGTCAAAAATATTAATGAAAGACTTAAGATATTCAACATCTGTCATTACTCAATGCACCGTTTTTTTTTATTTGAAAAATGCAAAAATAGTTTATCCGATAGCGCATAAAGTCATTTCAGTGAACGCATCGACAATCGAACAAAAATAGTTTTAATTGAATGCAGCCATATAGAGGAAGCAAACAACAACAAAGCCGGTTGGCAGTGTATTTTTCGTCAAATAAATTAATATATTTAAATTGTAATAAGTACCTTCCAATTCATTATTCGTAGAGCGTGTATCAATAGTCCGACAATTCGTCAACGGGTCTATTACATTTAATTATTGATGATTTCAAAGGGCGATTAACAATTTTTCATTAATTTATCTTACAAACTTGTTGCTTTTTAATTACAGCGAAATGGAGGCTCCTGGTAAAGACAAAAATAAAAATAGAAACTCAAACAAAGCTTAAAAAGGAAAATGCAGCTTATTTGCGCCAAAGAGAAAAGGAAATGCTAGGAAGTTTTTGGATAAGATGACTGAACAACACAAATAAAGTAAACGGGAATATTATGAAAAGAAAGAAGCAGAAATTAAAGTGAAACAAATTACTGATATGACAGAACGACAGAAGCGAAAGCAAAGAAAAGAATGGGAAAAAGCATAAAAAAATACAGAGAAAAAAAAAGGTTTAGCAAATCTAATAAGCAATACGCCACCACATCTCTTCGTCAGCAGATTAAAGATAAACAGATCGATGTTGAAGCAAGTACATCTTATGATAAAGAAAATATACATCCAAATCTCATATCCCCTGAGACATTCTTGCTTGTTAAAGTTCCTAATGAGAAGCCAAATATTTGCTGCAGATATCAGATATGTTGCTGCCAGCCAGACATTGTGTCGATGACGTTTATGGGGACATTTTAGGAACCTTTTTGAGATCTGTGCTTAATAAAAATATGAGGAAATTCAAACTAGAACCAAAGGATTAACTTTGAGCAAATAATTACTATTATTCCCACCATTGCTAAAAAAAAATCGATATTATTATTTTGATAATGATATTGGTGTTTACGAAAAATAATAAGTTTTGTTTTGTATTTTAAATATTTTTGTAGTTGACTTGTCGTTCGTGACATAATTTATTGTTGATTTTCTTACGTTACTTATATTTTTTTCCATTACTTGTTTGTTTATTGATTTTAGGTCAAAAGACTGAAATTGTAAGAACTGACTTAAACTTTAAGAAGATATAACTGTGATTATAGAAGTTTCAGTAGACTGTTTTATGACATTATTAAAGCTTAATTATAAGAAGAATTTATCAATAGTAAGAATGATTTATAATTTTTCTCAAGTGCAATTACTAATATGGCAATATAGATTACCTATGAAGCGTGTTTTTTAGTTGTTATTTTGTAAACTAGGTATAATTTATTTTTTACTAGGGCGTCGGCCCAGCATTGTAGTGGAACGCCTCTAATGCGATAATTACAGTGAAGCAGTGTCGAGCGCGGTTAGTACTTGGAAGGGGGACCCACTGAGGAAGACCGTGTATATAGCCCATACAGCATGCAGCGGAGTAGCAAATCACAGCTCGCAGGCACTATACCAATGAGCACGAGGTATAATGTAGGTATGCGTCTTTCGGAGGAGACGTAAAACCGAGGTCCCGAGTGCATGGATGTGGGTCACGATAAAGAACCCTACCACTGGTTGAGACACCAGTGGTTTCGGCAAAATTTCGGGTTAGGGGTAGAGTGCTCCCGGCGTCGGTAATTAGCCTCAGTTGTAGAAATAGACCGACGTTAAATAACCAAATAAAAAAATTATTTTCTACTTTTTAGTTCGATTTACTATAAGGTGTGTTTTTTTAGTTTTTTTTTAAACTCGATGTCAGATCAAAGTTAAATATGTTTCACTAATATGTCGTAGTCATCGGTCCTTGACGAGTGTGCAAAATTTCGACTTATTCTGAGCGTTTAAAGTGGGTAAAAATCGAGTTTAAAGGTTGCGTTATAAATGGAACACACTATATTTTACTACTATATTGTATTGTCATCGGTCTTTGACGAGTTTGCAGAATTTCGAATTAATCTAAAGGTTTAAAGTGGGTGAAAATCGAGTTGAAAGGTTGCGTTATTAATGGAACACCCTATATTTTATTACTATATTGTATTGTCATCGGTCCTTGACAAGTGTGCAAAATTTCAAATTAATCTGAGCGTTTAAAGTGAGTAAAAATCAAGTTTAAAGGTTGCATTACAAACAAACAAACATACATACATACAAGTGAAGCTTATAATACAGGGTGGGGCAATCTTCTGACATCGGAGGATTACATAGTTGTGGTAAGAGATAAAACTTTAAAATTTTGAGAGAGGTAATACAGTTACTGAGGGCACATTTTGAAAATACTACAGGGTGTTCCAAAACCACGTAGCAGCACAAACTTCCATTTTTTTAAATGAAACGTACTATATTTTGATCAAGAATCGAAAAGATCTCACCGAGAGCGTTACAAAAATATAGCATTCTAATATATTATATGGCCAATTATTGGCAAAAAAGACCTCCTCTTTAACACTCTGCAAAACAGTAAATCAACAGATCTTTGTATTCAATTGGCATTCACATATCATTGGCTGTGCTCAGTATTAATTACTATTTTTATCTGTGTCTCCTTTAATAAAGGGGAAACAAAACGCAAATCAAGCAATATCTCAAAATTTTTAAATGAATCACCCTATAAGTATTTTTACAATTTGTTAGTACAATTAATAATCTTTCAAACGATGTAGTACATTTAGGGTATAAGTTAATGGAAAATCGTAAATATTTTATGATAATGGTCAAAAACAAGCATTTCACGTACACAAATTAAATGGTAGGTATTAAATTTTTACATGCAACGTCTTTGGATGTCTTCGATTGGGATATTTCACAATATACTCTTGAAGCGAGTAAACAATTTTTTGAATATTCTCCTAACACGTAAATTATATTGATCATGTCTTCCTGCGGAAAATTCATTATAGTTATTTATTATTTAAACCTAACAACACAAACGAAGAATACAGCCATATTTCTTTGACATTTATTAGTAGATACTATTTTGACAGTAGTCCACTTGATATAATCAAAAATATGGCTTGATTATGTTTCGCCCTTCCTCAAACAAGCCTATAATAACAATTCTTGAAAGTGAAACATGCATAAATATAACATTTTTGGTAATTCCAGGTACCTACGGTATTAACAAACATTTTATTTGACTGATTAGATATAGATGTATCCAAAATAACAATTAAAATTTATGCCTTAGAAATGTTAAAATTTACAAGACATTGCATGTAAAATACTTGTAACTTATACCCTAAATGTACTACATCGTTTGAAAGATTATTAATTGTACTAACAAATTGTAAAAAGACTTATAGGGTAATTCATTTAAAAATTTCGAGATATTGCTTGATTTGCGTTCTGTTTCACCCCGTATTAAAGAAGCCTCAGACAAAAAAAGTACTTAATTAAAAATGAGTACAGCCAATGATATGTGAATGACAATTGAATACAAAGACCTGTTGATTTATTTTGATTTACTGTTTTGCAGAGTGTTAAAGAGGAGGTCTTTTTTGCCAATAATTGGCCATATCTTTTTAAAACACCCATATAATATATTAGAATGCTATATTTTTGTAACGCTCTCGGTGAGATCTTTTCGATTCTTGATCAAAATATAGTACGTTTCATTTAAAAAAATGGAAGTTTGTGCTGCTACGTGGTTTTGGAACACCCTGTAGAATCGAAAGTATTTTCAAAATGTGCCCTCAGTAACTGTATTACCTCACACAAAATTTCAAAGTTTTATCTCTTACCACAACTATGTAATCCTTCGATGTCAGAAGTTTGCCCCACCCTGTATAAAGGGTATAAAAACTTTGATAAATGAATTCCTTTTCACTATATTTGACTGCATTAAGTATATAATCTTACCTAGACGCCTGCCTTGAGTGTCCTGATTTTACCGACCCTCTAGGTGCTGGTACTGCATCAGATTCTTTATGTCCAGGAGGTAATATAAAATCAGTTTTAGAGCCTACCCTGCTATGACCAGGCTTGTGAGGTGGTCCGCTGGAATCAAATATTTGCCCTTGCGAGTGAGCCCTTTGATGACCACGCGCACCTTTCAATGCTGATCGTCCCACTACTACAGCCGAACTACTACCTAGAGTTGTATTACCTCCATGGCTGACGCTCCGAAGATGCCCTCTTGCTTCTGGTGATCGGGTCGGTTCCGGAAAAGTATACGTAGAACATTGTGCGTTAGATGATGAAGCTGGAGTCTCTGCTGGTGGGTTGATGGTAATTTTTTCTCCGGTATTGTTGATGTTCGACATGTCAAATCTGAAATAAAAACAAAGACAAATATTTAATAATTGCAGTAGTCAGTGGAGCAGGCGAGAAAGTTATGAAAACGCCAATAGAAAGAAAAACTAAATAATGATAAAATCAGAACAAGATAAGTAAATGAAAATTAAAATGACAGATAGGACAAGTCTATGGATTGATATACCGAAGAAACTATACCTATACCTACATTAAAAGAACCTAAAATATTTACAAAGCTCGAACAGTTTGGGTGTCTGCTATCCGTTTTTGAGCTAGATCTGTAGCCTGATTAGATTTAAATTAGACCTATTCCAGGTATTTAAGAGGTTGGCAGACAATCACCCTGCACTTGCAGATAATTTGTTCCGCCACCTCATCTGCATGTTCAACTGCCCATCTTACAGATATTATGGTATCTGAGTGAGCGGTGTGAAGTGAGAATTCCTGTGATTACTCTGAGAATAGATTTCTGAATATCAATGAGAAATTTCGCGTCGTGAGCAGAAGGTCGTAATAGCCTTTACCTACTACCAATATGTAATATCAAACATTACGATACTGATATGAGTTCCGTAATGAGATTAATTGGAATGAACGTGTCAAAGTTGACAGTTTGCAGTTTTTCGTATCTATTGCGGGATTTAGCGGGTACTAGGGTTTGTATTGCATTATTTGCAGCAAGTTCTATATAAGAATCCACACTTTCATAGTCGGATACAATTATACCAAACTGAAGTGAACGCGTCAAAATTGACAGTTCGCAAAATAAATCAACAATGAGAGCAACGCTTGCTTGTTACATGATTCTAATATCATTAATTTCAAGAATATTGACTAATTTTGAGTAAATAATTAACATTATTGGTAGTAGGTAAAATAATGTACTATATTCGTATCGTAAATTCATATTACGATATTCAATGGGTCATCAAACTCGGCCTAACGACCTCGTTTGACAAATTTCCCATCTCATTTCGTAATATGAATCTTTACGACACTCATATCGTAAATATCTAGGATATTTTTCCCGTTTTCGTACTTTTTCTACTTTTTGGGATGCATACCACAAAATGGTTCGAGTCCGATAAAGAGAGGCTCCTTCTTTTGCGAGACCATCGGTAATCTTGTTTTACAATTCCTTCATGCTCTGACACCCATAACAAAATTACTTTAGTTAAAAAGTTTAGACATCAGAGACTTTAAAGCAGCCTGTCTATTAGACGCAGAAATATTCTGGCCGAGTTGAGGCGTTTTTTCGCTTTGAATATTGTTGCAGTGTTTCCCAGGGCTGTTTATATCCTAGTATTAGGACCTGTAACCCCTATTCCTACTCCTTCGTATATTTTTAAACCATCAGTATACTAAGTGAAGGCCCCTCATGTAATTAAAGCGATTTCGTTTTGTGTTAAATCACGCTCTTTGATAACAACATCTCGGATAATTGTATATGTTGAGAGGTTGAGAGAGAGAGAGAATCAAAAAGGTTGAAAAATATACAATTAAAATGTTTTGCTTGTATTTAAAAAAGGATCCTTTTTGTAGTTTATTTTTTTCTTTCGGTTATTTAAAGGCTGTCCATTTCTGCGACTGAGGCTAATCACCGACACCGGGAACACTCTACCTCTAATCGGAACTTTAAATGCAATCTAATTAATTCATCATAAATAAATTATTAACCCTTCAGATATTGATCATTATTTTATTGCATACAAAGGATTTTATCCTCGACTGTTGTATAATGTACCCATTATACGTCTGTTTGCTCGACCTTAATAATACCCATTAATCACTGCTGTCTTTATGCTTCCTTGATTTAGCTATAATATTATATTGTTTTGCTACAAACAATCGACTTTTAAAATCGTATCGTGTAAGCCACTAAATATTTTCAATTCAGTTCTGTACATATAAAAAATTTTCAAAAGTGAATATTCCTTGACCAGATTCGAACCCGGGACACGCGGTTGGAAGGCAGTAAGCATCTACACTGAACCGTCATCAACTTGTAACGTGCGCGTCGTATATCTGTTTTTTAACATCCTACCATGTTTTTTGATCAACTTATAAATCGAAGTAGCTTTTGAAACAAAATAAATTTGACTCAAACCTGTCATCATTATTGTTTGTGTGCATAGATTTCTCAGTGTTTTCATATTTTGTGTTAAAAACCCAAGTAAAAATGGATATAGAAAATGACTTATCTTTTACACCACCAGAAATTTTTAGAGAAGCTGCTGAAGTTGCCTCATTAAATTTATTGCCGGAAAAGTCAAGGAGAGTACATAATATGGCCTATGCATTTTTTTGAACTGGCAAACGGAAAAGAAAACCACTTCATTTTCTGAATCGACTTTGTTAGAATACTTTACTGAATTATCCGCAAAATATAAATCTTCAACGCTATGGACCCATTATTTAATGCTTAGAAGTACGATCACCTTACATCAAGGTATACATTTAGGAAACTTTTTCTAGCGAAGATATCAATAACTTTTTAACTAAAGTATCTGATGATCAATACATAGCAATAAAGGTAAGACATTAAGTAAATCTTTCACATAGTTATTTCATTACATTCTGTAATTTAAGGTTGCTTCAATAATGGGAGTAATGGGTGCATGTAGAAGTAATGAGTTGTATGAAATGAAAATAACCCATTTAGAAGATATTGGATCATCTTTTTTGGTTAATGTGCCAAATACCAAGACAAAAATTTGCCGAAAATGTATTGTTACGGATAACTTTTACAAAACATGCAAGACATAATTTATATAAGTCTTCGACAAAATCATGTAACCAGTTACACTAGTATATTATTAAACGAACAATTTATGATAGCCATTATCCACGCAGGGTGACGTTTGCGTCCCGAGCCGTAGGCAAGGGGCGCTAGTCACCCGAGTGAATAATGGCCATGAATTGCGAGTAGAATTCTATACTTGATCCACGACCCTTGATTTCTTTATTAAATTCAAGTAAATAATGCGAGTGTAGAACGGAAAGTAATAATTTGGTATTTGGTATTATTAACGACTCTAACGTCAAAATTAATACTCTAGTGAATTATGAACCATATACCTTTTGTTAGGAGGTAAAATATTGACTTATTATTGAGTGGTCGTGGACACATTTTTTTTTTAATTACCAAAATGGTAAATGTACAACTCAGAGAATTGGAATAAACAAAGTTACAAAAATGGGAAAGAATATCGCTGCTTCCCTGAAATTTCCGAATCTAGATCAATATTCTGGGCACAGTTTCCGTAAATCTTCTGCAACAATACTGGTTGGCGCAGGCGGGAATATTACTGCTCTCAAAAGACACGGTGGATGGAAGTCCACCGCCGTGACAGAAGGCTACATAAGACGACTCCGTCAAAAATAAAACCGATACGGCCAACAAAATATTATCTCCAATTCAACCAAAAGTAAACCGAACGAATCAATATACATATAATTCAAATGTTTCGACAAGTCACCAAAACAGTAGTCTTGATGTTAATTCTATCCCTGCGATTAACTTGACCAATTGTTCAAATATTACAATTATTAATAACTATAAATAAATACATAGATTTGGTTATTACGTATGAGATATTACACGATTATTATAATTTTCGATAACTATATGTAATGTGTATAAATGAACAATTAGTCTAGGAGGAATCGGCGCATGAGTACCGAAAACTATTTGACCTCAATTTTTTTATGCGATCCTCTTCAAATTGCCCTCCTTATGATATAAATGCATGTTGCCATGGCGCAACCCGGTGCCATATTGTTTAAACCGAAATTGTTTAAACAATTGCAAGGAATTGTTATTTTTCAACCGGACAAATTTTTTTTATATTCTTTATTGAAATACCAATAAAAAAGGTCCTATGACTTTTAACGATAAAGTTGATATTTTTAAAGATATGAATTTTTAAAGGTTCGAAAACTCTCAAATTTAGGTACTTTCGACCCATGAAAAATATATTTAAAAAAAACATAATGTCTAAGTAATATTTTTTTTTAAATTCTCTATACAATTGTTAATAATATTGTTAAAAGAGATTTAAGAAAATTTCATTGTTTATATCTTTTTTTTAATTGTTAATTCCGCGCGCTCACAAGTATGCTTCGCTTACCTTTAAGTATCGCTGTCTCTCTCTGACTCATGCGTTGCATCGGCCTCTCTGTGTCTTGAATCATTATTTATCATTTATCTTGAAAACTATCAACTTTATCAAGATTGTTAAAGAGAGCAATGTTATTAATAATTAAATTGTCTACAATTTGTTTTTAATACATTTTTTTCTGAAATCAATTTTTCAAAAGTTATTTAAGCATAAATCGAAACATGTAATTAAAATTACTTTTTTATCAGTTTATATTACTTTTTTGTTATTATTATTATTGTTGATATAAAGCCAAAAATTACTATATATACTAATAATGCTAATGATAATATACTATACTATATATATACTAAAGATAAATGATAAATTATGATTCTAGACAGAGAGGCCGATGCAACGCATGAGTCAGAGAGAGACAGCGATACTTAAAGGTAAGCGACGCATACTTGTGAGCGCGCGGAATTAACAATTAAAAAAAAGATATAAACAGTGAAATTTTTTTAAATCTCTTTCAACAATATTATTAACAATTGTATAGAGAATTTAAAAAAAAATATTACTTAGACATTATGTTTTTTTTTAATATATTTTTCATGGGTCGAAAGTACCTAAATTTGAGATTTTTCGAACCTTTAAAAATTCATATCTTTAAAAATATTAACTTTATCGTTAAAAGTCATAGGACCTTTTTTATTGGTATTTCAATAAAGAATATAAAAAAAATTTGTCCGGTTGAAAAATAACAATTCCTTGCAATTGTTTAAACAATTTCGGTTTAAACAATATGGCACCGGGTTGCGCCATGGCAACATGCATTTATATCATAAGGAGGGCAATTTGAAGAGGATCGCATAAAAAAATTGAGGTCAAATAGTTTTCGGTACTCATGCGCCGATTCCTCCTAGACTAAATAATATATTGTATGAAATATTTGTTAGAATAAAATAATAGTGTTTCTAATAATGTAAAATTTCTTTCCAACAAATAAAAAATATAACAAAAATACTTAGTAGTCGTGGATAAACTATAGTATTCTACTCGTGTATCATGGGTTATTATTACCTCGGTGATTTATGCCACTCGCTTGTGGCAGTAAACTTCACCTCGTGAATAATAACCTCCATTATACGTTCGTTAAATAATATACTATTATATTTCATTGCATAATATAATAATTGTGATACTTGAGAAGCTTTTTTTTTATTGGTTATTTAACGTCGGTCTATTTCTGCGACTGAGGCTAATCACCGACGCCGGGAGCACTCTACCCCTAACCGGAAATTTTGCCGAACCCACTGGAGTTCCAACCAGTGGTAGGGTTCTTTATCGAGCCCAACATCCATGGACTCGGGACCTCGGTTTTACGTCTCCTCCGAAAGACGGCATACCTACATTATACCTCGTGCTCATTGGTATAATGCCTGCGAGCTAAGATATGCTACTCCGCTGCAGGCTGTACGGGCTATTTACACGACGGTCTTCCCCAGTGGGCCGGTCACCCATCCAAGTACTAACCGCGCTCGACACTGCTTCACTGTAATTATCGCATCAGATGCATTCCACTACAGTGCTGGGCCGAATTAAAGTAAAAATTGTGGTATAAAACGATTTTTCATAAATTTTATATTTTCTTCAATACTTGTCCGGTCCCGGACTTTTGCCGAAGTCAGTATGTTCTTATAATTATGCTATTACTATTTTCATTAAAACCCCAAGTACCTACAGACAATTCTAAATTTCTCATGTAATTGATGCAGATGACCTTTTTTTTTCTATTGTTGTGTTTCTCCACTTTGAATATTTTGTAAGGTTACTTCCTTATTTTAAAATCTTCGAATTGTTAGTTATTTTGTAAATTAAGATTGGCTGGCGCACCCGAGAGTTGACAGTGCAATCGAACACGCTCGTGTACTTCAGGGAAATAAAAAATTGAGCGCGTTTGTGTTGGCAGCCCTCAACATAACCAACAATATCAAACAGAATAGAGAATTTCCAGACGAGCGTAGTTGTATTTTTGTAGTAACAATCGATATTTTGAATCGATAACCAAATATCGATACCATAAGTGTTAACTGTCAAGAGTGTCAAGAGATATGTAAACAAAGTCAAACTTGCTAAAAGTTTAACTCTAAATATTAATAAAAAAAATTTATATTAGACCAAAAATAAAACTACCATCTGCCCTAAATGTCTATATTTTCAAATTTCATGACTCTGTAGTCATATCATAAAAAAGAAAGGTCAAGTTTGTATTGAAAGCAACAAAAGATAAACTGGTTATGTAGCCTATTCCTACATCTATCTGCTTACACATCAGGATCTTTTGGAGTAGAGCCGTCGAATGCCGTTTGTTAACTTTTTGTTTAATTCAAATTAATAGTGTGGCCAATTTGGTATATTTAGAATACAGATACAAACAAAACAAAAGTTAACTGTGTTTTTTCAAACGCAAAATAAATAGGTAGAACACAAAGTTAGTTTATCAGCAATATTAACACCATATAACACACTAATCTAACCTCATAAACTTTAATCTTTTTTGTTGGTACCCACATTGAAAATTGCATATTGCAATAACTGTGAAATGTAAAACGATTGTCAATAATTGCAAGCAAGGCCTTTGCAAGATCAAGGTGTTGCTGCAATACATTGAAAGAATTGCGAACTGTAAAGTGGGCTTTATTACTGAAAAAATTTTCGGTGCCGAAAAGTGCGCAATGAGTATAAAAATTGCCAAACCCCAAGTCCAATCGAACACAAAACCACTCGATACAAACGAATATTAACCAGAACCATTTTTTATATCTTTATTTCAAAGTTTCGGCTAGGTATTAAAAAAGTGAGTCCCTATCTTGAATGTATATAAACTGATTTTTAATTTTACTCAGAAAGTGTTGCTGCAAAAAAAAATTATCCATACTTTTTTGTTAAAATTTCTAATCTTTGTCCGATTGTTAGTCGTATCGGATGAATGAAAATGCCAATATTCATTGCTTGGAAACAACCATACGTTTTAATAACTAACAAAAATAATGATCACACAAATTAACACTAATGACAGTCGCCTTGAGGATAAACAATCATTTGGATAGATTTTAGATTTGCAATTTGGTTGTTTTGTATTGATATAGCTATTAGACCTTAGCAATTGAAACAATGTCGAAGAAATTACCAAATCAAAATAAAATTAATTCAAACACGATTAAGATAACTATAAGAACCAAGTGTTGTGCAAAGAACGCATGTTAATCATCAGATTCATTAGAGCGAGACGTCACGTGGACTTGCCCTACAATATCCCAAAAAAAAGCAGATCGTAAAAAAGTTAGGTTAAAAAAGATCCGATGACGGATAAAAGTTGATCATTTATCAACTTTTTCCCACGACGGACGTTAGTTAAAACTTTCGGATAATCGTATCGTCTGATGACGGATCTGTGGAAATCTACCGTAATTTGCAGTTCTACTCAAATTTGTAACAGCGCAGCAAAAAGCAACACTTGTGTTTATGCGCACTAAGCTCAGGCGGGACCCGATTCAAATTGCTGTTGGAAAAGCATGGATTACACATGTAAGAACGTGCTGTCTCCGCCTCATTATTTTTAAATTTTCAGTTAAAGAGAATTCCGGCATGGAATCAGATTGGAGTTCATGCCTTTAATCTTCTCTATCAAATGCTCTTTGTCGTTGTATGTTGAATATGTTGTTCTTGGTAACAGCTAATATTTAGCTTCACTGATGATATAACAATTTTTGATCTCATACAACATTCCCCACTTTCTTTGACAAAGCCGCAAAACACTTGCCTTGCTTCATCACTGTCTGTTGCAGGAGTTGCGCGCACAGCGCTTCTCTGTCACTATCACCGCTTGCAATGAAATATGTATCTATATCTAAAATCTAGGAAACTATGGATTCGATCAACTATTCAATAAGGCAAACTAATACGGTTAGATTAAAAATAAAATAAGCTTTCATTTGACATTATACACGATTAAATAACTGATGAGAGTATATTAATAACACACTCACATGTTTATACCTGACAAACGCATAGTTGCGCAGAGGGGGAAGTAGACTAGTGTACGATTTTTATAAATAAGCTACTAGAGCAGTAGATTGAATAAATAGTATATTCTTCAGCGAGTGTAGAATAATAGCCATTCTACACAAGTAAAAGACTATACTATCTCCAGGACTATGCATAGAAAAAATTCTTCCAGTGAAAACCTAACCTCGATCGCCCGTGTAAGAGTCTAGTACAATATCTCTACCACTGAGCTATCGAGCACATTTATTTATGAAAATGTAAAGAACATACATATAGATAAGTCATATTTTTAATAGAATCCTTTACATTTTTAAATGAAATTATAATATTATTAGGAATAATTATAGAGATACCATAAATATTGGTAATTGAACATATTAAATCTTCACTGTCGCTACTGGTGATTTCTGATAATCATAGAATGTGATTGGCTAACGAGAGTAAATTATTTTTTGATTCTTCACTGGAGTGAAGAATTTATATCATTATTCGGCTAAATACGTAAAAATAATTTGTGCATTATTATATAGTCGTGGAAAAATTAAATTATTTAATATCGGGACGCAGTATGGCTAGGCAACCCATTTGCGTTGGGTCAATACGTACATTATCTATCATTTATTTCTTATCATTAATAAATAACATATATTTCTTATTCCAGATCTTAGACTATTCTTAATGGTACTTATTAATTTATACGGTATTTATTACCAACAATTTACCTGAATTAAGAGCTTCGTACCTAATTCTAGTTTATGATAGGACATAATAGATATTTTATTCGATATCTAGATTTAAATATATCAGTTGTCAGATAATTTTTATAGACTGCCGGAATTTTAATCTTTTCCAGAAAATTACGCGACAATAACCTCACCGCGTTGGCTTCAAATTTTTATAATTCCAGATTATATTGAACTGCGGTATTGTGTATTACGATAATAAAAAATGTAATATTTTTACGATAACAAAGCGGAAATTGTAAGTCCGCCAGCATTTGTTTTACTGCCTTTTAATTATATAGCATACTAATTTGCTAACTAAACGCATATAAGGCGCAAAAAATAAACAATTATTACGAACATAATATATAGACATGGATTGGCAACGCTGTGATAAGTTGAAAAGACGTGTATAATTGTTCTGAATCTAACCCGAAAATCGAGCGATACAGAGAAAATTATTTGCAAACAACCGATACACGGTGAAAATAAAGTTATACATTTAGTGAAACGTGAGTTAAAAGCAACAGAAACCAAGAAAACACGGACAAAAACAACAATATAAAAACTAAAAGTAAAGGTGGATTCATGCAACATCAATTAAACTAAAACTAATTTAAGATTAAGATTAAATTTAATATAAGAATATTCAGCTGTTCATGCAACATAAATTAAGAAATTAATAAACTGCCCAGACATGCGCATTTCGTTCAATTATATGTCAACAATAGCTAACCTCAAATTATTTTGTAGAAATATCCTTTTTATTTTTGGATTTGATAGCGTTTATTGAGTTGTGAGATTGATATGATATCAAGAAAGAAGCGTGGACTAGTGCTCAGTGCAATAGTACTTTATGGAAGCTACTGCGCTATTAGAAATCGTAGGATTAGGAGATTCGGCATAAAACCTATCTTAAAATTACGAAGCAAACTTGGAGAGTTTGAAAAGCTTTTCCATTACATAAAAGAGAATGATGAGGTTGAATTCTTTTCCTACACAAGAATGACACCCAAAATGTTCCAGTTTCTCTTGAATATTATATCCCCCGATTTGGGAAAGTGTCCCAGGCGAAAAAATGCTTTAAAACCAGAACTACGATTAGCATTAACCCTACAGTGAGTGAATTTCTTGTGTTTTTAATATTTTATTATCATTTTATTTCGTACCAACAATATTTTCAGTTTTCTTGCGGAGGGATTATCAATGAAGGAAATAGGAAGAAATTATTATGTTGGAAAATCAACTACACGCTATATTATAAGAGAAACTTGCGACTCGATTTGGAGACGGTTGTCTCCTTTATTTTTGCCTTCTCCAACTGAAGAAGATTTTCAAAAAATTTCGGAAGGATTCTTCCAAAAATGGAATATTCCAAATTGTATTGGTGCATTGGATGGCAAACACTGCCTGATTCAAGCACCTTACAAGACAGGCTCTGAATATTTTTCGTACAAGAAATCATTTAGGTAATTAATATACTCCTTACTAAATCTATTTTATCATTAGCCCATTTATTATTTTAGTCTTATCCTGATGGCATCATGTGATGCATTCTACAAATTTTCAATGGTTGATATTGGTGCATTTGGGTCTTTGCATGATAGCCAAGTATTTAAAGAGTCGACATTTGGAAGTTTATTTATGAGGAAGCAGCTTCCAATTCCCCAACCCAAACTGTTACCACAAACATCAACCACATTGCCATGTTTTCTGGTTGCTGATGAAGCATTTCCACTTAATGAAAACATCATGAGACCATATCCTGGAACACAATTGCCATTGGACAAAAAAATTTTTAATTATAGACTCTCTCGTGCCAGAAGAACAATAGAAAATACTTTTGGTATATTGGTACAGAGATGGAGGATATTGAGAGGACCCATTATAGCTGATATTACATCAGCTAAGCTAATTGTTCAAGCATGTGTAGCATTGCATAACTTCATACAATGCGAAGAAGAATGTTTGTCAGAAGATGAAAAAAAGTATTGTCCTACAGGGTATGTAGATGTGGAAGGACATAATGGTAATATTGTATTGGGACAATGGAGAGTGGATCAAAGTTGTTTACGATCAGTAGGGAGGCGGGGAGCAAATAACTCTGCAAGATTCATAAGAGCCAATAGAGATATACTTAAAGAATATTTCATGTCTCCCATTGGAAGTATCCCTTGGCAATTGGAGCACACTCAGAAAGGTTCAGTCCCATTATTACTATAACAGATTGCTTGTGAAATTAAATAAAACAAATATTTATAGATAAACATGTCTTTTATTTAACAATTAAAATTATATTTATCCTAGAGTTCTCTTAAAAATGAAAATAAATAAAATGTTTTGAAAAAACATGGAAGTAAAAAACACATCTTAAATTATACAAATTATAAAAATTACAAAATCACAACAAAAAGTGAAAAGATATTATAATTGTACTTATGAAACTTAAAATCATGAAAATACAAAAATAAAAAGTAGATAAATTAATACTCAACATATTTGTCTAGTATCTCCAAGATTTCTATTTTGGCTCTAGACTTTTGTTTTTTATTTTTAATGGACTGTATGCTCTTACCAATTGACTTGCCAAAAAGATAATCCTCATCTTCAATATCCTCTGAAGATTCAAGGTAAGCACCTATTTTATCAAAGGCTTTGGATACACTATCTTCAATGTTTCTATTGGAGGATTTCTTTTTCCCTTTAAAGGTTCTCATATTTTCCTTATTTTCCTGAATAATCTTTCTGGTATCAATAGCAGCTTTTGATTGAACTATTTCATCAGTTGAAGCAATTGGTATGCCTGCATGATCAGAATTACCTGGAGTATCTTCCAATTCAGTAAATTCATCTACTTCAATAATGACCTCTTCACTCCAGATTGGGGACTGCTGAGATTCTTCAGAGATTTCTGAACTAATACATGGCGATGAAGAGATAGATACATTGCCCAGGGTCCTAGAAAGAAAACATTTATACTTTGAATAGTAATAAATTTAATAACATAATAATTATTTTTAAATCACAAGTTTCAATCTGATTGACGAATTGCAAAAAAAGCTTAACAAAATAAAGTATGTACTTTAAAATAAGTATTTTTTTCTAAAAAACCAATATATAATTAAAGCTATTATATGACCAGGTATGAACAATACCATCTTCAAAAATTGATTAGATGAGGCCTTTACTTGACGAATATCCATACCAAACGGTGGAATAAAACAATTTAATTTGTTTAAATCTTCATTATATTTTCATATTTAAATCTATTACCTTCTTGGAGAATAAAATTGATCTAAAAACTGCATTTTTTTGAAATGAGGCCATGTATTATATGCACCAGAGCCGGATGGTGTTGTTTTTTCTTTCCTCTTTTCACTGGCATAACGATTTCTTAGGATGACCCACCTGGCTGATACATTTTCAGCTGAAATCATTTTGACATATTTTATATTTATTAATGGATGTCAAAGCATCATATATATATACTTACCAGTATCATTCAAAATCTCCGAAATAGTTTTCCAGGCATTTTCTCTGGCTAATTTGTTTTTGAAATCTATATGTTTTTTATTGTAGATAAAAGAAAAGTGTTCCACAAGTTCAATAAGCTGTGCATCTGTATCCATTATTATCTGATTCTGATGCACAGACCACCTATGTTCTGATGATATGATATAACTACTACTCAAAAATGTCAAGTAGGAAATTTGCTTGAATTGAGAAAAATATTTTTGTAATTGTAAATTATAAATCAATAGAAACATAACCCTAAACGAGTTCCGGGATTGACGCATGAGTTATATCAAATTCATGGAAGAAATTAATTTCTTAGTTGAAAGTTGGCCATCATTCTTACATTTAATTTAAATCTTAATTTCTTAGTTTCTTGCATGAACATCTACATTACATTACAAGGTTTTATCTTCTTAGTTTTAGTTTTAAATTAATCTAAGTTTTAATTTTTGCTTGCATGAATCCACCCCACCTTAAGTGTTAAACTGATAATAATGTTAAGAGGTGTCCTATCCGTCGGAGAAACTCCTGCGGGGCAACGGTGAGAGACAAGGAAAGACAATCCGCCTAATTTTAGACCGTTTACGATATTCAACGCACACGCTTGCCTTGTCGTCGGATATATTCCAGGGCCCGGCTGGTAACTCCTACTGGATCGGAAAATTTACTAAAATTGCTGATTTAATGAAAAGTGTAACGCTGCTGGTAGTTATTCTAGATATTTGCGCATGCCTCACGGCTACGGCTCACATTGTAGTTTTACGCCATTTTACGGTTCATGTATGTTGTGCTTCAAGTTTGTTGTTGAAGTGTGAATTAGTTAATATTATCTTTCAATAATTATTATCGAAAAAGACAATGTCCAAATCGATTGTGAAGGAATGTAATGTATATAGTGAACTCGGTAAGTTTAATTTTAGTAAAATAAAACAAAACATGTTTCATAACATAAAAAGTGACAAATTACTAAAGTAGTTTTTTGTTTTTACAGCTTTATACTTCCAATCCAGGAAGAACAGCTTTTAATTTGATGGAACGAAGTGTGAACAAATGCTCGGATTTGAAGAGGTAATTTTTTACACATATATTTATTGAATGTTATTAAACATGATTATGTTCTAGATTATAAACCAAAGAAGTTAATGGACATTTGTTTGTATCAATTGTATCCCACAAGAAATAATTCCATCTTCAAGCAAATAGTGTGCCTAAGAAGTATTGGAGAGCATTAAAGCCATTCTGAGTGGTTGGTGGTTGATAATCTTATGAAAAGTAATATAAATCTTATATAGTATAATTATATTTGCAAATAATATAATTCTTTGCAGATACCAGGATCATATGGAACCATCTATGGAGACTCCCTCCTTAATAAGTGCCAATAAAAGTCTACTGGAAAAAGGTCGAACAATTTTCAAAGGTAAACAGTTTCGAGAAACAAAATAAATATTCAAACCTTCATAGTACTATGTGTTTGAGCTAATTAAAAATGTTTATAAATATATTGATGATAGTCATATTGTCCTCAAGATTGACTAGATTAAACGATGAAATAAAACAATTTAGTTTGTTTAATATCATCGATTAGTATGGATCTTCATCAAGTAAAAGCCTCATCTATTCAATTTACTAGATTGGCATTGTAAACTACACTTTGTTATTAGTATGTAAGTTTTGGTTTCTAGTTAGTTTTATTTGTAGCAACCTGTAAAAGTCAATGTTTTTCGCATTTTTTAATATATACATAGCTGCCTACAGTACCGGTTGATCAATTTGTTCAAGTTTTTAAAAAAATCTCGATACAACTGTTTTCCTTGAAACTTAAAGGAAATTTTCACCTATTGTATATTTATATTAAATACATTTGTGTGCTTACTAATATCACTTTTCTTATTTGCAGAACTTTTATGAAACAGTTGACTGAAATAAAAAGTTGAGACAAAAGATATAAAAATTTCAGTCTCATTTGATCATTTCTTTGATTTATCATTATTTATTTTATCCTTTTGCTTTTTACATCATTGTGTTATATTTAATTATTTCTGCAATCCATAGTGTGAGCTCACTATTTCTATATTTGTTTTTTAAACATGCATTTTTATTACTGTTGATGAAAATTATAATCATATTATCTAATTAAAAAGTTTTCATCACCTTACAGCGCATGCTGATTCTTTTCAAAATTATTTACTCAAATTTTATTTATTAACTATTGTATTGTTAAGCTCTTATATTATGTCTTTCTGTTTGTCTTGAAATAAATGAAAAAAAACGATCTGTTTATTGTGTTATTTTTGGTAATGAATAAAAGAGTATAAACTGGTTGATTATTGTTTAATTCTTCCCACTTCAGGCATTGTATGGTCTATATTTTGACATTTCATTTAATCTAACTTGACTATTTGAATGTTATTAATATAATATCAATCAAACGTTGAGTTACTTTAAATGAAATATCAAAAAATGGACCATAAATACCATTTTGCAATAAATGAAAAATTGCAGTAATTTTGAATATGCCGCCAAAAACTTTTAATTACAGGAATCTACTTTTTCGGCAGTTAGCGAGGACCACAACCATGTAAAAGGTGTTAGAGCTTACTTTTCCGACCTGTAAGATGGCGCCACCCGTCAAAATTAATTCGTCGTAGGGAGCGCGTCAGTCAGATGCCTATCTATAAGTATGTTATCTGTGGCTATGATTTCGAATAATTTAAATCGTGCGTCGCTCAGCAGTGTGTAAGTAAAGTTCTTCCAAAGTTAATGTAACGACGGGCGTGAATAAATTCGACCTGTATTATTGTGTTGTTGACCCAATATAAAGAATAATTTTGATTTATACATTTGATAAAAATATAATTAAACAATACATTTCAGAAAGTGATATCTCTAAGATATACGAATAATATACGTAACCGAAAGTGAATGAAAAATGAAAATCGCATAGGTACTTCTTAATATTTAGAAATAAAAATAAGCTAACCTAACCATAATTTCACTTTTTCACTCAACTTCTTTCAATCATTTATTTTAACTATAGTTTATTTCAGAAAGGTATATGGTAATAAAACCTCATTAGGTATGCAAAGGGAGCACAGAGTGATCCAACGAATATTTAAGCCATTTTCATATTTTGGCATTGATTTCATTGTAAAATTCTTTCTTTTTTCAAGTGCAGGTAGTACCACCCGGGTTGGGGTCAATATATGAGTTTAGCCTATTGTTATCCATTCACAAACACTGAAAATAGTATGCCAAAGGCGTGCCGGTAGGATACTCGTAAAAAGGAAAGAATTTAATTTTAACAGAATAAAAATTAGGCATTATGCACATAGTATTAGGTACACTTATTTTTTATTGAACATTATACAAATAATACATACATACATTATACAGAAATTAAATTATAAAAAATCATAATATTCTTCGTCACCTGAGGAACTGTCATCTCCTCTTGACGTTATAATTAACGGAACGACGGTCCGATCGATCAAGTAGTCAAGATCCCACATTTTCTCCTCTTTCGCCAGTTCTCTGCTGTCACCTCCTTAATGGCTTGATGAAACAGTAGCTTAACGTCTTTTATTTCGAATGTCGTGTTGTGTCTTGCCACAAATCCTTTCACTTGCGCCCATATAAGTTCTATAGGATTTAGTTCGCAATGATATGGCGGTGTGCGCAGCGCAGTTACACTATGTTTTTCTGCTATATCTTCCACGGCGTATTTCATAAAACGATGTTTGTGTAAATTTGCTATAGCTAATAGTTCTTGTTTTATCAAATTATCTTAAAATTCAATACTTTTGGTAGTTAACCAGTCAATAATTTCTTGTTTTCTCCAAGATGAAGTTGGAGTCTTCTCTATGCGTCGAGAATGATAACTTGCGTTATCCATAACTACTACTGAATCAGCCGGAAGATATTTTATCATTTCACCAAAATAGTCTTCAAAAACATCCGAATTCATGTCCTCGTGGTAATCTCCCGTATGGCACGACTGAAAGGTTAGCAAACCTTTTTTTAAAAATCCCTCTTCGCTTCCAATATGGACGATTATTATTTTTTTCCTTTCACCTGAAGGCACCTTAGTACCCGTTGACAGGCCTTCCATGAAAGCTTGGCGAGCACTGGTTATATTTTTGTCTTGCCACATTTTTAGTACTGTATAACCTTCATTAATCCACGTCTCATTAAGATAAAAGATTTTCTTCTGCTCTGTCCTGTACTGCTTTATACTTCTTAAGTATTTTCGTCGCCAGCAAACAATTTCATCGCTTTCCAGTGAAAGTGCTTTACGGTTATGCGATTCCCAGGCAAAATCCATATTTCTCAAAGTGGTCCATAAAAGTTTTTTAGTTATCAACGGAATATCATCCTGGCCAAGCTCCATTAAAACATTATCTAGGGTGGGTATTTCTTTTTTAAAATAAAAAGAGTGAACTTTTCTTCGAATTACACTTTTGGTGTTTTCATCAAGGACTTTTACTGGTCTGCCTGGACTTTTCTTGGGAGGCTCCACTTGGCCTGCTATCTTTCTCCCCCGCAATAATTTGAAATCGGTGGACTTTCCAACTCCAGTCATTCGGGAACATCGGTCGACAGTTTCTTGTACAGTAAATTTCGGGTAAATGTATTTTATGCAATCGTTTTTCATTCACTGATAGTGGAGAATTATTGGAACATCTTTTCGTTGGTGTAAATATCGCCATTTTATTACTAATCTTATAATACTGTGAACACTATTTACGGCTTAACAGCAAATACTGATGCGTTAAACTAAACAAATATACTTATAAAGGTCTAAAAATGTTGGGTAGGGCACCTGGCGGCGTATGGTTAAGCCGAATCTGAAATAGGGTTGGAATTAGGCAGAGGCACTAATAGAAGGTTAAACGGTACCTGTTAAACGCAAAACGTAACTGTATAATCTACTACCTAAGTAATCCCTACATAATATTTCGATATTGACACTTCAGGCCAGAAAACATACTTTTCCTAATTCTCTTACGCAATTACATGACATTTTAATATTACAAACAACTATTTCAAGACCTACGCCTATGGCCGACACCGAAATTAAGCCGAACTGGACGGAATTCCCCATTTTATTAAAGAACAGTTATTTGTATCGTCAACCCAACCATACTTGACAACAAGTTTCGTCTAAATAAATTATAGTTCTATTTGAATCACGGTAACCTTTTATTTTGTGCAAATTTTTCTGTCCAAGTTCAGCGATACGCCGAGATTCCATTACTACCATTAGATTATCTAACTTCTTATATTTAAATCCACAATTCAATAATCCCGCACATCATCTTGGACTGTCGTTTTAGGTGGTCTCCAAAACGCAAATCTAATTAATTATATTATAAAACTTACCCTAACGTCTACGAACAAATAAATATTATATTAATATCAATTCACTGACGCCACTTAACCACTACACCATCAAACAGGTATTATAATTATGATACTTTTTTACACTAGTTCACCTACACTTTCCTATAAATACCTATAACAATTCACTAAACTCACTCAACCAAGAAATATATATTATATTAAATATTTCTTTAAAACAAAATTCACACCCGACACTGATTCAGACTACTGGATTATAAGTCGAACCATAACACAACCCCCCCGAACACCCTCAAGACTGTAGAATTTTTTCTCAGAAAGAAGTCAAAGGGAGAATACTTCGGTTATACCGTTATATTACGATACATACTGTAGTTGATGTCTGGATTGTTTGGTTAGGTCAGGCAATTAAAAAAAAAGAAGATTAACCTAACCTAACCCTCTCTCAAAAATAGTTATAGTTCAGTCAAAGATGTAAAAAATAATGAATTTTTTGAAATTTACTTCTTCTTAATAAAACGAGATATAAGGTAGTGTTAATTGTTAATTGTCTGGTATTGTGTTTAAGATGTTTTTAAATATAAATAGGTTAAAATTGTCGAAAGCAAAGTTTGATATTCGGGTTATAAATAGCAGAGGAAAGAACAAATAGATATTAGATTGAAAGAAACCGTGAATACATCAAAAGAAAGCTCGAGTCGTCAATTAGGTAAAAATTCATTAAAAAATGTGTTTTGTTCTACACATTAACGCTAAGGCCACTTTCAGATAGGACTGATGATTTGTACTGACGATCGGTCGTGATTCATTGTTTTACATTGCTTTATATTTGACTGATGATACGAGGACATGTAAATGATAAATATAAAACAATGGATGAGACCAATCGACACTACTGATCAGCAGTCCTTTCTGAAACTGGCCTTCGTATGTTAAAAAGTAGGATGGCGCTCCATAATTGCGGGTTAAAAATAGTCGTTAGACAGTCGATAAATTTATTTAACAAATAAAAATTATTAAACACATTTTTTCCGTTTATTAATATCGATATTAATGAATTATTTTAAATAAAAAAAGATGCGATAATGGACGTCATTAGCGCACTTTGTTTGTGATTTTGACATTTTGATATAGACAATATACCAAAGTTTGCACTCGCCAACACTGCAGCAGGTAATTGCGCAGTGTTTTCTAACTCCATAACTGCACATTTACAAATTTACAATAACTTTTTCACAATGACAACTTTTTTGACAATTCGCATTTTATTTTTTAATGATAACTGAGATTTTTAGCAAATTGATTTTTACGTGAAATTGAAAATGTATGTCAATGGTTTATGGTCAACGAAAAAATATTGTAATCGGCTCATTTATTAATAAACTCAACTATCGCTCGTTCGTGCTTCAACCAGTTTCGTTTATTAATCGCCTTCATTAACAAACTAGTTTATTAAATAACTATTAACGATTATTAGTTGAAATTATAACATTAAATGAATTTATCAACTAAGTAAGCATTTTAAATAATTATAAAATTGACTGGGCTATGACGGTATACTATTAGTCTTAGGATCAAACAAAAAGCCGGCAACTTTAAGATGGCACGATACCGTTTACGTCGACTATACCTTCAAACTACTAAAGACACACGGTATCTGCCTATCGCTACTCCACAATGCTTCAGCTGCATGGGTGATCATTTAGCAGTATGTCCAGAATTTATCAAACAAAAACAAATTGAATAATTTATTTATGTCAATTAATAACATAACCTTTAATGATGTAGATAAACAGATTCCATAAAATTGTTACGTGTCAATACAAATATATCCAAACTACAAAATAAAAATCCTTACAGAGCAGTCTACCCAGTACTAGCAAAAACATGCATCATATTATATTCTAACCCTAACATTTTACAAACGAATCATTCTTACAACACATGCAAAATAAAAATAAAGTAGTAAAAGGTAATAAAAGGCAGAGACCAAGTAGGTCAGACCCGACAACGTTAGCACATCGGGAAATTTTAATTCAACACAGAGAAGAAACATCCAGTACAAATGTATTAAATAATCCAATTTATAACCAACACATTTAATAATAGTTTACAAATGCACAGCTATTCAGAAACAGAAAATATGAAATAAAAGTCGTAACAGATATATTAAACAAACTTAGAGATGAAAATAATTTCAATATTTCTGAAAATTATTTAGAAAACCTAGTTAGTAAACAATCCAATAAAGATGTTATGCATCATATTCGCAGACATAAACAGGAGTCTCAGAGTTTTTCAGTGGAACTGTCGATCGGCGGAAGACAACAAGGAAAACCTTGAGAAGCTCTTATTTGCAAACGGAGTCACTCTTGAATTTCTATCTGAAACCTGGTTTAAGCTGGACAAATATTATAATTTCACAGGATACAGTAATGGTGGGGTCGCAATTTTAATTAAATCCCACAGACTATATCGTGAAATACAATTGCAAATACCAGCAAATACAGAATGCACTTGCATTTCAACAAAAAAATACTAGCGAATGAAAAGGCAATTCAATAGTATCTATATAAAACCCAGGACCCGAATAGAACTGAAAGACTGGATAAATTTCTTAGATAATAAACCAAAATCTTTTTTATTACCGGGCGATTTCAATTCCCATAGTTTATCAGGGGATGTAATTTTACTGATACGCAGGAAAACAAATGTATAACAAGCAATTAACCAATGCAATCTTGTTTATTTGAATGATGCTATCCCCACACTTGCAAATATAGGTGGAAGAAGTGCTATAGATTTATCCATATGTATCCCGGATACAGTACAGTTTATAACATGAAAAACAATTGATGGCCCACTTGGATCAAAAGATAAAAATAAAAAACCAAACATTTTCCACATAAATTTTGAGGTTATGTGAAGAAAGTGTGAATACAAAAGTTGTAGGTCTTTTCATTACCTACAACTCTGCCATTTGACTTTTTTTATAGGACTTGTAGTTTTGCAGGAAATTGTGATAAACCGTTTTTTACCACTAAAAAACTCACCCGCTTTCCCTTTCCGACCTCAGATCGCCAGTAAATTATTTTTCCTTTCATTTTAATAATATTCTCCTCCCTCTCCAATTGGTTTCATCCTACTATTATTTTCTTCCACTTTTTATTATTTTAAAGGCACTGGTCTATAAAACTAATGAAATAAATTTTCGTGTTTATATAAACTTGCTTCGACTATACCTACTGTTAGTCTATTCTATTTACTTACTTTTTTATATAAAAAAAAATTGAAAAAAAGGAAACAATACGTATTTTCAAAGTTTTTCACAAGGGACGAAAAAACTGACATTTTAATGTTTTATTTAATTCCGATTTTAGTCATTCCATACTGTTCTTGCTTAGTTGGTGTGTTAAAGATAGTGTGGTTTTACCATGGAACGACAAAATTTAACGTTGAATGAGATGAATAGGGCGGTGGGCCACCTTCAAGCTGGTGTGCGTCAAACCCAAGTAGCCGATCAGTTGGGAGTCATAAGTCGACTATTGAGTCGGTTTAGAGACACTGGGAGTTCAACCGAGAAATATCCATGACGTGGTCGTTCTACAACCGCCGCTCAAGACCGGTATTTAGTTTTAACCGCTAGAAGGCAACCGACAATCACAGCACCCCAGTTGGCTAATGAATTACAGCGTGCACATTACGTGACAATTGACAGTAATACGGTGAGGAATCGTCTCCGTGAAGCCAACATTCGTAGTCGGCGTCCACTGAAATGTCCACCTCTGTCTAGAGGCAATAGCGCTGCACGATTAACCTGGTGTCAAGAATTTCTGAATTGGGCTGACAATGACTGGGCTACAGTTTTATTCACTGATGAGTCTAGATTTGGATATTATCCAGATTCTCGTCGGACGAGAGTGTGGAGACAGCCCGGAACGGTTGCAACATGTGCAGGAAGTGTTCACATACAGAGGTGGCACAAGAACTGAGCTCATTTTCCCACGCGGCTTTCTCACAAGTCGACAATATTTGCATACGATTCTCCAACCTGTCGTTCGCCCGTTTGCTGGTGCTGTTCGAGATAAATTTCACTTAATGCATGATAACAGTGACTATAAAAATAATAAGACGGTCAGCGTTGCCTTCAGGTTCGTGCTTGTTGAAAATTGGCGAGTTGTCCAGAAAGTGCTGCTCTCTATTGAATCTTCACACATCTTACGGTGAAGTAAAGCAGTTTCCTGTAGGGCGGGTGGCATGAGTGAATGTTAATAAAATTGCAAAACGCTATGTTGCCAGCTGTACGACAGAATATATTTTGAGGTTCTCATATTAATAGATGCGTTCTTTTTGATCTTATTAACTGAAATGAGCTGAGTTAAAGTGATGTCAGTAAGCACCAAAAAGAAAGACACACTCAAATGAATCGCGCGATTTGCTGACGTATCCAAAACTCAATTCGTATCAGCTTTTAATCAAGTAATTATTTCCATAATCCCGTAGGTAAAATTCACTCACAACCAAAGGAAATTAGATTATGTTGTTTTAAACTCAAACAAATCAAATATTTCTTCATCCCCCCAACTTTATTTCCCTGTATTGGAAATGCAGCATCGGTGAAGATGAGGGAGGAAAAATCTCAGCTTACTTGGAAGTCACAGCACACGTTGGAAGTGAGTGAACAAAAAGAGCGGGCACATTACCGATACCGGAGACTAACTGAGAGACACCGTACATAGACAAGAATAGTAGGTTCACTCGCCGTCGGCTCTTTCATGTACCGCTGCTAAAGACTTGCCGAAAAACGATCGTAAAAGCACACGTGTGACTACCTTCATATACTTGTTTTGTACGGGGGCTGATAAATATGTACGTTCTAGTATATTGGAACATCAAATTATAAGCAATAAACTAGAATCTTTAATTAGAATAGCTTTTACTACATTATATAAATAAAATAATTAGTCAAAAATGTACAAATATACATACCTTACAACATAAAAATAGAAAACGTGAACAACTATTTAAAATCATTAAAAATTGTAACAGATTCTACATACTTTAGAATTGGTTTTGCATATAAAAACAACGCTGAATAATTGCATTTAGTAAAAAAATGTAATGCTAAACCAAACTTACAAAGCAAACCAAAAAGGAATACCTACTTACAAATTTTGTAATATTTGTAATTTTTTATTAGGTTTATGAGATTTTTTAATTTTTATGTCGGGATTTGCGAATTTAATTAAACGCACTCTTGCAGAGATGAGAGTAGGATTGCAGAGAAAGATAACATTGGGGGAGGAGCTTAGAGTGACCCTTCCTGTCTTGTTTATAAATATTAAATATAGCCAGCATTGCAATTGAACTAGAAAACGAATAGTGCCGATTTTGAAATAATGGGAAAGAGCGGCGGTGTATTTCGCCTTCAATTTTGTAAAAAAATTGATTTCTTAAAAAAAATGCTTTTACTAAAACTGCAGTTGGCATAGGTACCTACCTATAGATTATTGAAAATGTATATGTGATGCATGGAGCGCTAAAAAATTAATAAACAAGGAAAAGACTCAAAAATTAAGAAAACAGGAAAAATGCTCAAGAGAGAAAAGTACTTTTTTTAACGTTACAAAAAAGGATTTAAATAAATTTGCTAATATTATCATTATTATGAATTTAAAATTAGTTTTTAATTAGTAGTAACTTTTATTCTTATGTTACTTTTTCCTCTTTAAAATTTTACCGCTAGCTATCATAAACATTTCATTATTTTTTAACGTACCGTGTGATATATATTAAGATTGGACTGAAGGCAAACAGTGTACCTACGGGGTGGAACAAGAAATATGAAACTTTCACAGGAGTTGAGTACCGACCCTCATTTCAAATCATTTTCAGAATGACAGAAGTTACATTTTATGTTCATTGACTACCTACCTGATGTTAAATTGATTAGACCAAGAATTGTAAATTTACCCATTATTTTTTGTATGAGAAAGAAAAGGAAGAAGACTTGACTTTATAGTTGTTAAGACTTTGGATGTTATTTATTTGTCTTATGGACCTCGCTGGATATCTTTATTATCCCATTTAAGATCAGTGTAACTGTGCAATGATATAGGAAAACCATGAAAAAACTATCTGCCGATCTTCACAATTAAGTACTTAATTTTATTTATATCTAGATCCTGTCTTCATTCCTATTTTTAAATATAGACGGTACATGAGCCCAAAGAATGTTCAACGGTTTCTACAATATATGTAGGTATGTGAAGATCATTTTGATGTAAGTACCTAAGTATAAAAAGCCTACAGTATAAGCCAAAATTAAATTCACAAAATATATCTACAAACTAGCTAATAGGCGCTATTTATTATGACAGTAATTAATGAAAAATATGCTTGTGATAAAAAGATATTTAGGAATTTTAATCGCGTAATTAGACAATATTAATATTTATGTATTATATTGAAGGAGTTTAAAATCAAATTGAATTTATAGAACGGGAACGGTCGAATATCAGCGAATTTAAGAATAATTTTTGCAAATGTTGCCAGCTCTTTAAAAATTTACTAATATGAATTAAGCAGACAAAATTCTGATTTTTCTGTGTGGTTTTACAGACGTTTTGTATGGTTTGCTCCTAGCTTCAGAAAACCATTTCATAAAACGGAAAACTTTTATTTTAATTAAATGATCTATTAACATTTCAAAATGATCTTGGCAATCCTTAAACAATTCATTTCGATATTTGTCCGCCGCCGATGCTATTAATTCTTTCCTAATTTTGTGTATTATGCCGTATTCGTATTTTAGTCTATTAATTCCGTCATCAAAAGTGTTTATCAAAATAGAAACCATTTCAACTAATTTCCTGGATGGTCTCTTTAAACATTTAATTGTTCCGGATTGGGTTCCGTAACACCTATTTAATGTTAGTGCCTCCATTGGTTGGATTGGCATGTCTTCTTTTTCACAAATAAGTTCTTCGCAAACTCCACATTTCTTTTTTTTTAGAAGATAGTGTGCTAAATAACCTGCTATATAGTTAATACTGCAGTCATGTAACGTTGGATTAGCTGATAAGAGAGTACTATCCATTAATTCGATAGAACAGGCATTTCTCGCTTCTTCTGGCACAGTTTTCTCATTTTGGTTTGTCAACATATTGTCTTGTACTGTTGAATTACCATCGTTTGTAACGAGTTATTTTTTTTGAGCACGGAATAGAGTTTTTTTTTCATTTTGCCGTAACGTTTTTTTTGTATTTTATATTGGGTTTCATATAACTCGTTACATACTTTACCGCCTTTTCTGTTACCGTATTTATTTGTTTCTCTTTATATATACGTACTTATATAATGATTTTTTTTTATTAGTCCGGAGGTACGCAAATTCGAATTCTACCTTAAAACTTTAGTCGTTTCCGATGTTCAAATTTTTTTTAAAACCGTAGGGACATTCGGTATATATGAACTTTAATTAATTCAGAAAGACAATTAGTATATATGAAACTTTTTGCTGAAAAATAAAATTTAACAACCGATAGTGCCGAAATGGGAGTAGGAACGAGGATATAAATTTGAAAACAATTGATAGAACGCTCTCTGATCTGTGCTTCTTAAAATATAAAAGTATTAAGTTAACCGTTTGTTGAGTGCCCGTATCCAGTAATCCGTATTTGTGTGACTCCGAGAAATAGTTTTGAAGGTAATATAGTTTTGATAATAATACTATACGAAGACTTTCCGTACCGCCGATTGATATTCCGTAAATATTTTATTGTTTTGATTTTTCTTTATGACCAGGGTTTTTTATGCATAGAGATAAAATTATTTTGTGATTATTTCTGGTTACAAAATTAAGATTGTTAGTTGAAATAAATATACAGTTTCCGATACGAGTATATTCGCAAACTTTCCGTAACGCCGATTTAATATTAAGTTTTGTAGATATTTTCTTGGAAAATTTTAACTACTAGTTCTTATACCGAGGTATGTTGAGTGACAAGTTTTTTATTGTTTCTTTCTTTATTTTAAATAAAGATTTGTAGTTGAAGTATAGTTGGCTTTAATTTTTTTTTGTATTACAGCGTTTAACATTAATTAGTAATTGATTGAATTATTATAATCCGGCTCTCTGGTGGCTTTATGATTTTAGTTGCTGCAGTTTTTATACATAGGTAATTAAAACTGGTATGGTTGGTGATATATTTTAACTTTATTCTGGCCTTGATATTTTTACTCTGTGCGTCGATAATTAGGTACCTTTTAAACTCGTGAAATTTATTACAGGAATAATAGTTTATAATATTTTTTTTTCTTTCGTATTTCTTTTAAATCCAATGGTTTTCTCGGACTTGGAAGAGGCTTAGCCACAACTTGTTCGATTAACCGGCAGATTTAAGTCGTTCTTACGTCGTACCGTGTACCAGTTTATTTCTTTCTGTTTCTGAATAATTTTTTTTTATTATTTCTTTTGAATCCAAAGCGTTTTTCGAACTTGGAAGAGGCTTAGCCACAACTTGTTCGATTAACCGGCAGATTCAAACCGTTCTTTCATTTTACCGTGGACCATTTTGTTTCCTTGATTACCTAAATATTTAATTTATTGTTTCTTTTAAATATAAAGCGTTTTTCGAACTTGGAAGAGGCTTAGCCACAACTTGTTCGATTAACCGGCAGATTTAAATCTTTCTTATATAGTCCAGTGGACTAATTCAATTTTTTTTTCCGTGCCTAAATATTATTATTTGTATTTCTTGTGAATCCGAAGGGTCTCTCGAACTTGGAAGAGGCTTAGCCACAACTTGTTCGATTGCCTGGCCGATTTAATTGTTTTCGCCAACTCGTTACACTGGTTTTCTGTATTCCTTTGAATCCTAAGGGTTCCTTGAACTTGGAAGAGGCTTAGCCACAACTTGTTCGAGTACCCGGCAGATTTAGAAAGTTCTTCCACCGTCTCACGAATCCATACCCTATCTCACTGTCTAAATAGGAAATTCCCGTGTCTCATTTGGATCCGAAGGGTTTCTTGAACTTGGAAGAGGCTTAGCCACAACTCGTTCAGTTACCTGGCAGATTTAAGCTATATTTGACGATTCTGACCCGCTCTGATTGTTACGTCCGTTAAATCCCCGGTATAAGTAATAAATACCTTATTTTCTTTCCTCCGTTATTTTGCGTGTCCCTATGTTTTTGAATTGAATCAACCACAGAGTATTAATAAACAAAAGGTTTGAAGTGCTGTTTTATTCGTTGGCTACCGTAACTTAAGTTCTTGAGTACCGATATTCGGCTTGTCCGAATTGTATACAATCCGTTAAAGTAGAATTCAACAAGACCCCTGGAATTCGCCGTAACCTCCATCTGAGGCTATCTGGAACTCTTGACGCTAAGTGTCAAGGGGCCGTGGAGCAAACCACGATAAAAATCTGGCGCCCGAGCTTTAAACCGTAAATTAGCAACAAGGGTGTCCATAGTGACGTGTTCGGGTGGTAGCAACCACGTGTACGAAGTAAACGCGTTACAAAATGGCGCCCGAGCAGGGACCCGTTTGTTGATTGAACAGAGACCATTTTGATTTTTTTTATTGTTCATTTGAGCAGGGACCCGTTTGTTGATTGAACAGAGACCATTTTGATTTTTTTGATTGTTCATTTGAGCAGGGACCCGTTTGTTGAGTAAACAGTGACCGTTTGATTCCGTTTTAGATTGTTTCTTGCGTATTGTTGATTAGAGCAGTGACCTGACTGTCGATAAGCAGGAACCGCTTTATTCCGTTTTATTACAAGGAATAGACTGTTGATTAGTAGGAACCGTTTAATTCCGTTTTCGTTTTTACCGTAGAGAGCTGATTGTTGAATTACAGTGACCATCATTCCGTTTTATTTAAAGTCCGTATTGTTGAGTTGTAGGTTTTTTTTTTTTCGTATTGAGCATTGAGACAGAGCGTATTGTTGCTCGACCGATAAATATATATATATATATATTTTTTTTTGACCTGTTGATATTTTTTTTTTGATTTTTTTTTAAATGGACTGTTTTGACAGTCTTAGAATTTTGTTCTTTGTCATTTTAAAAGTTATCTTTCGGCTTCAGTTAAAAAGCTTGTCAGAAGAGACTGCTGTGTCTAGGACCAAAGGGCAAATGTCAAGAAGAAACTCAGAAGATATTGACTTATCCGGTGTCGTTGATGAAGAAGAAACTGAAAAATTAGAATCCGATACCGTAACCGTTCCGACCACTTTGGCCAACCCTCCGCTGAACGTACATGACTGGAAGGTATGTTTTGGAAACCGTGGAGACCCGGTCGCATTTATCGAGAGAATTGAAGAAATCTGTACCGCAAAGAATGTCCAGAAAGACGATTTGCTTCCGGTGTTACCGGAATTATTATCAGGTGAACCCGCACTATGGTATCGCAATAATCGAGGCAGATTTACCAGCTGGACCGATTTTAAAACCGATTTCCGAATTTTCTTTTATCCCGTAAATTACGAAGACAACTTAGAAGCCGAGATAGGCCGTCGTCTACAAAGAAGAAATGAGTCCGCCGCAACTTACATTACGGAACTCCAAACCCTGATGCGACGACATGGAAGGCTAACTCCCGAACAACAGTTAGCCAGACTGTACCGTAACCTGTTGCCCGAATACCGTTTGCAAATCCGAAAAAAGGACTGAGAATTTCTCCACATTTTGTCAAGTGGTGAGAGAATATGAGCTCCTCAGGAAGGAACTCCAGAATGTACCCCACCACAGTGGACCAACCCGTCCGCAGCCGATAGATACACAAAGATCTAGACGATCCCACCACTCGACACTTGGTCCATCCAGAGAGCCCTCCGCCGGTCCCAGCCAACCGTCACCTACCGATACTCCGCCACCATCATCCGATACTCCTCGCCGTTCCCCGCCAGATACTACTCATCATCCGTCTGGATCATCTTCCCGTCCACCCACCTGTTTCCGCTGTGGTGAGACTGGACATTACCGAAACAACTGTCAAAATTCCCGTAAGATCTTCTGCACCCGCTGTCAAAAGGAAGGAGTCTTTTCCAGAGACTGTTCCTGCAGGAGGCTAAACCGAAGCTGTCCCGAGGAGAGGCCGACACAGCTTCTGCAAATCTTTGCCTCTCATACCGAACCGCCAGCAGAAATGAACGATCCCAGACCGCACTTGGATGTCGAAATTGGAAATGAGAAATTCCATGCTTTGTTAGATACCGGGGCAGCCAAATCATATATTGGTGATCAGGCAGCTAAGACATTTTCCCAAAGAAAGCAAACTACTGGCCGTCAAGCAACGAACGCCCGTTTAGCTAATGGAAATTTGGTCTCAATCACCGATATTTATGAGCTGACATGGAAGATCAATGACGTCACTATGGAGGGTTCGTTAGAGCATTTCCCTGGACTGATAACCGACATGCTGTTAGGACATGATGTCCTACAAAAGTATAATTTCCGTTTGGATTTAGGAACCGGAAAAATATATATCAATAATGAAATAGTAAGACGTTCACAATTATCCCGCCCTATGGGAGTATTGGAGGTAGTGAGCCCGCCTATGAAAGAAGTCGAGGATGCTGTACCTATAATATGTACTGAAGGTATTCATCATCTTGTTACTGAAGACCGCCGTTCTGGTAATCTGTCTATTCCCGAAGTCTCCGAGTCTTCCCTGGTGTTAGGGGTTGACAAAGAGCAAGCCGTTCTTGAAGTCTCTGCGTCTTCCCTGGAGTTAGGGGTTGACAAAGAGCAACCTGTTTCCGAAGTCTCTGCGTCCTCCCTGGAGTTAGGGGTCGACAAGGAGCAATCCGTTGTTGAAATTTCTGAATTTTCCCCGGTGTTGTTAGGGGTTTATGAAGAAAAATCTTGTGTTGAGGTCTCCGAGTCTTCCCTGGTGTTAGGGGTTGACAAAGAGCAAGCCGTTCTTGAAGTCTCTGCGTCTTCCCTGGAGTTAGGGGTCGACAAGGAGCAACCTGTTTCCGAAGTCTCTGCGTCTTCCCTGGAGTTAGGGGTTGACAAGGAGCAAACCGTTTTTGTAACATCTGCGTTCTCTCTGGAAGATTTAGGGGATGACGAGAAGTATGTTTGTATAGGCTGTCCGTTGGAAGCCATAGTTCCGCTTACCGAAAGTAATTTATCAAAAGAACAGACATATAGATTGAACACCTTCCTAGACCAAGAGTTACCGAAATTTGAATCCTTACGAGGTCCGACGACACTAGTTGAGCATGAAATCCGATTGCTGCAACCCCGTCCGATTAAACAAAGATACCGACCCCAGAATCCGAAAATGCAGGAAATCTGCAATACTGAAATAGACGCCATGTTGGCAGAGGGAGTGATCGAACCTTCTACAAGTCCGTGGAGTTCTCCAATAGTAATTGTAAAGAAGAAAGATGGGAAAAACCGTTTTTGTATCGATTTCCGAAAAGTTAACGAGGTAACAATGAAGGATGCTTACCCTCTCCCGTTTATTAACGCTATACTGGATAAACTGCGGAAAGCCAAGTATATTTCCAGTTTGGATTTGAAGAGTGGATATTGGCAGGTTCCGTTAACGCCCGAAAGTAAACCTATTACCGCATTCACCGCACCGGGACGTGGATTGTTTCAATTCACGGTTCTTCCGTTTGGTTTACATTCCGCACCTGCTACCTTCCAGAGACTGGTTGATAGATTAATAGGTCCAGATCTAGATCCATACGCTTTTGCGTATCTGGATGACATTATCGTTCTGGGGGAAACGTTCGATCAACACCTGGGAAATCTGTCCGAAGTGTTCCGCCGACTACGAGGGGCACAGCTAAAACTCAATCCGGAGAAGTGTCATTTCTGTCTACCGTCCATGAAATACTTAGGCCATGTAATTACTGGAGATGGAATCCGTACCGATCCAGAAAAGGTCGAGAGTATAATAAAATTTACAGCACCAAGAAATATCCGAGAACTGAGAAGATTCTTGGGAGTTGCCTCCTGGTATAGGAGATTTGTGCCTTCCTTTTCAGAAAAGGTAGCTCCGCTAACGAAATTACTCCGCAAATCCCAGCGATGGAAGTGGGCTGAAGAACAAGAAGCCGCTTTCGCTAAAATCAAAACCTGTCTGTCGGAAGCACCTGTTTTAAGCTGTCCGGATTTTACCGTACCATTCACTCTGCAGACCGATGCCTCCGAATATGGTTTGGGAATAGCCCTTACCCAACAGAAAGATGGCCACGAGCACGTGGTAGCGTATGCAAGTCGCACCCTGAGTCCTACCGAGAAAAACTACTCCGTCACCGAGAAAGAGTGTCTTGCCATTGTCTGGGGGATTGAAAAGATGCGTCCTTATTTAGAGGGCTACCATTTCACGGTTGTTACCGATCATCAATCTCTTAGATGGCTGCACTCCATATCTAGTCCGTCCGGACGTTTAGCAAGGTGGAGTATTTTTCTGCAGCAGTACGATTTCGAAATACAATACCGTAAAGGGGCTTTAAATCGTGTAGCCGATGCCTTGTCCAGAAATCCGCTACCAATGACTTCCGAAACCGATCCACCGTCTGCACTCTGTCTGACCGATGTAACCGCCGAATGTTCGTGGTACCGAAACAGGAAAGAAGAGGTCCTGAAGGATCCAGGGAAGTTTCCGGACTACTGTATAAAGGAAGACCGTCTATACCGTCATTTCTGGGACATCAACGATTTCAGGGAACCAGAAATGTCCGATCCATGGAAACTGTGCATAGCAAAACCCGACCGAACCCGAATCCTTCAAGAAAACCATGATGCTCCAAACGCCGGACATCTAGGTATTGCTAAAACCATCACCCGGATTGCAAAGCTGTACTATTGGCCAGGAATGTTCAGAGACATCACCAAGTACGTAAGGAGATGTCTGCAATGTCAAAAATACAAACCATCTCAACAAAAGCTCCCAGGGAAGATGCAACCGTCAGCAAACCGGCAACCATGGCAAACAGTTAGTTCCGATATAATTGGACCGTTACCCCGAAGTAAGAAAGGTAACTGTTACATTATTATGTTTCAAGACCGATTCACCAAATGGGTACAGTGTAAACCATTAAGGAATGCTACTGCCAGTAGCATAAGTACTGCTTTTTACGAGGAAATATTGACGATATTTGGATGCCCCCGAACCGTACTGACCGACAATGGAACTCAGTATGACAGTAAACTGTTCAAGGATATGCTGAGTGAGTTAGGAATCCGACACCGTTTCACTCCGCCGTACACACCGCAAGCGAATCCAGTAGAACGAGCCAACCGCACCTTGAAAACAATGATTGCGCAATATTGCGAAGCGGATCACCGAGACTGGGATGTAAGGTTGCCGGACTTGAAGTTCGCAATGAATAACTCAAGACACGACTCGACTGGATTCACACCTGCCTTCCTAAATTTTGGGAGAGAACCCGAGACACCGAAATCCTTCCGAAGAGAAGCTGAAAATGATACCGAGGGAAGTCCGGAAGAAAACGCCGGAGTGGACGACCCTACCGAAGAAGACCCGGAGCCGCATCTCTTGCGAGTCGAGCAGCTGCGAGAGTGCTTCGACCTAGTCCGTCTGAACCTGTCCCGAGCATTTACCAGTCAAAGTCGTAACTATAATCTGCGCCGTAGAGACTGGAAGTGCACTATCGGAGACAAAGTTTTGAAGAAGGATCATACACTATCCTCCGCCGTGGATCATGTCGCCGCGAAACTCGCTCCGAAATATTCCGGGCCGTACGAAGTCGTACGTGTTATTTCTCCTGTTGTGTATGACTTACGCGACGGTAAAGGAAAGCGGTATAATCGAATACATATAAAAGATTTGAAACCCGCTAATGAGTAATTTTTTTTGTTTTCTGGTCCGTAGAATGGACGACCGTGAATTACCGCCGCCGTTGATTCCGCTGAAACCCGATGGCGAAGATATAATAGATCTCACGGAGCTGCGGAACCCCCGGTCACCGCCGAGAAAGGTGCAGTAGGCCAGCGATCCTATTCTGCTCCCGCTGTGGCAGAGTTGGCCAGATGTCACGTGACTGCACGTGTGACCGACTCGGCCCCCGTACCCGATCGGTGGTAGTACAAGCACACCTAGCCGCCCATAACAATCCGTCCCGACGCCTGCAGGACACGGGCATCCAGTGCAGCATTGGTTCCGAACGAGCGCCAACCACCTCGGAAGTATCGAGACGCAACGCCAGGTCATATAGTCGGCAGTCAACCCGGGGAAGAGGACCTCGCCTTCCGGACCAACCCACCCGATGCCAACGTTCCCGGTCGTAAGGCGCTCCAAAAATTTCAGTTTTGCCATTTCAATTTTCCATTTCATTTTCTTTATTATTATTAGATATTGGGAGAGTTATTTGCTTACAATTATGTTAAAAAAAATGGAATGAAACGAAAGTTGTGTTTCGTCCATTCATTTTTTTTTTCTCTAAGAAAGGGGGGTGTGTAACGAGTTATTTTTTTTGAGCACGGAATAGAGTTTTTTTTTCATTTTGCCGTAACGTTTTTTTTGTATTTTATATTGGGTTTCATATAACTCGTTACATACTTTACCGCCTTTTCTGTTACCGTATTTATTTGTTTCTCTTTATATATACGTACTTATATAATGATTTTTTTTTATTAGTCCGGAGGTACGCAAATTCGAATTCTACCTTAAAACTTTAGTCGTTTCCGATGTTCAAATTTTTTTTAAAACCGTAGGGACATTCGGTATATATGAACTTTAATTAATTCAGAAAGACAATTAGTATATATGAAACTTTTTGCTGAAAAATAAAATTTAACAACCGATAGTGCCGAAATGGGAGTAGGAACGAGGATATAAATTTGAAAACAATTGATAGAACGCTCTCTGATCTGTGCTTCTTAAAATATAAAAGTATTAAGTTAACCGTTTGTTGAGTGCCCGTATCCAGTAATCCGTATTTGTGTGACTCCGAGAAATAGTTTTGAAGGTAATATAGTTTTGATAATAATACTATACGAAGACTTTCCGTACCGCCGATTGATATTCCGTAAATATTTTATTGTTTTGATTTTTCTTTATGACCAGGGTTTTTTATGCATAGAGATAAAATTATTTTGTGATTATTTCTGGTTACAAAATTAAGATTGTTAGTTGAAATAAATATACAGTTTCCGATACGAGTATATTCGCAAACTTTCCGTAACGCCGATTTAATATTAAGTTTTGTAGATATTTTCTTGGAAAATTTTAACTACTAGTTCTTATACCGAGGTATGTTGAGTGACAAGTTTTTTATTGTTTCTTTCTTTATTTTAAATAAAGATTTGTAGTTGAAGTATAGTTGGCTTTAATTTTTTTTTGTATTACAGCGTTTAACATTAATTAGTAATTGATTGAATTATTATAATCCGGCTCTCTGGTGGCTTTATGATTTTAGTTGCTGCAGTTTTTATACATAGGTAATTAAAACTGGTATGGTTGGTGATATATTTTAACTTTATTCTGGCCTTGATATTTTTACTCTGTGCGTCGATAATTAGGTACCTTTTAAACTCGTGAAATTTATTACAGGAATAATAGTTTATAATATTTTTTTTTCTTTCGTATTTCTTTTAAATCCAATGGTTTTCTCGGACTTGGAAGAGGCTTAGCCACAACTTGTTCGATTAACCGGCAGATTTAAGTCGTTCTTACGTCGTACCGTGTACCAGTTTATTTCTTTCTGTTTCTGAATAATTTTTTTTTATTATTTCTTTTGAATCCAAAGCGTTTTTCGAACTTGGAAGAGGCTTAGCCACAACTTGTTCGATTAACCGGCAGATTCAAACCGTTCTTTCATTTTACCGTGGACCATTTTGTTTCCTTGATTACCTAAATATTTAATTTATTGTTTCTTTTAAATATAAAGCGTTTTTCGAACTTGGAAGAGGCTTAGCCACAACTTGTTCGATTAACCGGCAGATTTAAATCTTTCTTATATAGTCCAGTGGACTAATTCAATTTTTTTTTCCGTGCCTAAATATTATTATTTGTATTTCTTGTGAATCCGAAGGGTCTCTCGAACTTGGAAGAGGCTTAGCCACAACTTGTTCGATTGCCTGGCCGATTTAATTGTTTTCGCCAACTCGTTACACTGGTTTTCTGTATTCCTTTGAATCCTAAGGGTTCCTTGAACTTGGAAGAGGCTTAGCCACAACTTGTTCGAGTACCCGGCAGATTTAGAAAGTTCTTCCACCGTCTCACGAATCCATACCCTATCTCACTGTCTAAATAGGAAATTCCCGTGTCTCATTTGGATCCGAAGGGTTTCTTGAACTTGGAAGAGGCTTAGCCACAACTCGTTCAGTTACCTGGCAGATTTAAGCTATATTTGACGATTCTGACCCGCTCTGATTGTTACGTCCGTTAAATCCCCGGTATAAGTAATAAATACCTTATTTTCTTTCCTCCGTTATTTTGCGTGTCCCTATGTTTTTGAATTAAATCAACCACAGAGTATTAATAAACAAAAGGTTTGAAGTGCTGTTTTATTCGTTGGCTACCGTAACTTAAGTTCTTGAGTACCGATATTCGGCTTGTCCGAATTGTATACAATCCGTTAAAGTAGAATTCAACAAGACCCCTGGAATTCGCCGTAACCTCCATCTGAGGCTATCTGGAACTCTTGACGCTAAGTGTCAAGGGGCCGTGGAGCAAACCACGATAAAAATCTGGCGCCCGAGCTTTAAACCGTAAATTAGCAACAAGGGTGTCCATAGTGACGTGTTCGGGTGGTAGCAACCACGTGTACGAAGTAAACGCGTTACAAAATGGCGCCCGAGCAGGGACCCGTTTGTTGATTGAACAGAGACCATTTTGATTTTTTTTATTGTTCATTTGAGCAGGGACCCGTTTGTTGATTGAACAGAGACCATTTTGATTTTTTTGATTGTTCATTTGAGCAGGGACCCGTTTGTTGAGTAAACAGTGACCGTTTGATTCCGTTTTAGATTGTTTCTTGCGTATTGTTGATTAGAGCAGTGACCTGACTGTCGATAAGCAGGAACCGCTTTATTCCGTTTTATTACAAGGAATAGACTGTTGATTAGTAGGAACCGTTTAATTCCGTTTTCGTTTTTACCGTAGAGAGCTGATTGTTGAATTACAGTGACCATCATTCCGTTTTATTTAAAGTCCGTATTGTTGAGTTGTAGGTTTTTTTTTTTTCGTATTGAGCATTGAGACAGAGCGTATTGTTGCTCGACCGATAAATATATATATATATATATTTTTTTTTGACCTGTTGATATTTTTTTTTTGATTTTTTTTTAAATGGACTGTTTTGACAGTCTTAGAATTTTGTTCTTTGTCATTTTAAAAGTTATCTTTCGGCTTCAGTTAAAAAGCTTGTCAGAAGAGACTGCTGTGTCTAGGACCAAAGGGCAAATGTCAAGAAGAAACTCAGAAGATATTGACTTATCCGGTGTCGTTGATGAAGAAGAAACTGAAAAATTAGAATCCGATACCGTAACCGTTCCGACCACTTTGGCCAACCCTCCGCTGAACGTACATGACTGGAAGGTATGTTTTGGAAACCGTGGAGACCCGGTCGCATTTATCGAGAGAATTGAAGAAATCTGTACCGCAAAGAATGTCCAGAAAGACGATTTGCTTCCGGTGTTACCGGAATTATTATCAGGTGAACCCGCACTATGGTATCGCAATAATCGAGGCAGATTTACCAGCTGGACCGATTTTAAAACCGATTTCCGAATTTTCTTTTATCCCGTAAATTACGAAGACAACTTAGAAGCCGAGATAGGCCGTCGTCTACAAAGAAGAAATGAGTCCGCCGCAACTTACATTACGGAACTCCAAACCCTGATGCGACGACATGGAAGGCTAACTCCCGAACAACAGTTAGCCAGACTGTACCGTAACCTGTTGCCCGAATACCGTTTGCAAATCCGAAAAAAGGACTGAGAATTTCTCCACATTTTGTCAAGTGGTGAGAGAATATGAGCTCCTCAGGAAGGAACTCCAGAATGTACCCCACCACAGTGGACCAACCCGTCCGCAGCCGATAGATACACAAAGATCTAGACGATCCCACCACTCGACACTTGGTCCATCCAGAGAGCCCTCCGCCGGTCCCAGCCAACCGTCACCTACCGATACTCCGCCACCATCATCCGATACTCCTCGCCGTTCCCCGCCAGATACTACTCATCATCCGTCTGGATCATCTTCCCGTCCACCCACCTGTTTCCGCTGTGGTGAGACTGGACATTACCGAAACAACTGTCAAAATTCCCGTAAGATCTTCTGCACCCGCTGTCAAAAGGAAGGAGTCTTTTCCAGAGACTGTTCCTGCAGGAGGCTAAACCGAAGCTGTCCCGAGGAGAGGCCGACACAGCTTCTGCAAATCTTTGCCTCTCATACCGAACCGCCAGCAGAAATGAACGATCCCAGACCGCACTTGGATGTCGAAATTGGAAATGAGAAATTCCATGCTTTGTTAGATACCGGGGCAGCCAAATCATATATTGGTGATCAGGCAGCTAAGACATTTTCCCAAAGAAAGCAAACTACTGGCCGTCAAGCAACGAACGCCCGTTTAGCTAATGGAAATTTGGTCTCAATCACCGATATTTATGAGCTGACATGGAAGATCAATGACGTCACTATGGAGGGTTCGTTAGAGCATTTCCCTGGACTGATAACCGACATGCTGTTAGGACATGATGTCCTACAAAAGTATAATTTCCGTTTGGATTTAGGAACCGGAAAAATATATATCAATAATGAAATAGTAAGACGTTCACAATTATCCCGCCCTATGGGAGTATTGGAGGTAGTGAGCCCGCCTATGAAAGAAGTCGAGGATGCTGTACCTATAATATGTACTGAAGGTATTCATCATCTTGTTACTGAAGACCGCCGTTCTGGTAATCTGTCTATTCCCGAAGTCTCCGAGTCTTCCCTGGTGTTAGGGGTTGACAAAGAGCAAGCCGTTCTTGAAGTCTCTGCGTCTTCCCTGGAGTTAGGGGTTGACAAAGAGCAACCTGTTTCCGAAGTCTCTGCGTCCTCCCTGGAGTTAGGGGTCGACAAGGAGCAATCCGTTGTTGAAATTTCTGAATTTTCCCCGGTGTTGTTAGGGGTTTATGAAGAAAAATCTTGTGTTGAGGTCTCCGAGTCTTCCCTGGTGTTAGGGGTTGACAAAGAGCAAGCCGTTCTTGAAGTCTCTGCGTCTTCCCTGGAGTTAGGGGTCGACAAGGAGCAACCTGTTTCCGAAGTCTCTGCGTCTTCCCTGGAGTTAGGGGTTGACAAGGAGCAAACCGTTTTTGTAACATCTGCGTTCTCTCTGGAAGATTTAGGGGATGACGAGAAGTATGTTTGTATAGGCTGTCCGTTGGAAGCCATAGTTCCGCTTACCGAAAGTAATTTATCAAAAGAACAGACATATAGATTGAACACCTTCCTAGACCAAGAGTTACCGAAATTTGAATCCTTACGAGGTCCGACGACACTAGTTGAGCATGAAATCCGATTGCTGCAACCCCGTCCGATTAAACAAAGATACCGACCCCAGAATCCGAAAATGCAGGAAATCTGCAATACTGAAATAGACGCCATGTTGGCAGAGGGAGTGATCGAACCTTCTACAAGTCCGTGGAGTTCTCCAATAGTAATTGTAAAGAAGAAAGATGGGAAAAACCGTTTTTGTATCGATTTCCGAAAAGTTAACGAGGTAACAATGAAGGATGCTTACCCTCTCCCGTTTATTAACGCTATACTGGATAAACTGCGGAAAGCCAAGTATATTTCCAGTTTGGATTTGAAGAGTGGATATTGGCAGGTTCCGTTAACGCCCGAAAGTAAACCTATTACCGCATTCACCGCACCGGGACGTGGATTGTTTCAATTCACGGTTCTTCCGTTTGGTTTACATTCCGCACCTGCTACCTTCCAGAGACTGGTTGATAGATTAATAGGTCCAGATCTAGATCCATACGCTTTTGCGTATCTGGATGACATTATCGTTCTGGGGGAAACGTTCGATCAACACCTGGGAAATCTGTCCGAAGTGTTCCGCCGACTACGAGGGGCACAGCTAAAACTCAATCCGGAGAAGTGTCATTTCTGTCTACCGTCCATGAAATACTTAGGCCATGTAATTACTGGAGATGGAATCCGTACCGATCCAGAAAAGGTCGAGAGTATAATAAAATTTACAGCACCAAGAAATATCCGAGAACTGAGAAGATTCTTGGGAGTTGCCTCCTGGTATAGGAGATTTGTGCCTTCCTTTTCAGAAAAGGTAGCTCCGCTAACGAAATTACTCCGCAAATCCCAGCGATGGAAGTGGGCTGAAGAACAAGAAGCCGCTTTCGCTAAAATCAAAACCTGTCTGTCGGAAGCACCTGTTTTAAGCTGTCCGGATTTTACCGTACCATTCACTCTGCAGACCGATGCCTCCGAATATGGTTTGGGAATAGCCCTTACCCAACAGAAAGATGGCCACGAGCACGTGGTAGCGTATGCAAGTCGCACCCTGAGTCCTACCGAGAAAAACTACTCCGTCACCGAGAAAGAGTGTCTTGCCATTGTCTGGGGGATTGAAAAGATGCGTCCTTATTTAGAGGGCTACCATTTCACGGTTGTTACCGATCATCAATCTCTTAGATGGCTGCACTCCATATCTAGTCCGTCCGGACGTTTAGCAAGGTGGAGTATTTTTCTGCAGCAGTACGATTTCGAAATACAATACCGTAAAGGGGCTTTAAATCGTGTAGCCGATGCCTTGTCCAGAAATCCGCTACCAATGACTTCCGAAACCGATCCACCGTCTGCACTCTGTCTGACCGATGTAACCGCCGAATGTTCGTGGTACCGAAACAGGAAAGAAGAGGTCCTGAAGGATCCAGGGAAGTTTCCGGACTACTGTATAAAGGAAGACCGTCTATACCGTCATTTCTGGGACATCAACGATTTCAGGGAACCAGAAATGTCCGATCCATGGAAACTGTGCATAGCAAAACCCGACCGAACCCGAATCCTTCAAGAAAACCATGATGCTCCAAACGCCGGACATCTAGGTATTGCTAAAACCATCACCCGGATTGCAAAGCTGTACTATTGGCCAGGAATGTTCAGAGACATCACCAAGTACGTAAGGAGATGTCTGCAATGTCAAAAATACAAACCATCTCAACAAAAGCTCCCAGGGAAGATGCAACCGTCAGCAAACCGGCAACCATGGCAAACAGTTAGTTCCGATATAATTGGACCGTTACCCCGAAGTAAGAAAGGTAACTGTTACATTATTATGTTTCAAGACCGATTCACCAAATGGGTACAGTGTAAACCATTAAGGAATGCTACTGCCAGTAGCATAAGTACTGCTTTTTACGAGGAAATATTGACGATATTTGGATGCCCCCGAACCGTACTGACCGACAATGGAACTCAGTATGACAGTAAACTGTTCAAGGATATGCTGAGTGAGTTAGGAATCCGACACCGTTTCACTCCGCCGTACACACCGCAAGCGAATCCAGTAGAACGAGCCAACCGCACCTTGAAAACAATGATTGCGCAATATTGCGAAGCGGATCACCGAGACTGGGATGTAAGGTTGCCGGACTTGAAGTTCGCAATGAATAACTCAAGACACGACTCGACTGGATTCACACCTGCCTTCCTAAATTTTGGGAGAGAACCCGAGACACCGAAATCCTTCCGAAGAGAAGCTGAAAATGATACCGAGGGAAGTCCGGAAGAAAACGCCGGAGTGGACGACCCTACCGAAGAAGACCCGGAGCCGCATCTCTTGCGAGTCGAGCAGCTGCGAGAGTGCTTCGACCTAGTCCGTCTGAACCTGTCCCGAGCATTTACCAGTCAAAGTCGTAACTATAATCTGCGCCGTAGAGACTGGAAGTGCACTATCGGAGACAAAGTTTTGAAGAAGGATCATACACTATCCTCCGCCGTGGATCATGTCGCCGCGAAACTCGCTCCGAAATATTCCGGGCCGTACGAAGTCGTACGTGTTATTTCTCCTGTTGTGTATGACTTACGCGACGGTAAAGGAAAGCGGTATAATCGAATACATATAAAAGATTTGAAACCCGCTAATGAGTAATTTTTTTTGTTTTCTGGTCCGTAGAATGGACGACCGTGAATTACCGCCGCCGTTGATTCCGCTGAAACCCGATGGCGAAGATATAATAGATCTCACGGAGCTGCGGAACCCCCGGTCACCGCCGAGAAAGGTGCAGTAGGCCAGCGATCCTATTCTGCTCCCGCTGTGGCAGAGTTGGCCAGATGTCACGTGACTGCACGTGTGACCGACTCGGCCCCCGTACCCGATCGGTGGTAGTACAAGCACACCTAGCCGCCCATAACAATCCGTCCCGACGCCTGCAGGACACGGGCATCCAGTGCAGCATTGGTTCCGAACGAGCGCCAACCACCTCGGAAGTATCGAGACGCAACGCCAGGTCATATAGTCGGCAGTCAACCCGGGGAAGAGGACCTCGCCTTCCGGACCAACCCACCCGATGCCAACGTTCCCGGTCGTAAGGCGCTCCAAAAATTTCAGTTTTGCCATTTCAGTTTTTCCATTTCATTTTCTTTATTATTATTAGATATTGGGAGAGTTATTTGCTTACAATTATGTTAAAAAAAATGGAATGAAACGAAAGTTGTGTTTCGTCCATTCATTTTTTTTTTCTCTAAGAAAGGGGGGTGTGTAACGAGTTATTTTTTTTGAGCACGGAATAGAGTTTTTTTTTCATTTTGCCGTAACGTTTTTTTTTGTATTTTATATTGGGTTTCATATAACTCGTTACATACTTTACCGCCTTTTCTGTTACCGTATTTATTTGTTTCTCTTTATATATACGTACTTATATAATGATTTTTTTTTATTAGTCCGGAGGTACGCAAATTCGAATTCTACCTTAAAACTTTAGTCGTTTCCGATGTTCAAATTTTTTTTAAAACCGTAGGGACATTCGGTATATATGAACTTTAATTAATTCAGAAAGACAATTAGTATATATGAAACTTTTTGCTGAAAAATAAAATTTAACAACCGATAGTGCCGAAATGGGAGTAGGAACGAGGATATAAATTTGAAAACAATTGATAGAACGCTCTCTGATCTGTGCTTCTTAAAATATAAAAGTATTAAGTTAACCGTTTGTTGAGTGCCCGTATCCAGTAATCCGTATTTGTGTGACTCCGAGAAATAGTTTTGAAGGTAATATAGTTTTGATAATAATACTATACGAAGACTTTCCGTACCGCCGATTGATATTCCGTAAATATTTTATTGTTTTGATTTTTCTTTATGACCAGGGTTTTTTATGCATAGAGATAAAATTATTTTGTGATTATTTCTGGTTACAAAATTAAGATTGTTAGTTGAAATAAATATACAGTTTCCGATACGAGTATATTCGCAAACTTTCCGTAACGCCGATTTAATATTAAGTTTTGTAGATATTTTCTTGGAAAATTTTAACTACTAGTTCTTATACCGAGGTATGTTGAGTGACAAGTTTTTTATTGTTTCTTTCTTTATTTTAAATAAAGATTTGTAGTTGAAGTATAGTTGGCTTTAATTTTTTTTTGTATTACAGCGTTTAACATTAATTAGTAATTGATTGAATTATTATAATCCGGCTCTCTGGTGGCTTTATGATTTTAGTTGCTGCAGTTTTTATACATAGGTAATTAAAACTGGTATGGTTGGTGATATATTTTAACTTTATTCTGGCCTTGATATTTTTACTCTGTGCGTCGATAATTAGGTACCTTTTAAACTCGTGAAATTTATTACAGGAATAATAGTTTATAATATTTTTTTTTCTTTCGTATTTCTTTTAAATCCAATGGTTTTCTCGGACTTGGAAGAGGCTTAGCCACAACTTGTTCGATTAACCGGCAGATTTAAGTCGTTCTTACGTCGTACCGTGTACCAGTTTATTTCTTTCTGTTTCTGAATAATTTTTTTTTATTATTTCTTTTGAATCCAAAGCGTTTTTCGAACTTGGAAGAGGCTTAGCCACAACTTGTTCGATTAACCGGCAGATTCAAACCGTTCTTTCATTTTACTGTGGACCATTTTGTTTCCTTGATTACCTAAATATTTAATTTATTGTTTCTTTTAAATCTAAAGCGTTTTTCGAACTTGGAAGAGGCTTAGCCACAACTTGTTCGATTAACCGGCAGATTTAAATCTTTCTTATATAGTCCAGTGGACTAATTCAATTTTTTTTTCCGTGCCTAAATATTATTATTTGTATTTCTTGTGAATCCGAAGGGTCTCTCGAACTTGGAAGAGGCTTAGCCACAACTTGTTCGATTGCCTGGCCGATTTAATTGTTTTCGCCAACTCGTTACACTGGTTTTCTGTATTTCCTTTGAATCCTAAGGGTTCCTTGAACTTGGAAGAGGCTTAGCCACAACTTGTTCGAGTACCCGGCAGATTTAGAAAGTTCTTCCACCGTCTCACGAATCCATACCCTATCTCACTGTCTAAATAGGAAATTCCCGTGTCTCATTTGGATCCGAAGGGTTTCTTGAACTTGGAAGAGGCTTAGCCACAACTCGTTCAGTTACCTGGCAGATTTAAGCTATATTTGACGATTCTGACCCGCTCTGATTGTTACGTCCGTTAAATCCCCGGTATAAGTAATAAATACCTTATTTTCTTTCCTCCGTTATTTTGCGTGTCCCTATGTTTTTGAATTGAATCAACCACAGAGTATTAATAAACAAAAGGTTTGAAGTGCTGTTTTATTCGTTGGCTACCGTAACTTAAGTTCTTGAGTACCGATATTCGGCTTGTCCGAATTGTATACAATCCGTTAAAGTAGAATTCAACAAGACCCCTGGAATTCGCCGTAACCTCCATCTGAGGCTATCTGGAACTCTTGACGCTAAGTGTCAAGGGGCCGTGGAGCAAACCACGATAAAAATCTGGCGCCCGAGCTTTAAACCGTAAATTAGCAACAAGGGTGTCCATAGTGACGTGTTCGGGTGGTAGCAACCACGTGTACGAAGTAAACGCGTTACACGTTTCTTGTATTTATTGTTACTTGACTTAATGTTATGTCATTTTCTTGGGAAGTTATGTTTGCAGTTTCATCATCATCGCATTCACAGTTGGTTTGTTCAACAGCAGCCTTTAATCTAATTTGCATGTTTTGCTGAAGAGCTAGTCTCAAACCTTTAACTGTAGGGAATGGATTGTATCCACCTCGAGTTCTCACAACAGAAAAGAAATTTTCCAGAGGATCTTGGTTTACTCTGCCGGTTAGAAGATATTTACAGGTATTTATATCTTTATACTGATTCCAAAGTAGTAAAATCCCTTTTATAGTCCACCGAAAACCTTCTAAGCAATATATATTTGTTCGTTCCTTGTCCTTTTCAAAAACTTTAATGGATGAAAATAATGTCGCACCGTCGTCTAAAGTACATTTTACGAGATCATTTTGTTTATTCAAGCCTCGTCGGTACGGATTTGGATCTGTGACACATCTAGAGTTCAAGCAATCAAATAAGTCATTCACTTGTTTAAAAAACTCTGCGGTGTTTTGTGCTGTTGAACTTGTCACTTGTCGTGTTGCATTGGCCGTCATTATAGCCGCGGAAACGCTTCGGCTAAACACTTGTGTGGCATATTTGACACGCATTTTTTGGAAGTCCGTTGGTCTAACGTGTTTCTCGGTGATTTTAATCATAGATCTAGCCATAAAATTATCTTTTTCCAAATCGTACGTGTTAGTAAAATCGGACCATGAAATATTCTTGCCACATACCACAAACTTCAAATCTGATTTCATCAAATTATTTCTTAATGATTTCACTAGATGTGGCGGATCAAAAGTCGTTATAATTTCTTTTCCGTCAATTGTAATTTGTGGGTTTTCACTAGTAGCACCAAGTAGTTTGTAAGCGAGCCTATTATTGGATCCCTGGTCTGCTACCAATATTTTCGGTTTCAATCCAATCTCCCAACATTTCTTGACTACCTCTTTTATTAGCTCCTTAAGCATTGGGCCTTTTACAGGAAACGCAGAAGTGTAATAGCACAATGGCATCTTCCATTTGTAAAAGAGCCCTCGTAACATGAAAACTAATCCTTGAGTGGCCAATTTTTCATTCCTTCCATGCACTCCAAAGTCTTCCACTCCTTCAAACATATCGTGAAATTTATTATACTCAATTCCTTTAGACAATTTAATCTCGTCAAACATAACGACGCAGTTCCTTTCCGAATCGGTCATGGTTGTAACTTTTTTTTTAAATAATTTAACTAGTTTAGTCTCGACACCTGTTTTTAAATTAAAACATCTCATCCAAGATTTGATTGCTGAAACTGACGGAATTATGAACCCTTGCGATTTTAAAAACTTGTAAAACCCAGGAGATTTGTAATACATAGATAGCGCTATGTCGCGTTCATCACTAGTCCACTTTTGGTGACTCTTGTGAAACATTTGCATTTTGACAAACGTTTTCACTATTTTTGGTGATGCTTCCAAAAGTGAATTAACTATTCTCTCAGGTTTATTCTGAGCGAGTAGCAGAGAACATTTATTTCCTAACCTAACAGCAACAGATTTGGTATTTTTATATTTCCGTCTCAAGTCAACAATTTTTTGGCTTACTTTCTTATTTTTAGATCTTGCAGGTGACTGAGGTAAATTTAAAAAATGCTGAAGTAATGAAGGTGCAGTTGAAGATGGCTTTAAATGTTCCAGTTCTGGTATTTTCTTATCATTCTTGGGAGGTGTTTTCTGATTAATTATAAAATTAATATCTTCCGGCAAATCAAAAATTTCAAGTCTTCTTTTTCGATAAGTGCGCGGATTTTTAACTTTGTTTAAAATTAGTTCTTCTTCTTCCCCCTTATCTGTAAGCAAATAGTTTTTTCATTTGTTAATAACTTGTAAAAAAGCTTCGTTCAAACATTGAAACATGTAACAAAACCCCGACGTTGACATTATTACCTATAACAGTGACTATAAAAATAATTATTTTTATAGTCACTGCCTATAATAATACTCAGAAGAGACTTTATTTGGTATTTTCCGAGCTAATATTTTAATATTTTGACTTACCAGTCATTTGATAAGGTATAGGAACAGCAGTTTTCAAAAGTCTATTCCTAGTCTGGATGTCATAAAATGCTTCGTTTTTAAAATGTTTACCGCACACTAAATATGAACCTAGTTCTTGCAGATCATCTTCGTACTGTAAGAGGTCCATATTACCACAATTTTTCAACCAAACTAGGGAACGAGCAGTGTCTTTAATGGGAAATTTAAAAAGTGTATACCTCTCCTTGCTGTCATCTAATTTAGACGAGTTACAATTTTTGTATGCACAACGGTGTTTCGCAGTTTTCATCATAATAAAAAAATAAAAAAAATTCACAACAATAAAAACAGACTACCCTGACACTCTACTGTTAATTCACGGAAATGTGTTATTGTAACTGAACGGATTCCGCACTTCGCCACTCTCGCCAGGCGTTATCGTACCACCGACTGATCGTTTTTCCAGTGACTATAAAAATTATTATATTCATTGGTTTTTCGCTAAAAATTATCTTACCTCGGTTGTAAAACGTGTAACTTATATTACACAGCAAAAGTTTATGTCGAAAATTACTCTGAAATTTACCACGAAAATTTTGCCAGAAATTTTTTCAAAATGTTATAACATTTTCTTGAAATCTGTATTCATATATTCATATGATACGCATGCGCAGACGGGTCATTTTGTTACAGCTGGTGTATGCCAGTTGCAGATTAACCTTTAAAACTCCTTAGAAATGTAACAAACAATAAATAAACACACTTTCATTAACCTAATATTATTGATTTTCAATAATAAGATTTATTTTCTTTTCAGAAATGGTGAACAAAAAAGAATTTATAATGTTAGATGTTGCGGAAATTTGTTGTTTGTTGGTTTATAAAAATACGGCTCTTAGGTGTAAGATATAACCTACCTACCTACTGTCTTACTTTAAAGGTTAAAAAGCTTAATACCTAAATGATTATAAATTCCATCTGTACTTTCGAGTTCATTTCAATAATTAGCCCCCTATCAGTCGCTCAGTTGAAATAGACCCATACAGCTTAAAAAATTAAGAAATCGTTGTTTCATACATTGGAACAGATGCCGACGTTTACAAAATAAGTAGATTTTCTTCCAAACTAAATAATTTTGTAGAAAGAAAAGACTAAAACAAAATTACCGATTTAATAAATTACTAAAATATCTGTTAAAACGTTATACCTAACTCTTATTACTATATAAGGGTAAATTGTGTTTACTCATAATTATTTCTGAAACATCACATACGACTTCAAAATCCGGCAACATTGCGGACTCCGATACGAACCTCTAGCTACCCATTTGCTGAAATTTTTGCAGAGACAATAGTTGAATAGCTTCCCATTATAATTTCTCCATTCATAGATGGCGCACCCTTAGCAGACGTTAATTTTTTGATCTCATAGTTTATTGAAGCGCTGACCGTCTTATTATTTTTATAGTCACTGATGATAACGATCGACCACATGTTGCCCGTTTTGTAATAAACTGGTTGGATAACGAGGGTATTGATGTATTGCCATGGCAAGCACAGTCACCGGACTTGAATCCCATTGAGCACCTATGGGTCATGCTCCAACGACGAATTACTCCACTTATGAGTAACATTCATAATGAGTCGTTCAAAAGATACGAGGGGGGGAGGGGACTTTTGAATAGCACTGTATATTATGCTTGTACACACAACGCAAAAGTCTAGAGATCTTTTTATAAGTAGTCGTGTTTTACCTGTAATACAAAATTTATAGTCAAGATTGTTGTTCAATATGTCAAAAACATTAAACTTTTTTGCAAAAAATAACAGAAAACTGAACAAAAAAATATTCTAAAAACCAGTTTTTTCAAACGTCAAAAAAAAGACAAAAAATAAACTCAAAACAAAGTATGACCACCACGTTGATTTATCCCAACTCTACATCTAGCATTTATGCTCAAAATTACATTGTTAATGTCTGCTTGAGGTATTTGTGCCCATTGTACTCCCAGAAGTTCTAGAAATTGAAACTCATTATGAATGTTACTCATAAGTGGAGTAATTCGTCGTTGGAGGATGACCCATAGGTGCTCAATGGGATTCAAGTCCGGTGACTGTGCTTGCCATGGCAATACATCAATACCCTCGTTATCCAACCAGTTTATTACAAAACGGGCAACATGTGGTCGATCGTTATCATGCATTAAGTGAAATTTATCTCGAACAGCACCAGCAAACGGGCGAACGACAGGTTGGAGAATCATATGCAAATATTGTCGACTTGTGAGAAAGCCGCGTGGGAAAATGAGCTCAGTTCTTGTGCCACCTCTGTATGTGAACACTTCCTGCACATGTTGCAACCGTTCCGGGCTGTCTCCACACTCTCGTCCGACGAGAATCTGGATAATATCCAAATCTAGACTCATCAGTGAATAAAACTGTAGCCCAGTCATTGTCAGCCCAATTCAGAAATTCTTGACACCAGGTTAATCGTGCAGCGCTATTGCCTCTAGACAGAGGTGGACATTTCAGTGGACGCCGACTACGAATGTTGGCTTCACGGAGACGATTCCTCACCGTATTACTGTCAATTGTCACGTAATGTGCACGCTGTAATTCATTAGCCAACTGGGGTGCTGTGATTGTCGGTTGCCTTCTAGCGGTTAAAACTAAATACCGGTCTTGAGCGGCGGTTGTAGAACGACCACGTCATGGATATTTCTCGGTTGAACTCCCAGTGTCTCTAAACCGACTCAATAGTCGACTTATGACGCTTTTCGAGACTCCCAACTGATCGGCTACTTGGGTTTGACGCACACCAGCTTGAAGGTGGCCCACCGCCCTATTCATCTCATTCAACGTTAAATTTTGTCGTTCCATGGTAAAACCACACTATCTTTAACACACCAACTAAGCAAGAACAGTATGGAATGACTAAAATCGGAATTAAATAAAACATTAAAATGTCAGTTTTTTCGTCCCTTGTGAAAAACTTTGAAAATACGTATTGTTTCCTTTTTTTCAATTTTTTTTTATATAAAAAAGTAAGTAAATAGAATAGACTAACAGTAGGTATAGTCGAAGCAAGTTTATATAAACACGAAAATTTATTTCATTAGTTTTATAGACCAGTGCCTTTAAAATAATAAAAAGTGGAAGAAAATAATAGTAGGATGAAACCAATTGGAGAGGGAGGAGAATATTATTAAAATGAAAGGAAAAATAATTTACTGGCGATCTGAGGTCGGAAAGGGAAAGCGGGTGAGTTTTTTAGTGGTAAAAAACGGTTTATCACAATTTCCTGCAAAACTACAAGTCCTATAAAAAAAGTCAAATGGCAGAGTTGTAGGTAATGAAAAGACCTACAACTTTTGTATTCACACTTTCTTCACATAACCTCAAAATTTATGTGGAAAATGTTTGGTTTTTTATTTTTATCTTTTGATCCAAGTGGGCCATCAATTGTTTTTCATGTTATAAACTGTACTGTATCCGGGATACATATGGATAAATCTATAGCACTTCTTCCACCTATATTTACAAGTGTTTTTGTGTAATGTGGGTTTTGACTAATTTTATTTGTCATACATTCACAGAATTCGAGTCAAAATTAGTTCAAACCCAAACAAAATTAATATGGCTATGTAGCCAATGTCAATGCCTTTCAAACGAGATATCACTTGCCATAAGGTCCTATTTAAAATTATTGGCCAGAGTGGCACCGTTTACAAAACTTTATTTCCACGTGTAGCCGTTCAAAAGATACGAGGGGGGGGGGGACTTTTGAATAGCACTGTATAATTTACAAAACCAATCTGGAGAGCGTTGTCCTTTAACCAAGGATCGTCTCCATTTACGCGATTTCTTTCCAAATTTTGACAGTTAAATTTTCTTAAAGCCTTTTCTTGTGGATTCCATTAATAAATGTGGTTAACAACAAAAGTAACCTTTATTACACAAATATACAATTTCTGGGCATCAATTGCCAAAAATACACTGCAAATACAATATTTTATAAGACCGACTTATACGACGTGGACATCATTTTTTTAATCACTTCTGTCAGTGTCAGATTTTGAAAGGAAGCGTACCGATCGCGGCTCACGGTCGAGAAATGTCAACTCACCGCTGACGTAAATAAAATAAAAATTAAAACGAAAATGTTCGAAATCCGAACATATTCCCCGACCTTGAGCGAACCGGCTCTAAACTATAAAAAACAAAACGGAGGAAAGTCAAGTCAATTTGTAATCATTTGTTTGTGGTAAAGGACATAATTTTGAAATTGTACGTGTGAATTCACCATGGAGAGTTTTGATTTTAACGGCTCGGACCTTACCATCTGCACCAGGAAGAATTTCAACAATTCTGGCTCTAGGCCATTGTAGGGGAAGTACACCATCCTCTTTCAACAAAACAAGATCGTTTACTTCCAAATTTTTACGAGGATGCAACCACTTAGGTCGATTTTGTAGAGTATTTAAGTATTCCACAGACCATCTTTTCCAGAAAGTCTGTTGAATACGGGAGCATTTTTGATAGAAACTCAAGCGATTTTCAAGGATATGGGCAATACTGGGCTCCGGGTAGGAAGTGAGGTTAGTCCCAATTAAAAAGTGACCAGGAGTTAAACATTCCAGGTCGGAGGGATCATTTGAGATGGGACACAGTGGGCGCGAATTCAGAATCGCCTCGATTTGGGTCAAAACCGTGGTCAGTTCCTCGAAGGTCAGATTCGAATTTCCAATTTGGCGTTTGAGATGACTTTTAGCCACCTTTATTTGGGATTCCCAAACACCGCCCCAATGAGGGCTGAGAGGGGGTATGAATTTCCAATCAATATAATTTTCCGATGCGAATGTTTTTATGACATCTGACACTTCAGACCCTTTAAAATACGAGTAAAGTTCCCGAAGTTCATTAAGTGATCCCGAAAAATTTGTAGCGTTATCGCTAAAAATAACGGATGGGTTACCTCTTCTAGATATGAAGCGTCTTAACGTCATTAAAAAAGATTCGGTTGAAAGTGAGGAAACAAACTCTAAATGTATCGCTTTGGTAGCCATGCAAACGAATAGTGCGATATAGCATTTTGAGAGAGGGGCCTTCCTTAACTTGGAAGTCTTAATCATAATGGGGCCGCCGAAATCCACTCCTACCTTTTGGAAAGGGCGAGATATGGTTACTCGGTCTTTCGGCAGATCAGCCATTATTTGTTGAGAAGGTTGTAGTTGGAACCGGAAGCAATTATTGCAGTTTCGAATTATCCTTTTAATCTCACGAAGAGCGTTAAGGGGCCAGTATTGTAACCTAATGTTAGCCAACACTGTTTGGGAGCCAGCATGACCAAGACGGTTATGCTCGTATGAGAGAATCATGGACACTACATGATTCTTGGAGGGGAGAAGAATCGGGTGTTTTTGACACTCAGGAACGTCGGCATTTGTCAACCGTCCACCGACGCACAAAAATCCATCTTGATTTATAAAAGGTTTTAAAGAGATGAGATTTTTGTTTGAAAGGGGTTTACCTGCTTTCAACTCAGATATATCATTGAAGAACTTTGTGGACTGTATATTTTTAATGATCAGGGTTTTTGCTGAATGTTTTTCATTTACATTCAAAGGTCCGACTAATTTTTCGTGGGGGGATTTAAAATTTCGAAACCACCTGAGACAATATGCAACAGTGTTAAGCAGGCGAGAGAATTTCGAAAATTTTGAAAAAAGTTCTTCCCAAAAGATTACAGTCGGATCCAGGGATGGGCATGTAACCTTGAGGGTCGTCCTTTTTTGTTCGGGTAGATCAGCCATGTCAAATTTCTTGTCAAGGTTTGAGAGCTCTAACGAATTGTCCAACAAGAAAGATGGACCGTGCCACCAAAGTTTGGAGGATATAATATCCTTGGCCAATAGTCCACGAGACAAGGGATCAGCGGCATTGTCTGTTGATGATATATGACGCCATTTCCAATTTTTTGTGAGCTCCTGTATTTGGGAAACTCTATTGGCCACGAACACTGACCACCGAGAAGGGTGAGAGTTGATCCAACATAGAGAGATTTGTGAATCTGACCACAGATTAACTGAAGAAAATATAATACCTTCGTAAACAAAAACAATTTTTTGAGTTAGCCTTGATAGCAGGAGCATAGCTTGTAGTTCAAGACGAGGTATAGTGAGATTAGGACGCACAGGAGAAATTCGAGATTTAGATGCGATTAAATTACAAGTGACAGTGTTGTCAGAATAAACAGTTCGAATATAAATACAGGCAGCGTATGCCTTGATGCTGCTATCTGCAAATCCATGCTGCTCAACATGAGAGATTCCCTTTTTGAGAAAAAGGTGACGAGGTATCTTTAAATTCTTCAGGACCGGAATGTTTACAATAAACGAATACCAATCATGGGCGAGAGATAGGGGTAAATGATCATCCCAATTCAAATTTGCCTTCCAAAGGGACTGCATGAAATTTTTTCCAATTAATATGACTGGGCCAATTAATCCAAGAGGGTCAAACATTTGAGATATTATCGAGAGAGCTTTTCGTTTCGTGATGGGTTCGCAATGAGTTGATTTTGGGAGAGAAATAGTAAATACATCTTGACAAGGTTGCCATGAAAGGCCCAAAACCTTGTTGGAGACATTTTCAATTTGCACATCGTAAGAGATAGATCGAGAGGATTCAGCGATTGGTTCTAAAAATTCAGGAGAGTTCGAGCACCATTTATGCAATCGAAAACCAGAGCTATTCAAGAGAGTATTGAGTTCCTCTTGAGATGATTTAAGTGTTGCAATGTCATTAGAGCCATAGAGAATGTCGTCGACATAAGTTTGACTGAGGATAGCTGGGGATGCGAGGGGGAAATTTTTTCCATTCAATAACACAACTTCTTTCAGTGTGCGAGTGCTGAGAAAGCTGGCGGGCTTTGTACCATATGTAACAGTAGTCAATTCAATGGACTGTATAGGGTCAGAGGGTTGATTCCTCCAAAGAATATTTTGCAAATATGTTTGACTGGGGTTAACCTTCACCTGACGATACATTTTTTCAATGTCTGCAGTGAAGACGAAAGAGAACTGACGAAAACGACAAATAATATCAAACAAATCTGGCTGCACTTGATAACCTTTCAGGGTTATATCATTCAGTGAATAGCCGCTAGAACTTTTACAACTAGCATCAAAAACTACGCGGAGAGGAGTACTTGAATTCGTTTCCTTTACGACACAATGATGAGGCAAAAAATATTTATTTTGATTGAAAGCATTGTAAAAAGAGAGAGGTACGTAGCGCGCATGATTCAGAGCTACATATTCATCAATAAATTTTCTGTAATGAGAAAAAAGAACGGGATCCTTCTGGAACCTCTTTTCGAGATTCAAAAATCGTTTTTTCGCGATTTGAAAGGAATCACCAAGTTTTGAGACAGCATTGGGAGAGATCAGTGGCAAATTAACTTGAAAAGATCCATCTTCCAAAATTTTTACATTTTGTTTGAAGTCCTGTTCAGCAAGATCTTCTTCGGGGGTTGACAATGTATGCAGGGGCAACTCTTCTAATTCCCAAAATTTGTTGAGCAAATCATCAAGAGAGCCGAACGAAGTTTCAAGCGTATTGACCAAAAACGAAACATTTTTAGAACCAGAGGATTGTGGAACATTGCCTGCGATCACCCATCCTAACATAGTATTTTGTAGTACCGGTCGGTGTTTTCCAAATCTTATGAGACCATCAGAGAGCAGATCGTAATATATATCTGAGCCTAGCAACAAATCTATTTGGGATGGCTTAAAGAATTGGGGGTCTGCCAATTCGAGAGGATAAGGGATGGAAATTGATTCTGGAGCAATTGGGCATTGAGGCAAATTACAACTGATATTTTGTAATACCGCACAAGTCAAATCAAAGGACACATTTTTGAGAACATTGGAGAATATTTTAAATTGAGCCATAGTATTAGAGACCAAAGAATTTTGGGTAATTCCAGAAATTTGTAACCTTCGGTTATAAACTTTAGCATCTATTTTGTTCAAAAGTTGCTGTGAAATGAACGAGTTCTGAGAACCATTGTCAAGAATACATTTTGCTTGAACAGGGGTGCCATCCTTGGAATATACCGTGACCATGGCAGTTGCTAATAAAACATCATTGTTTTTTCGAGACAAAGTTGACATGCTATATGATGTCGCAGTGTATGATGAGCTACGCGAATTCTCAGGAATTTCATTCTCCTGTGTACAAGGATTAGCTCGAGGACTGAAAGGCCTTTGTGATGATGATCCTTGATCAGAGTTTTGCCTGGAATTGCTCGCGTGCGAATTTTGGCGAGATTGACAGCTTGCGAGAGCACTATTTTCGCAATGCAGCTGAGAAGTAACCAAATCATCTAAATTGTTCCGCTGAGCATTTGCTGAAACATTTGAGTCGTTTTGCCGAGAATTGGCTGGGCCATACGAGTTATTGTGGCGAGAATGGGCCTGGGGTGGTTTCTTTAAGCACAACGAAGAATGATGGGGCCTTGAACAAGTAAAGCAACGTTTAGATGGGCAATTAGTAGCTCTATGCCGAGTACCAAAGCAGTTTGTACACAAATTATTTGAATGCACAAATTCCAATTTCTGATTGTGGGGTATGTCCAAAAATTTGTTACACCTATAAATTTTATGCGATTTATCATTACAAAAAATACATTTTATTTGCGGAGTATGAGAATTATTATCAAAGTTATTTGAATAATAAGTAACAACATTTTTCAATTGAGTCTTTTCCTTTTTTATAGTTTGGGGTGAAATGGTAGAAAGTACCTTGCACCTTTCTTCAACAATACGAAAAAACTCATCGATCGTGGGTAATACGGACTTGTCCCTTTGAAACTCATATTCCCGTTTTGTGGAAAAATCCAATTTTCTAACGATTGTATTTATCATCATTAAGTGTTCAGTGTCAATATTTAAATTATTTAACGATTTTATATGCTGTTTCATATGAGTAATAAATTCACGTAAAGATTGAGCATTGCCTTTCGATAGGTTAGGGTAATCAATAATTGAGTTGAAATGCGAATTAATAATTGCGAGATTGTCATTATATCTCTCAAATAAAATATCTATTGCGATATGAAAATTATCATTTATAAGTTCCAATGCGTTAATTAAATCTAGTGGTTCATTTTTTAATGAAGCTTTCAAATATACTAGTTTTTCGACATCGGGAAGAGCGGAGTTATTCGACACGAGCGATGTGAACAGTTCGAAAAATGATGACCATTTCGTGATATCGCCGTTAAATTCAGGTATTTTTAATTGAGGTAATTTTGCAATATGAGACGAGGAGTTATTATTTATAATAACTTGAGAATTACCATTTCTTGTGCGAGGGGTACATTCGGAAAGGGTTTGAATTTTTCTCTGCGTCTTAGAGAGATAATCCAGATACCTTTCTGCCGTACTATAAAATTCATTAACGCTAGGAAGCTCACTGTCATCGCACTCAAGGTCGATTATGTCATTTTCAATTTTTTCTAAATTGACAAAGGCGTCTGTTAAAGCCTTTTCGCGAGTTTGAATTTGAAAAACATCATTTGTAGTGTCTAGATTACTATCCAACCAAGTGATTAATCGAGTAAATGCCGATCGAGCGTGCTTCCTAGATTTCTTGAGAATATCCATGTCTGTCAAGTACTAGATATATTTAAATTTTCAGTGAATGAAAATGCAAAGAACGAATTATGAACAGTATATACACGTCAAAGATGAATATTCTTCGCCTTAAAAATACATATATGATTAAATTTACAAACATTTGCATAAACAACTATTGCGAAATTAAAATTTGTGGCTTGAACCGGCCCTGTTGCACTAGTAACCAAGCGATCTGAGGTCTGGGGGCCCGACACTGATTCAAATCCATTCAAATTCACTATTAGGATATACCTAGGGCACTTATGACAATTTTTACAACACAAGAAATCAATTCAACATACCTACATTAATCAATAAAAAACATAATATGAGGTAAAAATCTTCAAATCCACTAAAATATCTGCAAATGTTCTAGAAATAAAACCATTCGCAAATCATCAGCAAAAAATCCAAAATAAACTGTTCAATACTTCTTGTTTCTAGTTCAAGATTATTTTCAAACACAAATAAAGCGTTGATAAAATAAAAGCAGCAATTAAATGATTTTTTAAGTTCAAAAATGTTCTTTGAATTGAGCGATGAGAGAGTTTTCACGTTGTCGAACACAATAATGTTCAAATTTTCATTGGAAAACATGCATAGTTTACCTTACAGATTAGAGGCACTTCAAAGTATGCACATGGGAACATATCCAGGAGAGAGCGTGACGATTTTTCTACACAATAACAGCAAAATCCGTCTCGAAGGACCATTATGGAGAGCGTTGTCCTTTAACCAAGGATCGTCTCCATTTACGCGATTTCTTTCCAAATTTTGACAGTTAAATTTTCTTAAAGCCTTTTCTTGTGGATTCCATTAATAAATATGGTTAACAACAAAAGTAACCTTTATTACACAAATATACAATTTCTGGGCATCAATTGCCAAAAATACACTGCAAATACAATATTTTATAAGACCGACTTATACGACGTGGACATCATTTTTTCAATCACTTCTGTCAGTGTCAGATTTTGAAACGAAGCGTACCGATCGCGGCTCACGGTCGCTGACGTAAATAAAATAAAAATTAAAACGAAAATGTTCGAAATCCGAACACAATCCACACTCAAAATCTAATCGAGTTTAAACGACTTGATGCAATAGCCAAAAGAACTTTTAAACAATTCAAAAGACTGAAGTGGAAGAAGTATTGTCAAGAAGCTAAAATCTGCCTCCGAGGAAGCATCAATAAACACCGACGACAATTTTGATACCCCCGAAAGTCAACCACCCAAGAGAAAAAAACCAGCCTTTGAAAGACTACTAAGACCGGCTAAAGACTTTATCAACTCTCAGGACCCCCCATTTGTCCTCAACTTTGAAAAGTTGGTGGACTTGTTTGAAAATAGCTACGGCTCGACTGATCCCAAACAGATCGCCTTGAACTACACTAAAGACTTACATCTACTTTGTCACATGTTACATACAATATATCCCCATCTACAAGATAGAAGCATTAAACCACGATGCACTAAGCTGAGGAGAAAATGCCAACAATCAGATTCCCAACCAGCAACCGACATTGAAAGTGATTCTTCGTTCTATTAATTTTTCTATTACCAATTTTTAGAAACCAATTTTTAGAATCGTCACCAACAAACCACTATGTTTAAAAACATTCTTCAGTGGAATATCAACGGACTATTCTCCCACCTAGAATCGCTTCACCTTCTAATGTCTGAACTTGATCCATCAGTAATATGTATACAGGAATCTAATTTTTCCAAAAAAAACTACGATCTTAAAAACTACAAAGGCTTTTTCCTTAATAGAGAAAACACTCTGAGAGGAAGTGTCGCTACATATATAAAAAAAAAATATCCCGTCATCACTGATCCCTCTGACAACCAACTTAGAAGCAGTGGCTATATGTATATTGGGAGAAAAAAAGATTAGTATCTACAGTATTTATATTCCGACAAGTAGAGTCCTTGATCAACGCGATATAAACAATCTTATCCAACAAATTCCACCTCCCCGGATCTTTGTTGGCGACTTTAATGGCCACCATATATCTTGGGGCTCTCCAACAAGCGACCTACGAGGAAAATTAATAAACAATGCAACTGAGCAACACAACATGCATCTTAAATGACGGGCAACCTACTCGCTTTTGCTCATATAGTGGAACTTCTTCGCACATCGACCTAACAATGTCCGACCCTATCACAAATGTTAACTTATCGTGGAAAGTTCTGCCCGATCTTTATGGAAGCGACCACTTTCCTATCGAAATATCTAACCTTCAAAATAATGTAAGAAACAACTTCCTAACAAATAACTGGAACCTAAAAAACGCCAACTGGGACCTATATAGACACTTAGTTGGTTCTTACTATAACCAAACTGATTTTTCTGAAGCAAACGGTTCATCATGGCTCGATCTCCTTACCTGTACTATCACGAAAGCCGCAGAAATTTCTATAGGTAAAGTGCGTAACAAGCCACTTCACCGAAAAGTCCCGTGGTGGAACAGCGCTTGCGCTGAGGCAATAAAGCAAAGTAAGCATGCTCTCAATCGATTCAGAAGACACAAGTCACCAGAAAATCGACAAATCTTCAGTAATCTACGAGCAAAGGCACGATATATTATTAAAAAAAGTAAAAGAGACTCGTGGAGAAACTTTGTTTCAACCATAAATACTTCTTCTCCAACAACTGAAATCTGGAATAAGATGAGAAGAATTTCTGGTAAATACTCACACTTCAATATCAATTCAATAACCAATCAAAGCGATAATGTTTCCGATCCTACACAAATGGCAGAAATACTATCCGAAACATTCCAGAAATACACAAGTGACTCAAACTACAGCGCTAAATTTCTACATTACAAAACTACAGAAGAAAATCAGCACCCAATATATATATATCACAGCTCCCTAATAACACATTAAATTCGCCAATATCCCTCGAAGAGCTTCGCAATGCGCTCACCTCAATGAAAGAATGCACCCCTGGGCCAGACAATATACCAATAGCATTCATAAAAAACCTACCAGAACAAGTGCTTGTATTTGTCCTCAAAATTTTTAACTTTTATTGGCTTAACCAGCTTTTACCAGACTCTTGGAAAGAGGCCACAATTGTACCGATACTTAAAAATAATAACCCACCTAATCTTCCTAGCTCGTATAGACCTATTTCTCTCACGTCGTGTATCTCTAAACTTCTCGAGAAAATAATCAACAACCGACTCACGTGGTTTCTAGAAACCAACTCCTTACTATGTTCGCAGCAGAGCGGATTCAGGAAAAATCGATCTGCAATGGACAATATTGTGGACCTTGAATCGGATATTCATGAAGCGTTTATAAGTGATCAGAGAGTGCTTGCAGTGTTCTTCGACATTAATCGCGCTTTTGACTCAGTCTGGCATTTTAATATCCTAAAAACTTTATCAGGTTGGGGAGTAAACGGTAATATGCTTGCCTTCATCAAAAATTTTCTTAGCAATAGAAGTTTCCGTGTAAGGGTGAACGGATTTTTCTCTTCATCCAAAACTCTAAGCAACGGAACCCCCCAAGGATCGGTCATCAGCGTTTCATTATTTTTGATTGCAATGAATGATGTAATTAAAAATATTCAAAGCCCTCTAAAAGGGAAACTATTCGCAGACGACATGATTATATATGTCAGAGGCAGAAACACCGAGTTTATGAGAAGTGTAATACAACAAGAAATACATCGTCTAGAGTGTTGGTCCGAAAATACAGGATTTTGTTTTTCCTCTTCTAAAACCAAGTGCATGATGTTCAGTAAACACCCACTACTTGTCTCTCCTAATTTAACACTGCTCAACACAACTCTTAACTTTGTCAACTCGACATCGTTTCTTGGGATGACACTCGACTGTAAACTCTCCTGGGAGCCGCACATCCGTAACCTTATCTGCAAATCTACCAACGGACTCAATATACTACGATCTCTATCTAGCAGAACCTGGGGCTCGGATTCTACCTGTCTCATCCGCATGTACCGAACCATAATCAGGTCTCGACTAGACTACGGTTGTATAGCCTACGCTTCAGCCAAGCAAGCAACACTGAACCTTTTAAATCCAATTCAAAACTCTGCCATTAGAATTTGCCTAGCGGCTTTCCGTTCGAGTCCAATTGAAAGTTTACTCTGTAAAGCCTCTGAACTTCCTTTAAACTTGCGAAGACATCTCCTCAGCCTCTCATATGCAATATCTATTTCTTCAAATCCCTTCCACCCTACGTATCCAAACACCATATCTGACCGATTCCATGCCGACTATGACAGGAAGAAAAGATCCGATCCTGCTTTTTACGAAAGAGTAAATAGATCTCTAGACACCCTTAACATCTCCATGCCTAATATATTTCCTGCAAACATCAAATCCCCACCTCCGTGGTTATCAAAACACCCAAACTGTGACACGTCTCTACTGAAACTCGACAAAAAAGAAACAAATGCAAGGGTAATAAAAAACGCATTCTATGAAAAAATCTCCCAACTATTTCAATATATCCCACTGTATACAGACGCTTCCAAGACGGAAAATGGAGTAGGTGCATCCGTTATTGCACCTACCGAGTCCATCAAAATCAAATTACCTCCAATTGCGAGCGTCTTCACTGGTGAATTATATGCAATTTATCAAGCGTTGCTTTTTGCGAGTAATGTGGATTCTCAGCAGCTTCTAATAATTACTGACTCTCTAAGCTCCATCGATAGTATCCAGCACATGTATCCCTCAAACTACCTGGTACAAATAGTTAAAAACGAACTTTTCCAGCTACAAGAGGCCCAAAAATCTGTTAAATTCATATGGGTACCCTCTCACGTTGGAATTCCCGGGAACGAACAGGCAGGCACAGAAGCAAGAAAATCAATCCAGGACCTCAATTCTCTCACAGTCTCAAAGGTTCCTGTTTTGGATGCAAAAAACTTCGTTAAACATTCAGTCTATAAATACTGGCAAGACCGTTGGACTGAATCAAACTCTAAGCTCCGCAGAATAAAAAAATACGTGAGCCCCTGGAGATCATTCCCGATGAAAAGAAGAGAGCAATCGATCTTATCGCGCCTCAGAATTGGACATACAAAATTCTCCCATGACTATCTTATGTCCCACGCCCCGGCACCAGTGTGCGACAGCTGCAATCAGCCTCTGACTGTAAGTCACCTGCTATTGGAATGTGAAAAGTTCCGGCTACAGAGGCAAATCCATAACATCCCCGACCAATTAGGAGAGGCACTTGGTGAAAACTGTGATGTGCCCCAGCTAATGGACTTTTTAAAATCCATTCAAATAATAAATAAAATTTGACGAGCTACTTTTATAGTTTAATATTTCAGTAAATCCAGAAATAATGTAATTTGATTTAGGTTAATACCATGTCTCACTTACCTCTGTAAATAATGTTAATCTGTAATTTTTGTTGAGCGCTAATAATCCTAGGGATTGATGCGCATTATATGTATAATAAAAAAAAAAAAAAAATCCAACTGATCCACACGCAATATGGAAAGATGAATTTCACAGAAAAATATCACCAGATTGGGCTCCACATAACACAGACGAAATATCCTCAGTATGTTCCTTGTATTCATTATTCTTTTTTGTTAATTTTCTTGGGAAATTGAACCACAATATTTTTTATATTTTTTTTTCAACGTTTCGTTAGCGTTGCAAATTAGGATACAAAACAAATAAAACAAATTGTTAGATTTTTCGGTATTCAGTAATGAACCAACATTTTGCTTGAACTTATATGTTAACAATTTAATTGCCGGTACTGGCCAAATTGTAATCCGCGCTGTTTTGAGGAGGTTTGTACACAGCGTCCACAAAAAGTTGATGTGTCGGTGGGTTTGGTGGAAAACCATTTGATCGGTCCTTTTATACAAGGTGATTGATTAGTGTGATGAGGGTCAGTCCCTCCTTTGTCCTTTGAAATATCAATTTGAAAATTTGAGGGGTTTATAGCCATCATCAGTCTTCACATTTTAAAATTATTTACAATCTTACAGGGTGTTCCAGAATGCTGTGACATACCAAAGTTACATTTTTTTAAATGAGTTACCCTACATTTTATTGCATATTTGGAATCAGCTTGACCTCCCCATTACAATAATATAGCGTTGTGATGTGTTCTACGGGGTAATTAAAAAGTTATAACCAATTTTCCATAAAAATCGTAACAAGTTTAATACCCTGTAGAATGTAAGAGAAATTCAAGAATGAAAATCTGTTGCTGCCAAAGCATTAGAATAGTAGTAAAAATTCTGGAAAATTATTCATTTTTTTAATATTCATTGAATCTGATACAGGGTGAATCGAAATACGAATACATTATTTTCTCGGTTTTTTTCAAATGGACCCTGTATTTTATGTGAGTATCGAAAAGTACTACCAACATACTTTTTTTTTATAAAGCATTCCCTATACCTAAAATTATTAGTTCTTGAGATATATTGATTTTTCTATGCAAAACATTGATTATATATAATTATTTAACAGTTAATAATTGTGGGTTGGCTACGATTTATTTGTTAAAAACTCATATTTGACAATGACATGACAGTAGCTACATTATCGTTTTTTTATTAAGCGGTTTGGTACATTTTTTAGGAGTTTTGAAGAATTTGAACTAGGGCAAAAATGAATTTCACTAGTGATGAAATGATTGACATGATCTGGATATTGGGAGAATAATAAAAACGCCTTACTCAGCAAGAGTATACCATGAACGTTTTCCTGAAAGGCGGCAACCTACAAAAGCAAGCTTGGAGAGATTGATGGAGCGGGTTCAGTTAATTATGAAAACCATGAACGATTAAAAACTTCTGTGACCGAAGAAAATAAAATTAATGTTTTGCTGGCAGTTACTGAAAACCCACACACAAGTGTAAGGAATATTTCTAGCGAACCAGAACTGAGCTACTACGGTGTGCAAAGAATCCTTGACAAAAACAAAATGCAACCTTACCACATTTCCCCTGCAACAGGAATTAACTGAAGTTGATTTTGAAAAAAGACTGGCATTTTGTAGGTGGGCTTTACGAAAAGTTAATCAACAGATAGACTTTTTCGACTATGTTCTATTTGGAGATGAAGCCACGTTTCATAAAAATGGTTGTGTTAATAAGCATAACTTTCACTCTTATTCATCAACTAATCCATATCACATAGTGACTCACAGTCAAACTAGATGGTCGTTGAATGTGTGGGGAGGTATTGTTGGTGAATATGTAGTAGGACCATATTTTTTTGAGGAATATTTGAATGCCGAGATGTATTTAGATTTTCTAGTAAACCAATTACCTCTTTTATTGGAAGAAGTCCCACTTCGTACACGTCAAAGGATGTGGTTTTTGCATGACGGTGCGCCTGCTCACGCTAATCAATTAATTAATAGTGAACTGAATGAACGATTTCCAGGAAGGTGGATCGGAAGAAATGGTTCAGTACAGTGGCCACCAAGATCACCAGAGTTCAATAAAATGGAGTCATTTTTGTGGGGTCATATTAAAAATAAGGTGTACAAAATACCTCCAACAACAAGGGATGACATGATGGAGAGAATACGGAATGAATTTCGGAATGTTCCTATAGAAATGCTTCGTAATGTGAGTAACTCTTTCAATTATCGCTTTCAAGCATGCATAGATGTCTTTGGAGGTCATTTCGAACACCTATTGTAATAATCAAGACGTGTACATATACTGTAGTAAATAGGATAGTTTTTTATTGTTTCGTTCCTGTAATATTTATTTGTAATATACGCGTTTTTTCTTTGTATTTGCAATTCAACCTCTACAGTACCGAACAGCAATGATGAAATGTCGGTTTTTGACTAATAAATCATAGCCAATTCACAATTAATTGTTAAATAATTAGATATAATCAACGTTTTGCATAGAAAAATCAAATATCTCAAAAACTAATAATTTTAGGTATAGGGAATGCTTTATAAAAAAAAATGGGATGGTAGTACTTTCCGATACTCACATAAAAAACAGGGTGTTCCATTTGAAAAACCGAGAAAATAATGTATTCGTATTTCGATTCACCCTGTATCAGATTCAATGAATAATTTTCTAGAGTTTCTACTACTATTCGAATGCTTTGGCTGCAATTGAGTGGCCGGCAAGATCCCCCGACTTTACACCACTTTTTTTCTCTGTGGCTACAGCGCAGGAAAGTACTCCACAAAAATGATCAACGATTCTATTCCTATCTTCGAACAGAGATTGCATCAGTGTCAACAAACAAATGGCCAGCAACACTTAGTGTGATGAAGTATTTGCAACTTAAATCAATGTTTACTTTATAAATTTCTGTAATATCCATTTTTATTCTCTATATGTACTATATCTCTTACTATTTAACTAAACTAGAGAGAAGAATATGCTTTATTGTCGAGAGAAACTGCTATCATTTCATGAACAAAGTGATCTAAGAACTTGAACAATAAAATTAGAACATAAAATAAAATATTTTGGTTTCTGAATTCTCAAAGCAGAACGTGCTTCTCCTAGACCATGCTCCATGATCCATGTTCGGCCATACTTAAAATAATGTTCCAAGGCAACATACCATAAAATCTGCTTATGAGGCGCAATTTTTGATTTCCGTAGTCACTTAATGAATTGCAATCGCGACTGCGCAGAGTTGCTGCTCTGTAGGCACGGGTACCTGGTGTGTCCTTGTCGGGGAATGCAATGATTAGATCGGCACAAAAGTTTATCCAATTTCGACAAAGGGGCCTTCAGTCACAACAGTAGTTATAGCCTCGGTTTTTTAAAGCTTCGCTAGCTTTTGCAATCATTAAATTATCACTAATATATAGGTCATATTTTAATTTTGTTGCATAGTCTAGCCATTCCTCAATGGAGTATGCGCTGTTGTCAGGATCGTAGCTGGTTAGTTTAAACAATGATTTCATTGGTCCAACTACTGACACCTGCGCATTTGATCCGTCTGCTCCGGACACACTGGGCGTTGGCGTAGAACACGGTGGCATCGCCATTTTGGACTGCTTAGTTAATTCGGCTATTTGTTGCTGCTGAGCTGCCATTAAATTTATTAGGGTTTCTTGCCATTGTAGTTTGTGGCCCTTCGGACTTGGTGATACCAAATCATCCCCAGACTCAGTGATGGGTTCAGCATGTTGTTCGGATGACTCATCATTAACACAAACACAATTTTCTTCTTCCATTATTTCAAGTAAAATTTATTGTTTATTCATTTTATTCACTTTTGCACGTAGTACTATCCCACCTCTGATGTTAACTGATATGGGGTTTCATCCCCAATAAAACTCACAAAATATGCAAACTACTATTTATTTTCCGAGAGCGTACAGTATATTTCACGGTAACATACCTTTCTCTACTGATGCATGCATACGGTGCAGTATAAGCGCGCTGTGTGCCCCGCGCTCGCACGTATATTAAGTAACGGATGTATGAAGGCTAAACAAACTAGAAAACAATTCAAAAACCTACCATTAGAAAGAAAGGCTAATAAAATTCTAGAAGTTGTCTCAAGTGATGTATGTGGGCCATTTAATCCCAACAGTTATGATGGTATGAAATACTACGTATATTAAGTTACGGGGGCCTTTTTGGAGGGCACGTTCTGGACCCGGCTCATAATTTGTTGCTAATTTGTTACTAAATAATTGATTTTGTTGCTCCAGCCGTTGCCGAGAAACGCGTGGTCCCCTACCGTAATATTAACTTAGGGTGGCCCAGTGCAATATCTCGGTAACGGAGGAAGCTAGCGATACGAGCCTGGTGGCATATTTTGTTGCTAATTTGTTGCTTTAAGGTGGCTTTATCGAAAAATTCCAATAACCACCCCTACATGTCAAACTCACCCTCGCGCAGTATTAAGTTACGGTGGCCAACTGCGATATCCCGGGAGCCAGACGAGCTAGCGACGCGAACCAGGCGGCATATTTTGTTGCTAATTTGTTGCTTTAAGGTGGCTTTACCAAAAATTTTCAAAAACCACCCCCTACATGTCAAACTCACCCTCGCGTAGTATTAAGTTACGGTGGCCAACTGCGATATCTCGGGAGCCAGACGAGCTAGCGACACGAACCAGGCGGCATATTTTGTTGCTAATTTGTTGCTTTAAGGTGGCTTTACCAAAAAATTCCAAAAACCTCTCCTACATGTCAAATTCACCCTCGCGCAGTATTAAGTTACGGTGGCCAACTGCGATATCTCGGGAGCATGACGAGCTAGCGACACGAACCAGCCGGCATATTTTCTTGCGAATTTTTTTTAATTCATTTTCGAAAATTGCAGAGAATACAATTTACCAATTTAAAAAAAATCCTAGATCACATATACAAAAGCGAAATTTATTTTTAAATTGGCAACAAAATATGCCGCGAAGCTTGTTTGGGCAACTAATTCTAGTCTCTAGACAAAGCAAATAGCTGTCTCAGCTTAATATGAATAATTTGAAGATTTTTTAATTATACCATCGTAAAGCAACAAATTGGCAAGAAAATATGCCGGCTGGTTCGTGTCGCTAGCTCGTCATGCTCCCGAGCAACTGCAAGTAGTCACGGAGGTGAGTTTGACATGTAGGGATGGGTTTTGGAATTTTTCGGTAAAGCCACCTTAAAGCAACAAATTAGCAACAAAATATGCCGCCTGGTTCGTGTCGCTAGCTCGTCTGGCTCCCGAGATATCGCAGTTGCCCACCGTAACTTAATACTACGCGAGGGTGAGTTTGACATGTAGGGGTGGTTTTTGAAATTTTTTGGTAAAGCCACCTTAAAGCAACAAATTAGCAACAAAATATGCCGCCTGGTTCGTGTCACTAGCTTCCTCCGTTACCAAGATATAGCAGTTGGGCACCCTAAGTTAATTTTACGGTAGGGGACTACGCGTTTCTCGGCAACGGCTGGAGCAACAAAATCAATTATTTAGTAACAAATTAGCAATAAATATTGAGCCGGGTCCGGAACGTGCCCTCCTACCCGCTCTCCTTTGGTTTGCTGACATGAGAGAGGTGACGTGACAATTGCTGACGGGTACTCTTTGAATACCGCTAACATACATATATAAAACACACTAATAAAATCGACGAAACAAATCTAGAACACTGTTTACCATTAAATAGACAATACAAAATTGACCAGCTGTCCAAATTGTTTGCCCTGGGCGGCCATATTACGTCACCGGATATGGATTGCTAGTTTGATTAGTTGAGTTTCAGAAAATACCAAATATAACATATTTGACGGAACGCGATTTTTCATTATTTTAGAATTTAGGCCCATTTGCACCATCTTTCCCTAAAACTGATACTTAGTAAAGTATCACTTAAATATAAGGTTCACTTATGTTCTTTTGCACCATTCAGATTTTGACCTGGTTTAACTGAGTAACACTTAAAATAAAAAAGATGTGACATCTTTGGAATTTTGTAGCTATTTTTCCATTCTTGTATTGGCACTGGCCATGTTTTTTTTTAACTGTGTCGCTTGTCGCATGTAGTATTTGTCAATCTAAATTTAAAGTTAGGTTAGTTGATAGTTTCCCGTATTTTTTTATCACTATAAATTATAAGTACATTCTCTGAATTGCAATACGATTATAAATGGCACTAGAAACAACGAAACCTGCTTTCAAAAAAATAGACACATCAATGTGTAGTGGTTAGATTCTCCCAACTTACCGATCATATGGATATTCTAATTGGTCTTCAATCATTATTAATAAATGTAAAACAGTTGGTTTCGTAAGACGGAATCTTTTATAAAACGACAGATCGTCAAAATCATGAAAATTATCAGGACGTGTACGAATTTGACGAGGTAGTCCGTATGCAATTATTTCTAGGGCCTCAATATCAAAAATCAACGGCGTCAAAGTCACGTATTAATCGTAATAATTCCATACTGGCACACCTACACAGACTTCGCTCTATTACCTCTTTCTTTAACTCAGCTCTTCGCTTGCGTTATCCAAAAATGTTAGGTTATGTGTCACTTAAATACCTTTGAGGGCCGGTCTAACTACCGCTTAAATTAAGGGAAACTTACTGGCAGATAAGTGACACTTATCGTTTGGAGCAAAGAGTTAAGTTTCCCTTTAGCGATTTAAGTGTCACTTAAGTTTTAACTGAAGGTGGTGCAAATGGCCCTTAGAAGCTGACAACAGCTACAATAGGAAACTTGCCCATTTTTTTTTTATTCTACTAAAATGTGTGTTTATATATGAAAACACATTATACCAAATATCAGTCCTTAAATCGCAATACTTATTTCACAATAAATAATTAAAGTTGGAATCGCCACCGGGTGTATTCAAACGAAGAAAAATGCGCGGCAGCGGCTGTGACGTCACACCGCACCTCGCGCATCGGTAACCGCAGAAACAGCCATTTGAAGCATTATTGATTTTTTATCGAATTCGAATCGTTAGCGTCAGTTTCTCAGTCTTTAAGTGTTGTTTGAATTGTCGGTTCACAATCGCCTGACTCGAAAAGTGCGGACTGACGTCACAACCAATGGCAGCGCGTTTTAAGAGCAGTTCAAATTATTCAAATTTTAACCCTTTATTTCTCAGGTAATTTAATCGTTATTGGAATTTTTCTTTTTCTATGAAGTTCCTTATGATAATATCTTACGATTTTAATTGTTTTTAAATGATTTTATTTTTTTGGCAAGTTCCCTAACGTCAGAAATTTGACATTTGAAAAATTCAATACTTAACATGTTCAAATTTCTAAATTTTCAGTTATTTAAACCAAGTCGTAATGTTACAATGTCAAATGAAACTCTTAATTCATCTAAACTGGCGTTAGTTAATCAAATGATCAAAAGCGACAAGGTAGTTATATTTTCAAAATCATACTGTATGTACTGCAAGCTGGCAAAAGATCTTTTCGACGAATGCGATACCAAATATACCGAATATGTTCTTGATGGGAGAGAAGATGGAGAGGAAATACAGAGAATTTTAGGTGTCTTAACTGGAGTGAAAACAGTGCCAAGAATATTTGTAAACCAGAAATGTCTAGGTGGTAGAGCAGAGTGCAAACAATTGTACGATACTGGAGAGCTCCAAAAATTAATTTATTGACAAGGTTACATGAAAATTACCAAAATATCTTATTCATTTTAATAGGATTACGTAGATAACGTAGCTAGTATCTATATAATGTTAAATTATTTCTAAATAATCTTAACAATAGATAATTATTTCAAATTTATAAAATTCTTTTACAACTTCAATAATCATGTGAATTTTAAATTTTCATAGATTGGCTCTTACAAACCACATTAATGCAAATACATAAATGGAATAAAAAATGTCAATATAAGTACCTACCACGTTTATAAATCGTACTAAAAAGGGAAAAAAATAATAATAATAAACGCGAACACAGCAGCTTTCTATATTTTTATAGAACAGTCGCATCCGCCCCACATTTATTATTATTATTATTTACTTTTTAGTTCGATTTGACGAATTAATAGGAATTATGTTGAAGGTTTTGCATATACGAATAACACAATTAGCGTAGTCAAAGTACACAAAATATCCGTAAAATGCAGCAAAAAAATACAAAAAACTTGAAAAATCAAAATTGAGTATTTAAAAGGGTTGTGATTAACATGAGAAAAACTTTACAATGCTAGACATGCGATTTTCCGGAAAAAAGTCGAATGAAAATTTTTGTTTTTGTTTTTTCGCTCTAATTGTTTAAATAATGAAAACACAGAAAAATGTTCAAATCAAAAATTGTAGCTGAGTTCGGTCCTGGCATTTATCACTGATACAGATGAATTGTCAGCTCTTAACAAATTAATATTTAAACAGTGGTCTATCGTGTTTTAAAACATATAAATACTGCATTTAATATACAACATATTAGTGTACCTACTTAACCATATACGTTTTTCGATAACCAAACGTAAACATCAATTTGAACCACCTAACCTGCAAGTTTCTTTTGGAACTATCTCGAACAAAAAGAGTCAAACTTCTACTCTTATCAATATCGATATGTTCTCGAAAAATAGGTCCGTATTTAAGTACATGAGTGAAAATTTGTACAAAAATATGAATATATCAACACTATCTGCTGGGACTTCCGACTACAGGGGTTCTCAGAATAATACCTTAAAAACTTACTCAGATGTAACTTCTCAACAACACTTCCCAAAGAAAGAGCAAGCAATAAACTTTCCTGCTATAGACAACGCAACACTTCAAGATTACCTTATACCACTAGGAACAATTATTGAACCCAAAAATATATTATTCACTTCAAGACTATCGAACAAAAGAATTTGCATGTAAAAATTGAATAGATGAGGCTTTTACTTGATGAAGATTCATACTCAACTATGAAATAAAACAATAAAAAATTTTGTTTTATTTCATAGTTAATTTGCATGTATCTTACTAGTCCTAGCATAGTAGAAAAGTTCATTACCAATCACGAAGGAGAGATCACAATTAACAATGAAATTGTGCAGGCCCGTAAATATGTAACACCCTCAGAAAGGCTTGTACTTTCTAACGTTTGTCCTACAATACCTCACGCTATATTAATGAATGAATTAAGCATTACCACTCTTTCTACGATGTCATTTCTTAGAATCAGCTCAAATCTCCCCGAATTTAATCACATTTACAGTTTCAGACGTCAAGTTTTTATAACTCCGCCAGTACACACTCTTCCAGAATCCTTTTTAATAAATTATGAGTATACAACTTGAATTTTTCTCTCCCAAGAATCACTCTGCTTTTCTTGTAAAAAGCCAGGTCACACCGCAGCAAATTGCGAAACAGCATCACCCTCTCCACCTCCCATTACTAAAACCCCTACCGCACTACTTGAGACCACTTCCCACAACAAACAACCAATAAACATAAATACTGAAACACCTACATCCTCCGAACAAAATTCTACAATGGAAACGGATACTAACAATCAAAACTTAGCGAAACGTACATTTAAGGAAATAGAGACACCTTCTCCTCAACCAGAAGAATAAACAAACGAAACCAAGAAAGACCCCTTCGCTAAGCCGCAACCAATAGCAAACCTGAAGAAAATCAAAACAAACAACAAAAAAGATCTTCCAATCGAAGTTCTTATGGAGCCAGTGAGAAAAACTATCAACGAACACAATCCACCCTTTATCCTCAATTTCACCCAAATATCAGATCTTTTCGTAAACGTTTACGGATCAGCCGACCCAGTAAGTATCATTCAAGACTACACAACCGACCTCACTGCACTAATATATATGTTAACCAAAATTTATCCGCATTTTACCCACAGGGTTATCAAAACAAGATGTACAAAAATTAAGAAAAAACTATTAATACACCTGCAATTAACCTATTCAGATACAGATCAAGAGAGCGATTGTTCACAAACGGCATGCTATTAAAAGACTTATCCATTTTCAATTCTTTCTCATCTATTTTACAATGGAACCAAAATGGTTTCATTGATAAACTTCCAATATTGCAAAAGATCATAAACGAATTTAAATCTGACATAATTTGTTTGCAAGAAAAAATGGCATTCCACAAGGATCCGTAATTAGCCCTACTCTTTTTATCATAGCAATGAATGATATCATAGCAATGAATGATATCATACAGGCATTAAAACCACCAATGAAAGCTCGTTTGTATGCGGATGACTTAGTTATCTATTGCAGAAGCAAGAACGTGAACAATCTAAAATCTCTTACGCAAGAATTCATATGTCATCTAGAGGAATGGTCGGAGAAAACAGGATTCATGTTTTCTACTAGCAAAACCCGTTTTATGTTATTCTCCAAAAAGAAAACAGTAAACATCCCAGATACAAGTTGGTTCGGTGAATCTTTTCCCATGTATGAAACTATTCACATACTACTTTTTATAGTACGTCTCTTTTCTACTCACAGAATCTAAACCCCCGAAATGAAACCGTTTGTTCAACTACAACATAATATAACAAACAGAGATAGCCATATGATGAATGTCGGTGATAGGTGTAACCCATACAACAGAAGTTCTGTGGTTTTGTACATTGACAGACTAAATACTTTGTTTACATATTATTTATTTTACATTTTTATACATTTTTTTGCCCGTTGCATATAAATTCATTTCAAAAACAGTTGTTATAACGACTAACTTATACCTGAGTGTTCGAATTATTGTGGTAAGTAAATATTATTTATCTACTTTTTATTTATTTACTTCGCATTGAAAACTAACCTTAAATTGACATTTCATTATGATTCTGGATAGAACTACATCAAACTGAATTTATATGAAACATATTTTGCTTCCACTAATTTAGGAAATATTGAACTAATTTTCTGAAAGACCAGAACTATTTATGAATGGTTTTTATTTTTAGAATATTCCTGGAAAAACGTTGAATTCGCAAGCACAGGAGCTGGTCCTAAATGTGTTGGAGTATTTTGAGTTAGAAAAAAGAAATGGAGGACCTTTGGAACCACTTTCAAGTGTTCAAGAGGTAAAAATATTTAAGTGCATGCTTGTTTAGCAATATACTTATTATTAATCAATTTTTTAATGTTAGAGGGTAGCTGCTGCTTTGAAAATATCTCGGAGGACAGTATATGCTATAAAAAAAAGAAAAGAAAAGAATCCAATTCTTTCAAGCCCAGGCAAAAGCAGAACTCGTACGGAACTCGTACGGAACACATTGTATGATATGTACCAACAAAGTAAATATCAATTTATTTAATTAGAATTTTTTGGTAAAATGTAGGTGTAGGTATTTTGTAATGAGTATTCAAATCATGGTATATTCAAGAAAAATTTAGGAAGGTATTTATGTAGATTTTAGTAGTTTTGTGACTACATTACAATTTAATTCACCTATTAAATTTACCTTATTTTATAACAGTCAAGGTTAAAACATTAATGAAATAAACAAACATAATATCATTAAAAATATAGTATTTGTTCAAATTGAATCTGTACTATAATTTTTGTTTTTGTGTTAGAGAAGCATGTTACTTTGACTACCTTAAATTGTAAATTGAGGGAAAGAGAAATTGTATCTATTGGCAAAACATCTCTGAGCATTTTGTTAAAAACATTGGGATTCAAATATAACAAAGATGACAATCGGAGAGCTTTAATGGAGCGGACCAGTATTGCAGCCTTGAGAGCCAATTTTCTGCGTAAATATATGGAAAACCTTTCAAGTACTCACCCAAGAGAACTTGTATTTTTGGATGAAACATGGATCTATTCGAAAGGAAATAAAACAAAGTCTTGGCAAGACAACAGCACTAAAAGTGTACGTAAACCAGATGGTTATGATGGTAAGCGTTTCATAATTGTCCATGCTGGTTCTACCAAAGGATTTGTCTCTAAAGCAAGTTTGTTATTCTGTTCAAAATCTAAAGTAGCTGATTACCATGGGGAAATGAACAATGAGATATTTATGAAATGGATAAGTACTCAATTAATTCCCAACTTAGAGGAGCCATCTCTTATTGTTATGGATAATGCTCCATACCATAGTGTTCTTTTAGAAAAGCAACCTTCTACTAATTCGACAAAAAATGAGATTGTTACATGGTTGATAACAAACAACATTAAGTTTGATACAAAACTTACAAAACCTGAATTGCTACAAATTGCAAAAATGAATAGAAAAGAACATGTGTATATAATTGATGAGTTACTACGAGAACATGGTCATGAAGTGCTGAGACTACCGCCATATCATTGTGAATTCAATGCTATTGAATTAATTTGGGCAAATTGCAAGTCATATTATAATAAATATATTGGAAAAGATGGGTATTCAGATAGTTCTGTTATAAATATGTGGAAAGAGGCACTGGGACAATGTAATCAACAAATTTGGGAAAAATGTGTTAGGCATACCCATGAAATTATACAAAAGTGGTATGCCCGAGAGCAGAATATAGTTGATATTAGCATTCAACCAATTATAATAGATATAAATACTGGTGATAGCTCATCCGATTCTGACTATGAAGAAAATTAAATAAAATCTATTGTATATATATATGTCTTAAATATACTTATTTAAAATATTTATTATTTATTTTTACAACCCAAAAGATTTTTATTTTACATTGTTGAACTGTATGGGTGGGACGGCCCAATAGTAATGGTTGCCAGCGATAACCCTAACAGGACAATTCTGATTTGCAAAGTTTCTACTGAAGAAGTTGTTATTAATACTAACTCTTATGCAAGTAAATTTGCTTAATAGCAAGTTTGCAGAATAGCTCCATAAAACTCTGGAATACTAACAGTTTTTTCAAACTAAAAGTTTAGGTAGCACATAGCTAAATGGCTATAAATTATTTGCGAATATTTATTACACCAGCTTCAATACAATAATAAATTACGTTCACCGTCATTTTAGCCACATTCTAATTAAACTATCAATATACGACCTACGTGTTACTGAATGTATTGATGTATTGCGTTTGTATATGAATGATGACGCATGGGAAAAGATCCACCGAACCAACTGTATTCATTTATATGGGCAGAACATAAAAGCCGAAAAGTCACTAAACTTTTTGGGTACAACCTTTGATGAAACACTCAATTGGAATACACACATTAATAACTTAATATCTACGTGTCAAAAGAGACTTAACCTTCTGAAAACACTATGCAATAAAAACTGGGGCGCTGATAGAGACACACTTCTAACATTGTACAGGACGTTAATCAGATCGAAATTGGATTACGCAGCAGTCGTATACTCGTCAGCCAACAAACGAAACCTAAAACGGTTAGATACAATACAAAATACGGCATTACGGATAATAACGGGAGCCTTTCGTACATCTCCAGTGGTAAGCTTATACGCTGAAGTTAATGAACCTTCCTTAGAAGATAGGCGTATGTACTACAATCCGTTCAACCCTACAAGGCATAACAGCTCTCCTCAAAAACTTCCCAATACTTTCACAATTAAACCTCATGCTCCCAAACCCTTTTATGCTAAAATAAAAATGTACCAAATGTTTTCCTCGTCTGACTACATCTACTCCCCCTTGGCAAATCAAAAAACCCAAATGTTTAACCACTCTTAGCTCTCTAGATGTATATTCGATTCCCAATTTCAATATATCAACCTTCAAAAAAATACTAGAAGATTATACAGGCTACCAGCAAATCTACACCGATGCTTCGAAATCTGCAGCTGGCATTGGAGCCGCGGTGATAACTACAAATTCAACTTACATGTTCAAATTTCCAGATACATATTCCATCTTCTCAGCCGAATTATATGCCTTATATGAAGCCTTAGCTAATATCAATTTATCTTCAAACACTCAAAAACATCTTATTCTCACAGACACCCTCAGCTCAATAAAATCCATACAAAAAATATTCACAAATCACCCCCTTGTTTTAAAAATTAAAGAAGAACTCATAATAGCTCAACAAAACAATAAAGATATTATCCTTATGTGGATCCCATCACACGTAGGAAGAGATGGGAACGAAGATGCCCGGGTAGTGCAGTTTTCAGTAAGCGCGGATATTAAGTCTATAATTCAATCTAAAGTGAACAGTGTCTGTGAAGCTAAATGGAAAATAGCGGGAACTAAACTTAACGAGGTAAAAAAGTCGATTAAACCGTGGTCAGTCCTACCGTCGCGATCAAGTGCTACTAACACGGCTACGTTTAGGTCATACCCGGGTAACTCACAGTTATCTATAAATGTTATAAATTCTTTATAAAACACCAAACGTAAGTAACTATATATATATATATATATATATATGTATACACCAAATATCGCTAATGACCCCTCGTGGTCGATGCACTACAATAATAAAAAAAAAAATTGTAGTTAATACATTTATCTACACAATTTGTCTGAACATTTTTTTTGTATCTGCATTAGTTTTTAAAATATATACGAAATTTCCATAGTAGGATTTTTGAACATCATAAATTTTCATTTTTTTAATTTTATGATAGATAGGAAATAAACAATGACAGTTAGAAAAAAATTTTCATATGAAATGTGTTCTAAAATGGGGTATCTGCAAATACATTGGAAAAAAAATGTTTCTTTTAAATTTTTTAATGATTTATCATCGATTTTCCACGCTCTCTCACCTGCTTTTTCACCTTTATTTGTGCTCCCTTCTCTTTCTTACCTGAGCTATAGGTGTGTTATTTTGTATCGCGATCACTTCTTAATAGGTTCTTTATAAAGTTCACAAATGTTTAGATAATATCATAAACGGTATAAAAAGTTATAATAGAAGGTTTGCTGACAGACCTCTGATTTAAGTATTTATTTTAAATAATTGTCTATTATTTAAAAAATTTGATATTTATAGAAAAACTGTATAATAGTTTCGAAAGTAGATGCTTCAAAGTAAATTATATTAATTTCGAAAAAAGGTATAATTGAATGAAGTCTAAAAAAAACAAGTAAAATTAAGCATGCAAAAAAACAGATTTTTAAGAAGCATTCGTTTAAAATTATAAATATTGATGGCTTTGCTTTTATAGTAATAATGTTTTATGCTCATTTGCAATGCTAAATCCAAAAGGAATTTTCGCTGGGATAAATATTAATTAAATAGGAATTATAATAAACTGATATTACAGTCAGAAAATCTACTTTTTCAAATTTGAAAGTATTTCTATCTAAAAGTTGAGATCTTTCTTTACATTTTACATGAGTTTATTTATTTTTTCAGAATGTTATAAGCCCAAAATTATTAACTTTTAAGTCGAGCGGTTAATAAATTTGGCTCACGGGCCGTTCGCGCGAGTTAGATTTTTTAAAGTAAAAATATACTTTTTAAAAATTTTATTTAAAACTTAGATGACAACAAGTGATTAGTACAAAGATAGAATGTAGACTGAATAAAAATTATACAATTATAAAACAATAGAAATAGAAAAATGCTGAATATAGTAAAATATGAGATTCGTGTTAACAGGATGTTATACATGTGTTGAAATGTTTTTGCTGATTTTGATAAATGTAATAATAGGAATTATATCTAGTAAGTTTCCGTGAGAAATGTCTAGTAAGCAGTTTAATAGTTATATGTCCATATGACTCCTCCCCTCTTGGTTGAAGGTACGTCCTCGTGGCTTCGGTTTCAACAGGGATTGGGGTAGTTCCATTGGTTCACCCTGGGCTTCTTCTTCTGAATTTTTGGTTTTGATTTTTCTAAAATATTTTTTATAAACATAAATGATTAGTAAAATTAACAAAATTAAAATTATTATCGCTGATATTCCAAAATGGCTTTGGTGAAGTTCTATCGGCAATAAATTTGGTTCTTGATACTGTGGTAGCAATTTGGTTGGATCGTCCATATGTAAATTGTTTATATTGATTTTGTGATAAATTTCGGTAGGTACTTGGATACTGGGCCATTCTTGGGAAAATGTTTTATTAGATCCTATCCATGTATGTTTTTGAAATGAGTAAATGCAATCGTTGTTTCCTAATATGACGTTGCATTTTGAAATTTTTAGTGATTTGAATGATTGTTTGCAGTCTTCGTTAACATCTGTTATTTTTCTTGAACAAATTATTGTATTTCCATTAGTCAGTTGAGTGAAAAGTGAAAAATCGTTTTTGACATGAGCGTAGTTACAGAGCGAAAGGTTGTCTAAATTACAGTTGTCTTCATGGGGTTCTTTTTCACAATACAAAAATGAAAAAGTTTTCTTGCATTCTTCGTTTGTCCATTTTGTCGATCCTTTTGAATTTAATATAAATGTGTATGGGGGTAAAAGGATATTATTTTCTTTATTAGGAATTGGAATAATTTTGGAAAGATGGAGCAATTCATCGGCCAATATAGGTACTTTAAGAGTAATATATAAAATTTTTGGAGTGAACATTAAATTTACTTTAATTATTTCTAATAAGGTTGGAATGTCTGAAGCGATTTCATTATGAGAATGAATAGTATGTAAATAATTAAAAATTTCTTCTAATTCTTTTTGTTTAATTAATTCTACATTTAAAATTTCTTGGTTACTAAAAGATATTGTTCTGAGTAAAATTTGAATATAGTTTCTTAAATCTCTAATTTGTTCTAGTTGTATATGAATAATAATTTCATTGTTTAATCTATCGTTTAAATTATTTAATTCTTTTAAAACGTTTTCTGCGTACGTTTGTATTTTGAGTAAATCTGTTTGCCAGCGTTGAGTTATCTGTCCAGCAAACGTGTGCAATTTTGAAATTTCAGTCATTAATTTATTTTCGTTTAAATTAACTTTTTCAAAACTATTTTGAATTTCAATTAAGTCATTTTGATCAAGATTTCCAGAAATATATTTGATTACTGTACCGAGGCCGTCTACTAAACCTCTTTTAATAATTATTTTGTTTGATCGAGCATACATTCTTAATTTATTTATTTCTTCTGAGAGTAAGTCGATATTTATTTGATAGATTTTTGATAAAGTTATTGTAGTGTCATTAAGTCTACTAGCTAAATGAATTTGGTTTAAAACTAATTTACTATAAGAGTTTTCTATTTCTTCTATACTTATACTAAAATAAATCTTATGATAATTGACTTTATATTTTGCCAATCCTAAATTATCTAAGATGTAACCTGGGGGTTCAATTGTTTTGACGTGATGTGCCTGGTTGGCTATCATCATGGTTAACCTGGAAAGATTTAGTATTTTTAATCATATGTTTACTGACTTTTTTAGATTTTTGAGAAATTAGTTTATTATCTGATTTATTTGTATCTAATAATATTTTCTTATATTTTGGTTTTATTTTATTTCTTGGTTCCATGTCTAAATAAACAATGTCTGTTTTTGGAATATTATCTTTTCTTTCAAGATTAATTTTATTTAATTGTTCTGTTCTTTTTATTAGTTGTTTTTGATAGAGATCGTTAAAAAATGGAAGAATTTCTGTTTTTCTATACTCATTGTAATCTTGGTAAATTTGTTTATTAGGATCAATTTCGTGAAGGTTTAAGTTTTCGTATGGTCCATAAAGGAGTGAAAATGGGGTAAAGTTTGTTATTGAATGTATTGATTGGTTATAGATGAGAATAGCGGTTGTAACTAAATCAGTAATATTTTCTTTAGATTTTTGTCTTAAAATTCTAAGTTTTTCAATTAAGGTGGAATGAGCTCTTTCTATTGGAGAGTTTCCAGTATGTGATTGAGGGGTTGTATAATGAATTTTTATCTGAAAAAGTGACATGTATTCTTTGAAGGTTTCGCTTGTAAATTCTCTTGCATTATCGCAAGTTATTTGCGAAGGGTAGTTGTGATGGGAGAAATAATGACGTAATTTATTAAGAATAGTGATAGAATTTGAATCGCTAATTTCGTAAGCTTGGAGGTATCTAGAAAATAAATCGAGTATTGTCAAATATTGTTTATTTTCTACAGAAAATACGTCGATATGAAGGTTTTCGAAAGGTTTTTTGGAAATAAGTGGTCCGGAAAATGGAACTTTACGAGGATTTCTATCATATTTTGAAGTGAGACATAGTTCGCAATGATTAATGTGATTTGTTACTAATTCTTGAATTTTTGGAAAGTAATAAAGTGATTGTAAATGTTTAACAGTTTCTGTAATACCATTATGAGTTTCTGAATGATAGTCTGAAATAATACGAATTTGTTCGTCTTTACAGATTATATCTTTTAAGAAAATATTTGTTTTAATTATTTTTACATTGGGTTCTAAAATCTTAGAACATTCTCTCGAAGCTATATTAAGTAATAAATCATCGGGACAATATATATAATATGTTTTCGTTGGGTTAATAATTTCTAAAAACATGTTACTTATTACTTCATGGTCTGAACCTTTACGGAAAATTAAAGTATATCGATTTTTATTGAATGGTTTCGAATAATCAATATCGTTTTTATCTCCGTATTTTAGGATTATTTGAAAATGAGAAGAGTTTAAGGATTTTTCCGAAATTGGAAATCCAAAGATTGGATTTTCTTGTGCAGAATGTTTAGTTTCGTCTGAAGCGAGACTATTGTTATCATCTGGTATTGTACTTAAAATTTCGTTAGCATCACTGAGTGCTAAATTTGGATCAGAATTTGCTCTAGCTAACATTGAAATAGAATCAATATCATCAGAGTTTTGTTTAAAATTTGTAGTCTTTTTACTTGATTTTGGGGGGGTAATAGTTATATCACTAATTATATTAATTTTTTGTTTTGGTTTAGCGGGTTTTTTATCAATTGCATTGATTTCAATTCTAGATAAGGCGACATAATTTTCTTTACCTTTTTTATATTTAATTTCGAAATCAAACTCCTCGAGTTTTAATTTCCATCTTATTAAACGCTGATTGGGTTCTTTAAGAGAGTGTAGCCAGACGAGTGGCCTGTGATCAGTTTCAATGATAAATTTCTTAAAATATAGATATGGTCGGAAATGTTTGCAGCTATCGATTATAGCTAATAACTCTTTTTCTATAGTGCCATAATTTCTTTCGGCTGAGTTTAGGGTTCTAGAATAAAAGGCTATTGGATGGGAATCTTGAGAAAGTACGCTTCCTATGGCAATATTTGAAGCGTCGGTTGTTAAGGTAAATGTTTTTGTAAATTCGGGGTACGCCAAAACTGGAGAGTTACAAAGAAGTTGTTTACATTTTTCAAATGCGTTCAGGTATTCTGGGTCATTTAAATCTAATTTGGTTCCTTTTTTAAGGTATTTATTTATTGGGTATGTTATTTTGGCAAAGTTTTGAATGAATTTACGATAATATGAGAGCATTCCTAAAAATGATTTAATTTGTTTCTCGTTTTTTGGTAAGGGGAAATTTTGTATCGATTTTATTTTATCTGGATTCGGTTTAATACCGTTAGGGGTTATTACGTGACCTAAGAAGGCGACTTCTTTTCTGAGAAATTCAGATTTGTCTAATTGTACTTTTAAATTATATTTTTCTAGTTCACTAAATATTTGTTTAATATGGATAATATGATCTTGAAGGGATTTTGAGAAAATGACTATGTCGTCCATGTATACAAAACATGATTTATTAAGAAAAGGACGAAGAATTGTGTCCATGACACGTTGAAAGGTTGCTGGGGCATTTTTCAAACCAAATGGCATACGTGTATATTCGTAATGTCCATTGTCTACTGTAAATGCAGTTTTTTCTGCCGAATTGGGGTCTATTTCGATTTGGTGGAAACCTTGTGCCAAATCTAATGTAGAAAAATAAGTGCTTCGACCAAGATTGTCGAGAATTTCATCGATACGAGGAAGGGGGTATTTGTCTTCAATGGTTTTTTCATTGAGTTTTCTATAATCTATAACTAAACGAAATTTCTTTTTTCCGCTAGCATCTATTCGCTTAGGGACAAGAAAAGTAGGAAAGCTGTATGGAGAAATACTAGGCTTTATTATTTTATTATTTAAAAGTTTTTTAATTTGATCTTGTATTTCTTGTTTTAAATGATAGGGGTATCTATACGATTTTTGATAAATCGGTATATCATCAACTGTTCTAATATTATGCTTAACTGCATGGGTAAATGTTAAGTCTGAATTATCATTATAAAATATATTTTTAAATTTTTTACAAAGAGAAAATATTGCATCTATTTCTTCGGGATTCAGATGATCTGTTCGAAGAAGTTTGGTGATGTCAATATTGTTATAATTCGAGTTAGGGTTCCTTTCATGAAATTTTGAAAGGGGTTGAACTTGAAGAGGTTCATGAAAATTTATAGAAATGTTATTTAATGAAACTTCTTGTTCAATTGGTATTTTGCAGTAACCATTTTGTGCTACAGCTATACATTCAGGAATAATTATATCCTTTAATTTTATTTCTGGGAGAACTATTGGTCCATTATCAATATTTACTGGAATATTTAAAACTCTTTTATCTAAAGATTCGGAATAAGGGGTAAATAGACGTGGGTTAATTTCAAAATGAAAAGGTATTTTGATAGAATTAATTTGTAAAATATGATTTTCATAGTCAATGAGAGCTTTTAATTTATCGAAGTCTTGACTACCTATTAATGCATCGAATCTATCGTGCCAGGGTATTATGAACATATCAAATGTATATTTAATACCAAATTCTTTTAAAAGGGGGTATTTACAGTTAAAATTACCATTATAAGTAGTTTTAATAGCTTTAACGGAAAAGTTGGACTTATAAATAGAATTAGAAAATAATCTATAAGCCGGTTCTGGATTAATAATAGAATTACTTGCACCTGGATCAATTAATATTTTTAAATCTAAAGTTGAGAGATATATGAATGGAAGTTTTGGGTATGAATTTATATTATTTATATCAATTCCGAGGCTCCTAATCAAAAATTTTGAGTTTCGTCATAATTTTCGTTTTGAGGGTCATCGTATTGTAAATCATCAGGATTATGATCTACGTCTTCGACATTAAATAATTCTTCAACGGCTACTTTAGGGGGTCCCGTTTGTTTAAAAAAATTTTGTGGGGGTCTATAAGTATTTGCGGTAGAAGTACTCATTGGGGTTGGCCTGTTTGTGTAAGGTTGTGGATGACGATTGAAGTTTTGATTGTTAGGGGATTGGTTTTGTCTATTAATTGATTGATTATTAGGTCTTTGGTAGTTATTTTGATATTGGGGTCTTTGATATCTATTAGTTTGTGTATTATTAGAATACTGGGGTACTTGAGGTACTTGCGAAAAATTATTAAATGATTGATTCCTTGGTGGTTGATTACCTGAATTATTATATTTTAGAGGAAAACGATTTCTTTGAATTTTTTGAGATCTAAGGAAATTTGCAAAGTTAATTTGAGATCTTTCATTGTCTAAACGTTTACATTCGTACAATGCTTGCTCAAGGGATTTTAATGAAATATGAAGTAAGTGGTCTCTGTAAGGGTTTAAAAGACCTGCCTTAAACACCATAAGGGCTTGATCGGTATACATAATTTCTTTAGAGATTCTAACTTCTTCATTATCTGAATTAATGGCTAAATGTTCTTTAAGAACTTGTAATTTACGAGTGACCTCGTCATGAAATTCTGAAAATGTTTGGGGGTGTGATTGAATTGAAGTATTTAGATCATGAGATAATATTTCTTCGGACCTAGGGTCACCAAAACGAGTTATGAGGGCTGTTTTTAAATTAAGCCAATCATCAAAAGATCTATTTATAATTACGTCCCTCGCTGGACCTAATAATTTAGATTTTACTTGCTCTAACAGAAGAGAGTTAAATAAATCATTATTTTCGGTTTTTAATAAGGTTAAATATTTTTCTGACTGTCTAATAAAATATGCCAAATCTTTTGAACCACCGTTATAGGTTGGGACAAGATTGTTTGCCATTGACAATTCAATTGGGGTAATTTGAGTAGACATTTCGGTAGCAGTGTTCAAATTACGTTCTGTAGATAATGGAGATCTAGATCGATCACGACTTTTTAACATATATGCTTATAAATAAAATCAATATTAAATAATTAGAGTATTGGAATTAATTGGAATTAATATAATAATTATTTTCCAATTTATTAATGTAAAAGTAAAAAATTTAATTTAAAATATTAAAATTAATTCAATAATTGTAAATCGATTGTAATTGGGAGAGAAAAAAAAAATTTTCAATTAAAAAAATTGTATCAATTGTAAAATATCAGCCAATAAATCGTAATAAAGGAAAAGACTTACAGGAGGATACACTGGAGGATCATCTGTGAGCTTCTTCTTTGTTCTGGATTCACTGAAGGATTCTGGACAACCGTCTTTTTCACTGGAGGAATGGTCAGGTTGGAGTCAACTTCTTCACTTGTACAGTTTATTGTTTCACCGGAGTTTTTTAAAATGTTCGGATACCGTTTTAATTTCTTAACAGAAAATGTAGACGTTTACCGCACTGAAGGGGTGTTTTTCTACAGACAGTATCCTGTTCGCAGCGCCAGTTAGATTTTTTAAAGTAAAAATATACTTTTTAAAAATTTTATTTAAAACTTAGATGACAACAAGTGATTAGTACAAAGATAGAATGTAGACTGAATAAAAATTATACAATTATAAAACAATAGAAATAGAAAAATGCTGAATATAGTAAAATATGAGATTCGTGTTAACAGGATGTTATACATGTGTTGAAATGTTTTTGCTGATTTTGATAAATGTAATAATAGGAATTATATCTAGTAAGTTTCCGTGAGAAATGTCTAGTAAGCAGTTTAATAGTTATATGTCCATATGACTCGCGTAACCACGAGTTGAATACCACTGAAATTAATTTTATCTCGTAAAATTTTTAATTTACAGAAAACTTTTTAGACAAAATTTGTAGATAAATGCATCAGCTACAAATTTTGAATTGGAAGTTTTCCTGTATATTTATTATTTAAACAATTAGAGCGAAAAAACAAAAATTTTCACTCGACGATTTTCCGGAAAATTGCATGCCTAACATCGTAAACTTTTTCTCATGTTAAACACCACCCTTTTAATACTCAATTTTGAATTTTCAAGTTTTTTGTATTTTTTGTGAGGTTTTATGTGCTTGTCCTGTCTTCTTTTCAAGCTTGGTCGTATATTATATATTTTATTACCGATTAGTCTAGGAGGAATCGGCGCATGAGTACCGAAAACTATTTGACCTCAATTTTTTTATGCGATCCTCTTCAAATTGCCCTCCTTATGATATAAATGCATGTTGCCATGGCGCAACCTGGTGCCATATTGTTTAAACCGAATTTGTTTAAACAATTGCAAGGAATTGTTATTTTTCAACCGGACAAATTTTTTTTATATTCTTTATTGAAATACCAATAAAAAAGGTCCTATGACTTTTAACGATAAAGTTAATATTTTTAAAGATATGAATTTTTAAAGGTTCGAAAAATCTCAAATTTAGGTACTTTCGACCCATTAAAAATATATTAAAAAAAAACATAATGTCTAAGTAATATTTTTTTTTAAATTCTCTATACAATTGTTAATAATATTGTTAAAAGAGATTTAAAAAAAAATCATTGTTTATATCTTTTTTTTAATTGTTAATTCCGCGCGCTCACAAGTATGCGTCGCTTACCTTTAAGTATCGCTGTCTCTCTCTGACTCATGCGTTGCATCGGCCTCTCTGTCTAGAATCATAATTTATTATTTATCTTTAGTATATATATAGTATAGTATATTATCATTAGTATTATTAGTATATATAGTAATATTTGCCTTTATATCAACAATAATAATAATAACAAAAAAGTAATATAAACTGATAAAAAAGTAATTTTAATTACATGTTTCGATTTATGCTTAAATAACTTTTGAAAATTTGATTTCAGAAAAAAATGTATAAAAAACAAATTGTAGACAATTTAATTATTAATAACATTGCTCTCTTTAACAATCTTGATAAAGTTGATAGTTTTCAAGATAAATGATAAATAATGATTCAAGACACAGAGAGGCCGATGCAACGCATGAGTCAGAGAGAGACAGCGATACTTAAAGGTAAGCGACGCATACTTGTGAGCGCGCGGAATTAACAATTAAAAAAAAGATATAAACAATGAAATTTTTTTAAATCTCTTTCAACAATATTATTAACAATTGTATAGAGAATTTAAAAAAAAATATTACTTAGACATTATGTTTTTTTTTAATATATTTTTCATGGGTCGAAAGTACCTAAATTTGAGATTTTTCGAACCTTTAAAAATTCATATCTTTAAAAATATTAACTTTATCGTTAAAAGTCATAGGACCTTTTTTATTGGTATTTCAATAAAGAATATAAAAAAAATTTGTCCGGTTGAAAAATAACAATTCCTTGCAATTGTTTAAACAATTTCGGTTTAAACAATATGGCACCGGGTTGCGCCATGGCAACATGCATTTATATCATAAGGAGGGCAATTTGAAGAGGATCGCATAAAAAAATTGAGGTCAAATAGTTTTCGGTACTCATGCGCCGATTCCTCCTAGACTAGATGATATAAACAAAACGACACGTGTTCGAAAGTATATTCCATCTTTGTTAAAGAGTCTTGTATACCTAATAAATCAAGTGAAGTGATCTTTGGTATTGGGTCTTGTCTAATAAATACAATAGGCTAGAAATATGATATAACAGAATGACAACCAACCGGCGGGCTCGACTATTATAAAAACATGAGCAACTAATTTTGTTAATGTAATATTTTAGATTTTATAACAAAAGTACGGAGTTTTTCTGAGCAACCAAAACTATATAGAGCTATTTTAGTATTACAAGTTGCATTTCTTGTTTGTTTCAAGTTTTCCTTGTATTCGTTATGTTTATGTCAGAAATTTTATGTTATTTTAAATTGTCATTAAATACTTATTTTTTCATTACATTTGATTTTATTATAACAAACCATTTTGACAATTTACATTCTTTCGTGAGAAACATGTTCAAGAAAATATATTGAATTTACATATTTTGGTGAATTTACGAACCTTATAAACTGGTATCCTTTACAATGACTTGATAAGTCATGAATATGTGACGCGATCGAAATGCGGGATATAGTCAGGTCAAATTAATTCATAGTTTATGTTAAAAAATCAAGTTTGTACCCTTTATTACCCATATGCCCGGTTGCAAGAACGCTAATAAAATCTCTCATCATATGATGGTTGATTAAAAAATTATGAACCATCAATGGGAACCCGATTGCATTTTGATTGTGTAAATGATGGTTGATTTGAAGAATTAACGAGTTATTATTTCATTGATTAGCCGTTAATCATTCATCATTTTTAATAAGCGTTCTTGCAACCGGGCATTAATCTAACAAATTAAATTAGCTATGAACTATAGTAGTAATGATCGTACAAATTAATTCTTCATATTTATGAATGAAGTTATGGATTAAAAAAAAAACAACGAGCGACCAATTTTTAATTATGATAATAAATTAGCAATAAGTTATGGTTTTTCTCCAAATGGTGAATATGAAGTTCATCGGCAGATGTAAACTCGTATACGCTTAGCAAATTCTTGATTTTTTTGAAAAAGCGAGGAGCGACAAATTTTTTATTATGGTAATAAAAGAGCGATAAATTAGCGACAAATTATGGTAAAATCAGTTCTTTCTAAAAACTGATAGATAAAAAGTGGTTCTGCTAGCTTAATATCAACCTAGCAGAACCATGGGTTTTTTTTTTAAATTGACGAGCGACAAATTTTTAATTATGGTAATAAATTAGCGACAAATTATGGCATAATCAAAAATTCAAATTTCCGAAATGGTTCTGCTAGGTTAATGCAGGTGAACTAATATACCCCTCCAATAAAATGGAATATAAATAGAGCAGACTGGGCAATATTCAAAAACGAATCAGAGCTGTATTTCTCACAAACAGCACCTACTTTTCATGACATTAATCCAAAATATGAATATTTAATACAAGGAATAAACACAGCTGCCCAAGCATCCATGCCAACAACCAAACCATTCAAGATAAAGTCAAGAACACTACGGTAACTGCATACAAAATTAACAGCACCCTGGAAAACTTCATTACAGTGCAAAGAATAGCAGCAAGAACAAAAAAATATTTGAAAGAAAAGGCAAGATCCTCATGGAGAGCATACTGCACCAAGCTGAATAAAAACACATCAATGTCAGACATGTGGAAACAAGCCAAGAAAATGAAAAGATCTTACACACCGACGGAGAACATACATTTCAGCAGTGGGGAAAAGTTACTGGAGAGAGTAGCACCGCCATAAACTTTCTACCAAAATAACTCGCACAATGAACAGGAACAGGTGGAAACAACACCACAAATATTCGAAAATCTGATAAATATTCAAGAACTAGAAAACACAATAAAACAAAGAAAAAGCACAGCACCGGGCTTAGACAATATCAGACACCCGATGGTATGCAACCTACCAGAAAATGCCAAACTTTTTTTATTGGAAATATATAACAATATACTACAAACGGGCAAATGCACAATACAAGATTGGAAAAACCTAATTGCAATTCCAATATTGAAACATCAAAAAGATCCAAATGACCCTGACTCCTACAGAGTCATGTCATTATTAGCATGTTGAATACATTCAAAAGGATATTAAAAAACTGGATAGAATGGTGGTTAGAAAAACACAAAATATTACCAATGCATCAGTACAGATTCAGGAAAGGATATGGCACAATGGATGCAGTGATTCAACTAATCACGGATATACAAATTAATTTTGGAGAAAATGGGTATACTGCAGCTACATTCCTTGATGGAAGAGGCGCATACGACTCAGTCTAAGTAAGCTAAACAAGGCCACCTCAAACATCATAAAAGCTATTGAGGACGTAGGCTTCAATCTATCAACGTCTAAATCGAACGTCACTATCTTTTCAAGGCACCCTATCCCAGAAACTCCCAACTGTCAGTTGTGTAACCACATGATACCATATAAGAAAGAAATTAAGTACTTAGGAGTAACATTAGATAATAAATTAAATTGGAAGCCATATATCGAAGAAATCAAAGAAAAAAGAAACAAAACCATTAATTTCCTCAAAATGATCACCAAAACATGGCGGGGTGCGCACAGAAATATGTCTGTTATTTTATAAAGCATATATAAGGTCCATTTTAGACTATGGTTCTGTTCTATACGGATCTACATCAAAACAATCACTGAAACAGCTAGAAATAATACAGAATAAAGCATTAAGAATGTGATGTCAACAACACCAGTGGAACCACTAAGGGTGGAAGCAATCGAACCACCATTGGATATGAGAAGAACATTTCTTGCTGAAAAAATGATACTCAAGTGTAAAGAAAAAAATTCTACACTAATGGCAAAAATATGTGAGTTAAGTACATTGGACCTAACAAATGAATATTGGGAAAAAAATAACTCGCCACCTACATATGCATTGCATTTCAGAATACATATAAGGAAGATATTTTAATATACAAAAGCTGCAATTATTTTGAGAACATAGAACGCTCTACAAGAATAATTATTCCCGAGTACTCAGAAATACCAAAATTAAACAAAGAAAAAATTAACATAGACTTACAAAAAAAGATATCGATAGTACAATAACAATATATACAGATGTATCAAAGTAGTCGAAAGGTACAGGCACAGCTTTCTATGTGCAAGAAACAAAAGAAGGAAAAACCTAACAAAGCAACAATTATTTTATATTTTCAGCAGAAGTGCAGGCTCTAGAAGATAGAAACATAAGAAACCTAAATTTTAACAGTTTTAAAACCAAAGTCAAAACATATCTTTTAAAAAATTCCTTCTATTCCATCAAGGAGTATCTAGAAAGTGATTTTAATATGTAAATGTATTCTTTATATTTTAATGTTTGTCTTTATGTACTGCTATCATTAGTATCTTACCTAGTAAGCTTTGTGCTAATATTGTTATTTTTTATAATTTTTTATATTAATTGTAACATTTTTTCTCTCTTTTGTTATATCTGACCTGTGAAAGTACTTTAGTGTAATACTTTGCCAATAAATAAACTAAGCTAAACATACAATACAACAAAAAAAGAAAAATATATCTATACTAATGGATTCGCTATTTGTCTTCCAATGTTTGAATAAGAATGCAGTAGATACCAACACTCACCCACACATTAGGAAAATCCAATCCCTATTACACCAACTTAGTGAAGAGAGTGACATTCAATTAATAAGAGTAAAAGAGCATTATGGAATTTACGGCAACGAAAAAGCTGATCAGTTAGCCAAAACAAGTGCTGAAAAAGAGGAATGTCAATTGAAGGAACTGGCACTACAAGATTGCATAAATATATATATAAAAAAAAATGTCAATCAGCATGGAAAGAGAAATGGTATCACTATGTAAAAACAAAACCTACCAGATATACACTACTGCATAGAGAAATACCAAAACAACAGTGGTACAAAGAAATTAATTACTCACATAGGGAAATTAGCTGTATAATAAGAACAAAATTTGGACACGCGTCGTACCCAGTCCACTTAAGCAGAATAGGTGTAATAAAATCAAACGTATGCACAACCTGCAATGTCATAGGAGATCTGGACCATATATTTTTTGAATGCATGAAATATCGAAATGCAACAGAAGAACTTTATAATGATATAACACGTGAAAAAATATGCCTTCCCATCAACATGTTGCACTGAATAACATCAAAATACTAGATTGTCTAGTAAAATTTAGAACAATGGCTAACATAAGGATAAAGTTAGGTTAGTTAGAGCTCGTGACCTTTGTTTCCCAACCCAAATGTTTATATACCTTCCATCCAAGGTCTACCTGTGTATGTGTTCAAATAATGCCCTGAATGACCCCAGGGCGAGAAAAATTGTAACCCTGTACCAATCCTTAGATAGTAAAGCCATACTAATTTGAATTGCAGAGGTTGATAGGCCAAATTAGGATAGGATACATTTACAAAACGAAAGTCAATAACAAATACAATATCAAATCTGATTGATACTTTATTAAAATTATATTCAAATACAAATATTATAAATACCTCTATATACTTCATATATAAGTATAACCTAACACAACATATTTAGCTGCATGGATTCCTCCAAATGCCATAAAAGAAAAAAAAGGTACCAAATTCTCAGGACAATATGTCACTGTCATTAGTTCAATAAGAAACAGGAACAAAATACCTGAAGAGTTACCCTTTGTCCAGATCATATTTTATGGTGAATCTGATAGTACTTAAATTAATATCTGTTTAATTGATAAAAGAAAATTATCATAAAATCAAATTTAAAAAAAGTAGGTACTATTTTAAGGTGAGATTATACAGCAAATACAATAAAATAAGGAACAAAATAAGAAAGATGAACATACACATCTATATGAAAGTGTTCCTATTTTACCTTATTTCTTGTATAAACACTCATATAGATGTGTATGTTCATCTTTCTTATTTTGTTCTTTATTTTATTTTATTTGCTGTATAATCTCACCTTAAGTATTGTAGTGCTTGTGTATTTACTTTGACTATAGTATCATGGATAATTCAACTTTGTATATATAATAATAAGAGATTATTGAGTAATCCAATCAGACAAATTAATACTAGCCGAGATACTAGCTAACTCAACTATCATACACTTACGGAATTAAATTTATTTATTTATCACAGGTATAGCCTACATATTTCATCCAAACAAAGGTAAATAGGGTAACATGTGAAAATAAAAAAGCTCCAGTATGATACAAATATAAATGTATTATTGGCATTGAAAATTATTTTAACAGCTGTACAATAAAATAACAGAAAGTTTACCTTGGCACTTTAGCATTAAATAATATTGAATCATCTAGGATTTTACTCATTTCATCATAAAAATGGTACGACCTTCAAAATAAGATTTAACAAAATTTGGAATTTTAACACAAGAAAGAAAAATTTATCAAAAAATCATAAAACAAAAATCTTACCTTTAATTTTCATATCTCGTAGAAAACTATAAATCGCAATTGTTCATAAAGAAAACATTGCTGGTACACCAAAATGAAAAAACTATTGCATGCCACGCGTAATAGAACTTTCAAAAAACACGAGAGTTGTACACTACAACACTAATCACTGAATATTATTTAAACCACAACCTCGTCCTTACTATTTTTAGTTCAACTGATTGAAGCAGCGCAAACTCTTTGCCAACAAGTCGCGAAAGTTGAAAAACGTCAATCAGATATACGTCATTGTCAATGATGACATTTGAGGGAGAAACTAGCAGTTATACCAACATTGAATGTTCTTGCTCTTTCTTTACCTTTTCTTCTATTTTAAAGCCCGTGTCTCACGGTCAAATTTTTGATCAAATTAGTTTGACCAAAGTGACGTATTGACTTTATCCACTATGACGTTAGTTCTTTTCCGTCGACCGTGTATTAACATATGCTATTAACGTTCTCAAAATCTGACATTAATGCATGATTTACCTACATTATTCAACGATTTTCTTCAGGCAACCCAACGCACATCTTATACGTTATATTGACAGTTACCTGTGGTGTAGGCAACCAAACATACAATAACACCTCTAATAATCCACAGGTCCAGAATGATTTTGGTGCCGCTAAAAGTAAAACTGATTTCAGGTACATTCGGAACTTGATACTTACTTTTTCAATGATACGTGTAATTTTCGAGGTTTCGCAAGGGTGAATAAATTAAAAAAGCATTTAATTAATTTATTAACACATTAGATGCCCATGCCGCTTAAAAGCGTTAAGTATCTCGTGCCTAGGCCTTTCTACATGGCATGGGCAGCTAAAGTGTTAAAAAACAAAACAACATTTAATTACACATTATTTTACAGGTTAGAAACTTCTCTTTTTATATTTTCTCCGATGGATGTCTTCAGGACATTTCCATGTAACACTCCAACAGTAATCTGCCATCATATACAATCATCCCAGTGACCTTGGTAGGTATCTATCTTCCAACACCTTTAAATCTTGATGGAAACGTTCTCCTTGTTCTTCACTAAACGCTGATAGATCTGAAAGATCTTGACTCATAGGAGATGGTACGTCATCTGAAAGTCGAGGTCTTTTAGCAGACGGTAAATCAGGATATGTCATTTTTCTTTTGTCGATACCATAACAGTCATCAATATGATTTTTCCGTTCCGTCCAAATCATCGGTACACTATATCTACCTACTTTATATGATTACGATTACCGCTTGCCCACTGTCTTAAATGTTCACTACACAACTTGCACAGAACGTTTGGAACCCACGGTTTGTTCAGAGCCTTCATCTCTATATTTAAGTAATTATGTCTTCTTTACTGAATCTGTTAAAGGTTTTCTAAGCTTTTTCACTACTTATTCACCACAAATGTAACAAAATGTATTTTAATTATTTACACAACACCTTCTCGACGACAGCATATCGATATTATTAATTAAAAAAACAAATTAATTGATTATAATGACATTAAGTATGATAAAATACGTTTTTTAGGTTATTATCGATCGATACAAACCTGAACGCAGATTCAAGATTTTGACGGCTTCGCACGATATCTTGCGAGTTAATTAACCAAATTATAACCTAGAATTAGCGGCACCAAACACAAAACTTTTTTTTGTAGGCCTGAGTATGATTATTAGTATGGAATAATTCTAGTTTTTGACTTACCTATCGTTTTATTTTATTATTTTACAAAATTATAATAATTACTAGTGTTGAGACATACAAAAAAGAATTTAAGAAAAACGAGAACAGTGACATTTGAACCAGCGACCATCTCTGTGACATTTCAATGTCATTATTTATTTTTGACAGTACTTACCTATGAAACAAATAAAAATTTTTAGTTTTTAAATATTGAGAAAAACGAATACAACTTAAAAGACAAGTTCTTAAATTCACCGATACATCTATCGGTAAATACGGTGTCTACCTAAGCCGTTCTTAAATTTACCGATAGATTGTCGAGAGAATCATCACAGCGTTCTTAAATTCACCGATAGTTCTATCGAACTTCTTTCTACCTTGAGACCACAGATAACATACTGCTTGAGACTCGATAAATCTGGTAGATTTGAAAGGGGAATGCACAATCATCATCAATCATATGCAATGACAATTAATAAGCTTTATTTATTGAGTTTAGTTGTTTTGTTGTGTCAAAAATTTTATACATTATTTTTTTTGTTAATAAAAATGGATTATGACATGGAAATATCCTATAATGGTGAAATGTTTAAAGTGATGGTGGACCTAAATACGTACGTCATGCTTTTATGAGGTGAAATTTTGTATCGAATTAAAAATTAATACAAAGAATAAAAGTTTATTTGCGTCTATGCGTCAATACTAATCACAAATCACGTTCTTATAATCGTCTACCGATAGATCAACTACATTCTACCTGACATTTATCTGACATATCACAGACATCTATCGATAGAATCTACCGGTGGATTTTAAGAACTTCCCTGTACAGTCGACGGAAAAGCTTTGTAACCAACACAAGTATTAAAAGGGCAATTAACAATCTCGAACATTAACGCGCTCGCGTTAAATTATCTCGATTGTTAATGGCCCTCATTAATACACTTGTTAGTTAAATAACTATTATAAATATGAGATAATATTGGAAATGAAACAAGTTACTATAGAAAAACAACTGAACTTCAATAATGTTGACAATTCGCTGGCCAAGTGGCAGTTCGGCTCGCAAGCTAGCACATCTATTTCAGTGTGATCGTTCACATGTTCACATGTTCAGAACACAATTTGACGTCAGAGTTGAAAGTCGAAATTTCTTGCAAGCGCTATAAAAGTTAAATCCTAAATCCAAATCCAAATTATATATTATAAATTATAAGCTCAAACTGAACTAGAATCATGCTTCGAGTGCTTCGACCATATCATATGTTGAAGGAATCCTGATTCCTGACAATTATTTAGGTACGAACGCGCTTGCGTTAAAGTGGACTTTGAAGTTCATGGGTTTGTTCCAACCAAGTTCCAACTTGGTTATCTATGGTTCCAACAAGCTTGAGAATCAGTTCGGAATTTTACTGAGTTTGCGTAGATTGAAATTAGCGACAAACCTATTCTGAATGGCAAATTTCAAGCCGACTTGCGTGCCAAAGTTCTACTTGGCCAGCGAATGGATTACGAATGTAACCTTATAGTTAAAGAACATTTATTATTAAGAGGGGCCTCCTCACAGGTACACAAACCTCAAAACATAAACAAAACTGGTCACTTATCTAGTTATTTTTAAGTTCAAAATATTTACGATAGATGTCGCTACTAGTATTAAATCGGCTTTTATTTAATATGCATCTCTTGACGATTCAAACAAACGCCTCTCCGGGTCAGCTGTTTCAATGTTTTGGTTTCAAAGGTTTCAAACACAATTTCTGCCAGCAGTATAGTCTGGGGCCAGCTGGTATTTTTATTAATTTTCAATCTCAATAAGTAAATTATGATTTTATTTATTCACCAGCTAGTATGTTCATTTTACCTGTATTCTCTTTTCTTCTTTACTTGTTTCTGTACTTATAGGTTAATTTTGAAATTAAATAGTACTTATATCAATCATTATCGTCGGTTCTCTATATTTTGAAGTTTTATACCTATCCGAGATTTATAATTGCCATTTATTGAGAAGTAATGATAAAATGCAAAGCAAACCAATCCGACAATCTAACATCTAACAAAATTCTATTGGGATTATCTGAATGCAAAAAGCTAATCTTGTCTAAACTATCAGGTGATATAACCTATAGATATGTATTTTCTTCCACGACTATATAATAATGCACAAATACTTATATTTTTACAAAATAACTTCTATTTAATACTCTTCCTAAGAATCTACTTTTACTGTGATATAATATATATAAAAATTGTAATTTTTGCTCAAGAGTCTCAATAGGTACCTACCTTTATTTTGGACAATTTCAAAAATTATTATAAAAAACAACCTATTTAGAATTAAAAAGAACATCCAAATATTCAATATTGTTTTACATCAAAAACTTTTCATTCTTTATTTTACAGAGAAAACATAATAAATGATAAGACAAGAAAACAATTGAAGGAGATATTTCAACTCTACCAAAGCGATTCTATCGAGAAGCGCTATTGCCATTTCTAGAGTAGGTAGACGAAATTAATTCTTTAGTCATCCTTTGGTTTACAATATTTTTTTAATATCAACAACTAATAACTTCTACTAAGTGATCCTTTAATAATTATTTTATTGTTTTAAATGCTTATATAATCAATTAATTCGCAAGGTACCTAGGTAATTTCGATTATATATTGTAAACACAAAGTTACAAGACATTTGTGCTTCCAAAATTTTCAAAATGTAAATTTTATTCAACAATAAAATTTTTCTAACCTATGGCAAGCTAAAAACTAGATAACCATCCTCATCTCTTTTTATCGTCATAATCAGAGGATTATAAATATAAATTATTAAATAAATTGTAAGGATTTCTAGGGACAATTTTTACATTTGACATCGATGCTTTAGAATCCAATGAAATCTAGTGATAAACACATTACTGCATTTACAATCAATGTTGCCATGTTATACGAAAATCCTCAAACTGCACGGGAAAAAAACAAACAAAAAATTTTTTTAACTGGAAAACTGTAAAACTATGCACGTCATAGATTATTAGGTTTATTTAGGTACTTGCAATATCTATATACCTAGTGACCATTTTACTTGTATGTTAGGTATTTTATGTTTTCAAAATTCGATATTCCACTACGTAGGTATGGTGTATTTGTGTATTAGCCATAAGGCAAATTGTGATTAATTTTTGTGTTTATAAAATAGAAATATATCAGGTATGTATAATACGTGCTTATATTTTATTATTGTATGATTGCAGCAGATTGTAGATTTTTCATGATTATTTTCTCGATATCTACAATAATTAGGTAAGTAAATTAAACATTCTTTTTCTAGTTGTGGCAACTATGTAAATTCTTAACATTTTCGTTTTTTGAGCGAAAAACGAACAAGGGTAGGGGTACTAGATAAGAACATTGGGGGCGGACTAGTTCACAGCCTGTGGACTAGTTCAATTTATCATTTGCGATTGCTATTGTTTCAAGCTTTTTTCGCTATACCTAGTTTTCTATTGTCTATTTATATATTATTACTTTTATTTTATTGTGTTATCTTTATTGGTGATAAGGACACCCTCCCTTCAGTGGAAGAGACACTTTCTTTAATTTTTTTACACCCCCCCTTAGTGAAAGAGACTTTTTTTCAGTTTTTTTGACGATTTATTTGGTGAAAGAGACACCTTTTTTAGTTTTTTTTTTGTATTATACTTAGGTATATTATGGCGCGAGAAAAGTGTAGGAACCATAAACGAAACAAGAAGGCAAAATCAAAGAAGAAGTAAGTAAAAAATCTTTTGCTTTACAGGTCCTTCAGATTTCGATAAAATTATTTGTGAACACATTTGGCTTTTTATATAGTTGTCCTTATCACAAATTCAATAGAATGCCATGGTATAATGTGAAATATAAATTGATTTCATTTTCAACAAAAAATAAGTTGATGCAATATTCTCAAGAAAATATAAAAATAATCGTACAAACTAAATTTTTTGACACCCGGCCTGCAAAAAAGCTATAAATTTCCATGAGTGAAGTGCCCTTAGGGTGGGGGTAAATGTTTTTAAATATGTATGAGATGGAGGTTTCATTAGCTCTGAGTCTATTATCTAGTTGAAGTAGCGATGCAGCAATTAGTAAAAGAGATGTACCTAGGAGACTCTTTTATGATACAAAATTTTGATGTCTTGGAGGTCTTAGGCAAGCTGTTTATAATGAGAGAATAAAATAAATGTTTTTCATTATTTAGGCAAAGAGAAAAGACAAAACCACTAGATGAAGAATTTTTACAACAGGAGACGGAAGTAGAGGAATTTCAAGAGGAGGACATTGGACTACAGGATGCCACAGAAGAGGATGCTGTAGAAGAGGACTTTCCATCTAATTAAATAGAAGCCTGATGTAACTGCCTAGCCCACACAGATCCAAATAATAAGTAAAAAAACCTATTTACCAGAAACATCTAATTTTTTTATTCCACTTATAGTTCTGATTATGTAACTAAGACGAAACCTGATGTAACTGTATTTGAAATAAGAAATGTTTTTTTGTTCAGTATTACAACTATATGGATCAAGACTTCAATGTTGCTGGGTGTCAGCTCCCTTTGTGAGTATACAATATTAAAAAACGGATAGTTTATATTTTTTTTTTGTCTGAGGATTAAGAAAATGGAAGATGCAGTTCAGTTGCCATGTATAAATAAAAACAAAGACAATTTATTCAGTACTTGTGTATTATCTTTGTAATATGGCTTCCAAGATAAAATGGATTATTCATATATTTTTTCTGAATTGGGTTAGAAAAATAATTTGTTAGTAAAAATATTAAGTATTTATTTATAGAGTATTTGAATAATATTTTTTCAGTCTTTCTACATGGCTCAAGACTTCAATATGTCAATAGAGGTCACCACCCCTTTGTGAGTATAGAATTGTAAAAAATCGATATTTTTGTTAACTTTTTATTTTCTTTTTGTTCTGAGAAATGGAAGAGAAAAATAGAAGATGAACTTCAGTTGCCATGTATTTTAATAAATATGAAGACAAATACATTAAATTTGTAATAATAATTTGGTTTATATTTTTATAGAATATTTTTTATTTGTTTCTTTTCAATAAAAGCATGAACTTATTTTTGCTGTGAGTTTTTTTAATAATCAATAAGGGTCAATGAATAAGCAGACATGTCTGTTTATTGCTATAATACACATTTTTATAGTTTACCCAATTAGCATTTCTTTGCTATAATTCATTTGAATGATGATTGAGAGGGGTCAGTGGAAAATCAGACATACTGTATTATAATAAATATAAAAAGTACCTACTTACTTTGTACTTCAAATTTGTAATAGTACAAGTAGATTGCCTAAATGATTTGTTTTCGTATTCAACAAAATGAAACATTTTTGCTATAAGTAATTTCGTATAATGCCTATAATTTACTTGAATAATTAAGAAGAGTCAATGGAAAAACAGGCATATCCGTTCTAACAAACTGGAGGAAAACTGCAAAAAGTATTTTATAATAACATTTGGATACATAACCTGGAAAAATTGAAGATCAAACATAATATAACATTTTTATTCCTGTGTTTCAAAAATAATGGATTACAATAGAATACGAAATGTCTATTTTGGTCAATTAGTAGAATGCAATTGTTTTTATTACTATTATCAATGTAGTTTCCCTCAATAACTCAGGATGCTGATGTATATAACTACGTTTATGCTGATGCAATCTACGGAGGTACAGGACCCGGAGGAACCAAAAGACCCCGATATGAGGATCAATAAATATCAGGCACTTCGTGGAATCACTAGCAATAACTAAAAACATTTGTGGTTTATTTCACACCTAGTCCCCTGCACTAAACACTATAGGTACTTGTGGTGAAGCACATGCGAAATGAAAATAAACAGCATTTACGGGGCACAAATTTAATTTTCCAGCATGAAAATTATTTTATTATAACCGCCTACAAATACTAACAAACTATAAACAATAAATAATTTGAAGTATTTTTATTTACACAAAACACATGATAAGACAACGACATTTGACCTTATCTGTTATTTGACCTTCGTCATCTGTCATTGAAGTTCCATCCATATCCATCAAGACGGTGGAACAGCTGAGCTAATACTAATGTACTTGCAGAATCTTCCGTGCAACAAATCTCAAAAAATACAATGAATTGAGATTTCATAATTTCAGAATCGAATTCTCTAGGCAATCTTTTCGGGATAAGGTCTTGGCGTTAAAATTAGTGACCACAAATTGTCAAAATCACACCATCACTTGATGGCTTATATCTTTTTTATAACAATCTAAAACTTGACCAAAATACCTCATCCCCAAGACAAAGGTCCAAGTAATATTATGTTCAAGTTTCAACTCTTAATTTTACTGCATTCTTTAGATTTGTTGCATACAAAATGACCAAAATTTTGCTGCAAGTCAGGAGTGCCAACTGTTTTTGAGATGTCTAAATCACAACACATTATAACAATCTAAAACTTGACCAAAATACCTCATCCCCAAGACAAAGGTCCAAGTAATATTATGTTCAAGTTTCAACTCTTAATTTTACTGCATTCTTTAGATTTGTTGCATACAAAATGGCCAAAATTTTGCTGCAAGTCAGGAGTGCCAACTGTTTTTGAGATGTCTAAATCACAACACATTATAACAATCTAAAACTTGACCAAAATACCTCATCCCCAAGACAAAGGTCCAAGTAATATTATGTTCAAGTTTCAACTCTTAATTTTACTGCATTCTTTAGATTTGTTGCATACAAAATGACCTAAATTTTGCTGCAAGTCAGGAGTGCCAACTGTTTTGAGCTGTCTAAATCACAACACATTATAACAATCTAAAACTTGACCAAAATACCTCATCCCCAAGACAAAGGGCCAAGTAATATTATGTTCAAGTTTCAACTCTTAATTTTACTGCATTCTTTAGATTTGTTGCATACAAAATGACCAAAATTTTGCTGCAAGTCAGGGGTGCCAACTGTTTTGAACTGTGTTGTGGACTAAATATTGCTGATATATTATAAATAATCCCACAATTTTTTGACTTTGACCCTCAGTGTGCAAAAAAAAAACTGAATTTCCATAAGTAAAGTGCCCTTAGGGCGGAAGTAGATATTTTTAAATATGTATGAGATGGAGGGTTCACGTGCTCTGAGTTTATTATCTAAGAGTTGAAGTAGTGATGCAGCAATTGGTAAAACGATATAGTTATACCTAAGAGGTCTCTTTGATGGTACAAAATTTTGATTTCTTGGGTTTCAGGTGCTGAAGAAAATGAAATACATGTTTTTCATTATCTAACACCTATTTAAAAGAAACATCTAATTCTTTTATTCCATTTACAGTTCTAATTACAAAACTAAAATGAAGTCTGATGTAACTGCCCACACAGATCCAAATTATTTCCATATAGAAGGGTTCGCTAAAACTATTCAGTAAGTAGAAAAATTACAACACCTACCTAGAAGAAACATCTAATTGTTTTATTCCATTTACAGTTCGGATTATGTATCTAAAATGAAGTCTGATGTAACTGCCCACACAGATCCAAATAATTTTCATATAGAAGTGTTCGCTCAAACTGATCAGTAAGTAGAAAAATGACATATTTAGAATTGTGAAAAATTGATATTTTTGTAAACTTTTTCTTTTTGTTCTCAGGAGAAATTTAAGAGAAAAATGGAAGATGAACTTCAGTTACCATGTAATCATAAATATGAAGACAATTATATTAAATTTGTAATAATAATAATTTCATTTATATTTTTATAGAATATTTTTGCTTTGTTTCTTTTCAATAAAAACATAAACCCACTTTTGCTGTGGTTTTTTCTAATAACTAATAAGGGTCAATGAAAAAGCAGACATGTCTGTTTATTGCTATAATAAATTTTTTTATAGTTTACCTAATTAGCATTTCTTTGCTATAATTCATTTGAATTATTGAGAGGGGTCAGTGGAAAATCAGACAATCTGTTTTATAATAAATATAAAAACTACCTACTCACTTAGTACTTCAAATTTGTAATACTACTAGCAGATTGCCTAAATGATTTGTTTCCGTATTCAATAAAATTAAACATTTTTGCTATAATTTACTTGAATAATTAAGAAGAGCCAATGGAAAAACAGGCATGTCCGATTATTACAAACTGGAGGAAAACTGCAAAACATATTTTATAATAACATTTGGATACCTACATAACCTGGAAAAATTAAAGATCAAACATATATATATATATAACATTTATATTCCTGTGTTTCGAAAATAATAGTGTACAATAGAATAAGAAATGTCTATTTTGGTCAATTAGTAGAATGCAATCATTTTTATTACTATTACCAATGTAGTTTCACTCAATAACTCAGGAGGCTGATGTATATAACTATGTTTATGCTGATGCAATCTATGGCTACGTACAGGTCCCCGGAGGAACCAAATTTACTTTTCTAGCATGAAAATTATTTTATTATAACCGCCTACAAATACTAACAAGCTATAAACAGTAAATAAATATTTTTATGTATACAAATACAATACAAAACACATGACATGACAACGACATTTTTCCGTCGTCATCTGTCATTGAAGTTCCTTACAGCGCCATCCATCAAAACGGTGGAACAGCTGAACTAATGTACAGAAACGTTCGTTTACAGAAACTTCCGTGCAACAAATCTCAAAAAATACAATGATTTGAGATTTCATATTTCCAGAACCGAATTCTCTAGGCTTTCTTTTGGGGATAAGGTTTTGGCGTTCAAATTGGTGACCACAAATTGTCAAAACTGTCAAAATCACACCATCACTTAATGGCTTATATCTTTTTTATAACAATCCTAAACTTGACCAAAATACCTTATCCCCAAGACAAAGGTCCAAGTTATATTATGTTTGAATCTCAACTCTTAATTTTACTGCATTCTTTAGATTTGTTGCATACAAAATGACCTAAATTTTTCTGCAAGTCAGGGATGCCAACTGTTTTGAGCTGTCTAAATTGTGAGGCCCCTCTTAAAGTGATTTAAAAAATTGGCCGATACTTTGAATTGAAAGAGATTTTTAATGTATAATGTATATGTCACATTTGCTGTTGGCACTTCTGGAATGGTAGTGACGTTGTGACGTATCAATTTCTTCAATCTTCAATAAAAGTGGGCCGTATCGGTATTGGTATTACCGTCAATTAGGTTTCTTTATTAATTTATATTGTTAATTGATTACAATGGATGAAGAATATGATTGCATTGTTTTGGGCACTGGTCTAAAGGAATGTATTCTTAGTGGAATGTTATCGGTTTCGGGGAAAAAGGTATTACACGTCGATCGAAACAAGTATTACGGCGGAGAGTCTGCCTCAATTTGTCCCTTGGAAGAACTCTTTGCAAAATTTGGAGTTCCTAATCCAGATGAATCCTATGGAAGAGGTAGAGATTGGAATGTCGATCTCATTCCAAAGTTCCTTATGGCGAATGGGTCTCTGGTCAAGCTTCTTATTCATACGGGTGTTACAAGGTACTTGGAGTTCAAATCCGTAGAAGGAAGTTATGTCTATAAGGGTGGAAAAATAGCTAAGGTAATTTGTTAGAAATCATTATTACTACTTTAGCGAACTTGAGTATTGCACAGTCATGCTTTGTAACTTCCAGAAGTTTAATATGTTTTATTGCATACTGGTTTCCTACTTTTACTTTTCATAGTTATCAGGTTCTGCTAGAAGATATTTGATGTGAACCTACAGGGTTACTACTTTTAATAACATATTGTATACCTATTAAATATGAACAAAATAAGGCGGGTGTAATAAATTTGGTTGAAATAATAAGCAGTAAAAGTACCAAAACTCTTATGAAGCCTTATACCCCATATTGCCTCAATTTGAAATTTGAGTTTTATTGAAAATATTTTACATTCCAAACTGCATGATGTAAGTTACTCCAGATTTAAATTATTTGTCTAGGTTTTCTTATGATTAAATTAATATCTTTTTGTAAAAAATAGTAACTAAGCACCTATGCTGTTTCTTAGCAGAATGTACATTTTTATGTGGTTAATTTTAGAAAATATGCACCGGAGCATGTCATTATCTGTCTTTCAAGCTCCAATGGATAGATTGGTTTTTTTAATATACTAAAATCAGTACATTATGAATTCTTTAGTGAATGGCGAGGGGTAAACCACTGATGAAAAATCTGTACACTGTTTTCTGTATTGCACTTATTTTTGAGTATTTTCTGTATTTTCAGGAGTATTTTCTTACTAGTATTTTTTGAGTATTTTCTGTATTGTCCAAGTATTTTCTTTAAAAAGAAATCTATTTTTCTATTTTCATAAAAAATATGCTTATCCATGTTTTTTTAGCGGTTTACGCAGTAGGTATGTTTTATATTCCTTCAGTAACTTCTTGAAATACATAAAATAGAATTTTTGCAGGTGTTAGGAGGTAAGCTTCGTAGTGATAAGGCCATTTAAATTGCTCAAGATTAGATTTAAAAAAATTTATTTTAAAGTTTTCGCTGTCTATTTTTCTCGTGACTCTTCCAATATACCATTGCTGGTCATAGCTCGCTGGGTAGTATTTTTCGATGTCAACACTTAGATTTGAACAGCTTGGTTTTTCTGAAGGACTTTCAGTTAATGACACGTCTACTGCAGATTCATCAACTAACGAATGAGAATTGTGCCTTAATATGAAGCTTTACAAAAGCAGGTAATATTGGCAGTAAAGTCATCACTCGAGTCATGATCACATATTTTCGTATGAATGCTGTCGCTAAGCTACGAGATAGAGACACCCATTTTTTTTATCTGAAACCTTTTTTTCTGCCCACAATTTAACACTTCTTAGTAACCTATTTTCTCCTGTCAGATTAAAGTCTTGCACTGGCCCTAATGGTGTTTGAGATGTTGACGCGGAGTCGGTTTCAAAAGACACTTTGTGAGAGAAGGGCGTATTTTTTTTAACTACGTTTATTTTTTGACTTTGTTTGATCCTCGGTTTGATCACTCCGGGTAATGTTCACACGCTGATTTAACTTTTTTTTCTCCGTTTTTTCAACCTTTTCTATACAAAATTGTATGAACAAACTTAAAATTTTCTTATGACCTGTAACATTTTTTCGGGATTTTCCGAAAAAATGCCATAATAATCAACATATTTTTCATTGCTGATTAATTAAATGAAGCTGTCGGCTAGTAAAACAATGAGATGAACATTCCCTTACAAAATGGTAATGAAATGCTATAACCATTGTTGCTAAAAGTACTCTCGTCCACAAAAAGGACATCTTTTATCTAGTTCAATTTTTGTTTCATGACCGTATTTTCTGTCTATTTTCTGTATTTTCAGCTATATTTTCCATGTATTTTCCTTGTAGTTTCTGTATTTTCAGGAGTATTTTCTAATAATACTAGTATTTTTTAGAATATTTTCTGTATTTTCAATTTATTTTCTCTACTTTGTGCACTATTTTTTTCAGTGGTTTACCTCTCGGTGAATGGTCAATGTAATTAATATTCCTAAAGAATTTTGTTGTATACAAGGTATACAATAATGTACTTGAATCAAAAAATGTTTTCAAAAATGTATATAAGTATTTAGCAGGTATTTACTTTAAAATGTCACAAATTTTCCATAAATAAATGATTGTAGCTCTTAGAAAGTTGTATACCTACCATTGATCACTGAATACATAATTCTTTACTAAGTAATAACTTTTATTTGGCTAATAATTTAATTCACTGTCTGCAACTTTAATGTTTATATTAAAGGAACCTGGACTCTTTAAGTGCAAATCCAGTCCCCATCAAAATGAATGAAATTTTAGTATCTTGTATGTCCTGACATGGTGAACCAAAGTTCTCACTACTAAAAACCCCAAATGAGGTCAATTTTGATCTCTTAAAGTATAAAGAATATTGTCACACACCTCAGGGTCTGCCAAAGAAAGAAGAGTATAAAAATATGCAAAGTGGTGACATGAAATATTTAATTACAAAAGTTGTAAATGAGAAGATAATATCTGCCTGCAAAAATCTTGTACACCTACTGTTAAGAACCCGTTACGGTTATAGGTTATTAATCAATCAAACATTCTTCAAATGAACAAATAGTTTATTTGTTCTACTACAATAATTATTATAATGTGCATCACAACGTGGCAAAAGAAAACTTAAGACTAACCTTACAATAATTGTATAACCTCGCGCCAAGAACGTGAAATGATAAATGATTGACAACTTACATATATACACTGTTGCCAATTCTACAAAATAAAAAATAAATTCTCAACACTCCTCCTCGATTTGACATTTACTAATGAAAGTCGCTTAATCAAAAGGTATTAACAAAAATATACAACTAAAAACATGAGGCTTTATATAATACAAATTTTATCTCTAAGCTTTGTGAAAAGTTCCGTACCTAGTGATTTGGTAAATATATCAGCTAAATTGTGTTCACTTGGTACATAATGTATCTCTATTTCTTTCTTACTAATCAAATCTTTTAGATAATGGTTTTTAATATAGATATGTTTAGTTCTTTTCGAATTTTCATTGCTTTTGGACATTAAAATTGTGCTCTTATTATCACAATACAGAATCGTTTTGACAATAGTATTTAAATCCCCTAAAATACCCTTTATGTTGATTAGATCTTGAGCTGTTTGTGCTGCTGCCACATATTCAGCTTCTGCTGTGGATAAAGCCACGCGTGTTTGACGTCTATAAAGTTAGCACAGCCAAATGAGCACAATCGATTTTGATTAACACAACGATTTAGTGCTTTTTTTGTGCTAATTAATTGCGCAATTTTTAATTTTTGTGCTCTTACCATTTCGCTGAAATCGATGGCTGTGTCAGCTTCAAAAAAAGCTAGCACAGCCATATATGAAAAATTGTTTATTTTGATTTTTTCTGAAACATCGATTTAGTGCTAATTATGTGCTTTCAGAATATGCCATAGAAAAAAATTTCGGATCACGATTGGTCAAAAAACCACCCCCCAGCCCGACAAGGCGCAAGAGTAAAGTCCTCGAAATTCTCAGCGCAATCGAATTTGAATAGTCGATTTCAAATGCATTAATAATGGGCTTTCAAAATACCTATGTAGAGATTTTGTTGCTCCACCCTTTATTGTAAAAAACCACCCCCAGCCCGACGAGGTGCAAGAGTAAAGTCATCGAAATTCTCAGCACAATCGAATTTGAATAGTCGATTTTAAATGCATTAATAATGTGCTTTCAAAATACCTATGTAGAGTTTTTGTTGCTCCACCCTTTATGGTAAAAAACCACCCCCAGCCCGACGAGGTGCAAGAGTAAAGTCATCGAAATTCACAGCACAATCGAATTTGAATAGTCGATTTTAAATGCATTAATAGTGGGCTTTTAAAATACCTATGTAGAGATTTTGTTGCTCCACCCTTTATGGTAAAAAACCACCCCCAGCCCGACGAGGTGCAAGAGTAAAGTCATCGAAATTCACAGTACAATCGAATTTGAATAGTCGATTTTAAATGCATTAATAGTGGGCTTTTAAAATACCTATGTAGAGATTCTGTTGCTCCACCCTTTATGGTAAAAAACCACCCCCAGTCCGACGAGGTGCAAGAGTAAAGTCATCGAAATTCTCAGCACAATCAAATTTGAATAGTCGATTTTAAATGCATTAATAATGGGCTTTCAAAATACCTATGTAGAGATTTTGTTGCTCCACCCTTTATGGTGAAAAACCACCCCCAGTCCGACGAGGTGCAAGAGTAAAGTCATCGAAATTCTCAGCACAATCGAATTTGAATAGTCGATTTTAAATGCATTAATAGTGGGCTTTTAAAATACCTATGTAGAGATTTTGTTGCTCCACCCTTTATGGTAAAAAACCAACCCCAGCCCGACGAGGTGCAAGAGTAAAGTCATCGAAATTCTCAGCACAATCAAATTTAAATAGTCGATTTTAAATGCATTAATAATGGGCTTTCAAAATACCTATGTAGAGATTTTGTTGCTCCACCCTTTATGGTAAAAAACCACCCCCAGCCCGACGAGGTGCAAGAGTAAAGTCATCGAAATTCACAGTACAATCGAATTTGAATAGTCGATTTTAAATGCATTAATAGTGGGCTTTTAAAATACCTATGTAGAGATTTTGTTGCTCCACCCTTTATGGTAAAAAACCACCCCCAGTCCGACGAGGTGCAAGAGTAAAGTCATCGAAATTCTCAGCACAATCAAATTTGAATAGTCGATTTTAAATGCATTAATAATGGGCTTTCAAAATACCTATGTAGAGATTTTGTTGCTCCACCCTTTATGGTGAAAAACCACCCCCAGTCCGACGAGGTGCAAGAGTAAAGTCATCGAAATTCTCAGCACAATCAAATTTGAATAGTCGATTTTAAATGCATTAATAATGGACTTTCAAAATACCTATGTAGAGATTTTGTTGCTCCACGCTTTATGGTAAAAAACCACCCCCAGCCCGACGAGGTGCAGGAGTAAAGTCATCGAAATTCTCAGCACAATCAAATTTGAATAGTCGATTTTAAATGCATTAATAGTGGGCTTTTAAAATACCTATGTAGAGATTTTGTTGCTCCACCCTTTATGGTAAAAAACCACCCCCAGCCCGACGAGGTGCAGGAGTAAAGTCATCGAAATTCTCAGCACAATCGAATTTTAATAGTCGATTTTAAATGCATTAATAATGGGCTTTTGAAATACCTATGTAGAGATTTTGTTGCTCCACCCTTTATGGTAAAAAACCACCCCCTGCCCGACGAGGTGCAAGAGTAAAGTCATCGAAATTCACAGTACAATCGAATTTGAATAGTCGATTTTAAATGCATTTATAATGGGCTTTCAAAATACCTATGTAGAGATTTTGTTGCTCCACCCTTTATGGTAAAAAACCACCCCCAGTCCGACGAGGTGCAAGAGTAAAGTCATCGAAATTCTCAGCACAATCAAATTTGAATAGTCGATTTTAAATGCATTAATAATGGACTTTCAAAATACCTATGTAGAGATTTTGTTGCTCCACCCTTTATGGTGAAAAACCACCCCCAGTCCGACGAGGTGCAAGAGTAAAGTCATCGAAATTCTCAGCACAATCAAATTTGAATAGTCGATTTTAAATACATTAATAATGGGCTTTCAAAATACCTATGTAGAGATTTTGTTTCTCCACCCTTTATGGTAAAAAACCACCCCCAGCCCGACGAGCTGCAAGAGTAAAGTCATCGAAATTCTCAGCACAATCGAATTTGAATAGTCGATTTTAAATGCATTAATAATGGGCTTTCAAAATACCTATGTAGATATTTTGTTGCTCCACGCTTTATGGTAAAAAACCACCCCCAGCCCGACGAGGTGCACGAGTAAAGTCATCGAAATTCTCAGCTCAATCAAATTTGAATAGTCGATTTTAAATTCATTAATAATGGGCTTTCAAAATACCTATGTAGAGATTTTGTTGCTCCACGCTTTATGGTAAAAAACCATCCCCAGCCCGACGAGGTGCAAGAGTAAAGTCATCGAAATTCACAGCACAATCGAATTTGAATAGTCGATTTTAAATGCATTAGTAGTGGGCTTTTAAAATACCTATGTAGAGATTTTGTTGCTCCACCCTTTATGGTAAAAAACCACCCCCAGCCCGACGAGGTGCAAGAGTAAAGTCATCGAAATTCTCAGCACAATCGAATTTGAATAGTCGATTTAAAATGCATTAATAATGTGCTTCCAAAATACCTATGTAGAGTTTTTGTTACTTTACCCTTTATGGTGAAAGACCACCCCCAGCCGGACGAGGCGCAAGAGTAAAGTGGAGCAACAAAATCTCTACATAGGTATTTTAAAAGCCCATTATTAATGCATTTAAAATCGACTATTCAAATTCGATTGTACTGAGAATTTCGATGACTACTCTTGCACCTCGTCGGGCTGGGGGTGGTTTTTTACCATAAAGGGTGGAGCAACACAAAAATCTACATAGGTATTTTAAAAGCCCATTATCAATGCATCAAAAATCGACTATTCAAATTCGATTGTGCTGAGAATTTCGATGACTTTACTCTTGCGCCTCGTCGGACTGGGGGTGGTTTTCTACCATAAAGGGTGGAGCAACAAAATTTCTACATAGGTATTTCAAAAGCCCATTATTAATGCATTTAAAATCGACTATTTAAATTCGATTGTGCTGAGAATTTCGATGACTTTACTCTTGCACCTCGTTGGGCTGGGGGTGGTTTTTTACCATAATGGGTGGAGCAACAAAAAATCTACATAGGTATTTTAGAAGCCCATTATTAATGCATCAAAAATCGACTATTCAAATTCGATTGTGCTGAGAATTTCGATGACTTTACTCTTGCACCTCGTCGGGCTGGGGGTGGTTTTTCACCATAAAGGGTGGAGCAACAAAATCACTAAATAGGTATTTTAAAAGCCCATTATTAATGCATTTAAAATCGACTATTCAAATTCGATTGTGCTGTGAATTTCGATGACTTTACTCTTGCACCTCGTCGGACTGGGGGTGGTTTTTCACCATAAAGGGTGGAGCAACAAAAAATCTACATAGGTATTTTAGAAGCCCATTATTAATGCATCAAAAATCGACTATTCAAATTCGATTGTGCTGAGAATTTCGATGACTTTACTCTTGCACCTCGTCGGGCTGGGGGTGGTTTTTCACCATAAAGGGTGGAGCAACAAAATCACTAAATAGGTATTTTAAAAGCCCATTATTAATGCATTTAAAATCGACTATTCAAATTCGATTGTGCTGTGAATTTCGATGACTTTACTCTTGCACCTCGTCGGACTGGGGGTGGTTTTTCACCATAAAGGGTGGAGCAACAAAAAATCTACATAGGTATTTTGAAAGCCCATTATTAATGCATTTAAAATCGACTATTCAAATTCGATTGTGCTGAGAATTTCGATGACTTTACTCTTGCACCTCGTCGGGCTGGGGGTGGTTTTTTACAATAAAGGGTGGAGCAACAAAATCTCTACATAGGTATTTTAAAAGCCCATTATTAATGCATTTAAAATCGACTATTCAAATTCGATTGTGCTGTGAATTTCGATGACTTTACTCTTGCACCTCGTCGGACTGGGGGTGGTTTTTCACCATAAAGGGTGGAGCAACAAAAAATCTACATAGGTATTTTGAAAGCCCATTATTAATGCATTTAAAATCGACTATTCAAATTCGATTGTGCTGAGAATTTCGATGACTTTACTCTTGCGCCTCGTCCGGCTGGGGGTGGTCTTTCACCATAAAGGGTAAAGCAACAAAAACTCTACATAGGTATTTTGAAAGCACATTATTAATGCATTTAAAATCGACTATTCAAATTCGATTGTGCTGTGAATTTCGATGACTTTACTCTTGCACCTCGTCGGACTGGGGGTGGTTTTTCACCATAAAGGGTGGAGCAACAAAAAATCTACATAGGTATTTTGAAAGCCCATTATTAATGCATTTAAAATCGACTATTCAAATTCGATTGTGCTGAGAATTTCGATGACTTTACTCTTGCACCTCGTCGGGCTGGGGGTGGTTTTTTACAATAAAGGGTGGAGCAACAAAATCTCTACATAGGTATTTTGAAAGCCCATTATTAATGCATTTGAAATCGACTATTCAAATTCGATTGCGCTGAGAATTTCGAGGACTTTACTCTTGCGCCTTGTTGGGCTGGGGGGTGGTTTTTTGACCAATCGTGATCCAAAATTTTTTTCTATGGCATATTCTGAAAGCACATAATTAGCACTAAATTGATGTGCCAGAAAAAATCAAAATAAACAATTTTCCATATATGGCTGTGCTAGCTTTTTTTGAAGCTGACACAGCCATCGATTTCAGCGAAATGGTAAGAGCACAAAAATTAAAAATTGCGCAATTAATTAGCACAAAAAAAGCACTAAATCGTTGTGTTAATCAAAATCGATTGTGCTCATTTGGCTGTGCTAACTTTATAGACGTGCAGGTTTGTTTCTTGGATGACCATGATATTGGGTTATTACCATATAAAATTACAGATCCACTAACGCTTTTTCTACTTTCCTTGTCCGTTGCCCAATCAGCGTCTGAATATCCTTCAAGTATTAGATCACTATTTGTATGCTTAGTATAAGTCAATCCTAGGGTTTTAGTTCCCTGTAAATACCTTAAAACTCGTTTTCCTGCAATCCAGGTCTCTTCAGTTGCACGATCCAAAAATCTGCTCAAGTATGACACTGCATAACTGATGTCAGGTCTACTAGTTGTTGCTAAATACATCAAACCTCCGATGAGTTGTCTATATGGAATGTTTGTCAAAATTTTACCCTTGTCATTATATTGGAATCCTTTTTCCATTGGAGTCCTCTTTGGTTTACAGTCCTTCATATTAAAATGATTTAGCAATTTGTCAATAAATTGCTCTTGCTCGATTCTAATGGTATCTTCTGTTCTAGTGATTTTCATTCCTAGAAAATTATTCACTTCATGCAAATCCTTTGCTTGGAAACTGCTTTTCAACAAATTCAAAGCTTCGTTCACATCTTTGTCTTCTCCTATCAACAAAATATCATCAACATAAATAAGTATCCAAACCTTTTGATTACTGTATAAACAACAGTCGTACAAGGATCTCTTAAAATTATTCTGAATCGCAAAGTCATTAAATGTATTATTCCAGACCTTTGATGCTTCTTTCAATCCATATAAAGCTCTATTAAGTTTCAGTATTTTTGATTTCTTCACTGTAAGTCCGGCTGGTGCATATATGTATACATCATTCTCAAGTTTTCCGTTTAAAAATGCAGTCGGGATATCCATTTGTCTGATCCTCCAATTATTTTGTAATGCTATAGATAAGAGTAACTTAATCGTTGAAATTCTTGCAACTGGTGAGTAGTTGGGTTCAAACTGATCCTCCTCCTTAATTTAGTTAAGAAATACCGAGGGGGAAATCACCGGGGAGATTTGGTGTACATGGTGTAAGAAATGTCTGGGAGATGTGAGGAGATGTGGAGGAGATGTGGAGGAGATGTGTGGAGATGTGAGGAGATGTAAGGAGATGTGAGGAGATGTGAGGAGATGTGAGGAGATGTGAGGAGATGTGAGGAGATGTGAGGGAGATGTGGGAGATATAGAGGAGATTTGGGGGAGGTGTGGGTGAGATGTCGGGGAGATGTGGGTGAGATGTCGGGGAGATGTGGGTGAGATGTGGGAGATGTCGGAAGATATCGGAAGTATTCGAGAATTGTTGTAACGATGTGAAAGAGTTGGTGGACACAACTTACCGTTAGGGATACTAGAACAGCAGGCCGCAAGCATGCGTAGTAACTACATGCTATTTTCCCCGCATGTTGAGGTGCGCCTCGAGGGGCGCATTCAGACGAGTCGATTAAGTCCACGTGCGCGCACGTATTGTTTACGCTTCGATCTGCTTTCTTCAATTGTTAGTGAAAGTATAAATGATTCAAGATTAATTAAAAATGGCAATAACTGTGGACGACTTTTTTGCAACGATTGAGAGCGAATTAGAGGTAGTAATTCCTCTACATATGAAAAAACAACTCACACTACACGGCTTCGCTAATAATTTCTCACTCGAAAATATCTCCGAGGCTGATGTCTTAGAAATTGAGCGATTTACTAAAAACGAACTGGACCTTGTTTTGTCAAAAGAAGAAATACCGGATTATCTAGGTATATTCAAGAATAATTCAAAGAATTTCTTATTTTTTGGTGGTGAGAAAAAACTATTGTGGAAAATACAAGAACACGTTAAAGCCCGGAAAAAACACAAACCTACATTAAAGCAGAGTTCAAAGACCAGCCATATAAAAATTAGCGACTCTGCGAAAAATATTACCCCTGAAATGGCTCTTGAGAACTTGAACAATGAGAGGCGTTGTTTAAGCAAGTTGGTCAAGAAAAATCTTGAAGAATGTATCCCTCTTCTAGAGGAAAATAAGCAATCAGTTGTCCTCTCGAAAATTGACGAAATAAACTATAATTGTCAGATGGATGAAGACAGCAATGTTTATTGTAATATTGCCTGCCCATTGTGCGACGTAAAACTCAAGGTAAAAATTGGATTTACTCTATCACACTATAGTTTTTGATTAGTAGGTATAAATTCTGTTTTCGTGGCCATAAAATTGGAAGTAACATATTTTATTACAAGTCTCATACTTTTTTTTTCAATTTCAATATGAATCAGTTCTGGAAAAGATATTTCTTCATCATATCACGCGTATTTACATTAGATTTTGTTTTTGATTGTAATTCCATAAAACATCGATTTTATTCGCCACTGGAATGAAATCGAATACAATGTACTGTATAAGAAAACAAATATGACTTGGAATCAGATACCAGATTTATCTCATATTATATTTTCATACGGGGCATTCCGAGTCAACCCGATCAACTCAAAACCCTCATATTTTTTTGTTTTGTCTCAAAATAATTTACGTAACAATAGCACCCGAAAATCAGTGTTGTAATAAAATACTGATAAAATAATAATAAATAATTTAGTAATCGAAATAACCGAGATCATAAAAACAAATATTTGTATGGAATATGATGCCAAAACAATTCGAAATCATAAATCAACAGTAAGAACGTAACAATGTGGATCACTCATTTCACTTCGATTTTATTTCTAATTAACGTTTAAAAACTTCTATATGAACCGGATATACGTAAGTTATTGTTTCTGTTCTTTCAAGGTACAAAAATATCGAAAAGGTGCTAACACGAGTACGCGATGGCTCATAGGAAACTTTAAGCAACATTTTCTTAAGCACGGAAAAGATAAAAATACAGAAGAGAAGAAGGGGTCAAAAAACAACTCAAGATCAGCCAAAAACTCGGCTGCATCGGCTAACACAATATATAATTACATGGCGTCCACGCCATCGCAATCCCACATTTCACTTCCACCTGCAGTTATACCCAATGATTCACTCCCCTCAACAAGCAATAAATCATGTCAACCTTCACCTGTTAAAATTGCCGAAAAAAGAAACAGTTCGACCCACGAGGAAAGCAAAATTGCGCCTGCTAAAAGGTCTCATATTGCGATACGTGAAATTAGCGAGCTATCTCCCGAAATTGACAATCTCTCGGACGATCCGGATTTTCCTAAAGGCAGGGTAAATGATAGTTTTAAAACAATTTGCCCTGCCACTTGCGAAACATCCTCGGATCATTCAACGGAGCATATTACCGTCGAAGATTCTTCTAAGTCTAAATGGGCACAAGAAAAATATTCAAGACGGAAAAGAGAGAGTAGGAAACGCGAGAAACAATTAGTAAATCAACCTTTGATCACTAATTATTTGGTGCAAGTTACTCAAATTTCAAAATTGATTCAGGAAAATACAGAACTTAAAAATCGATTATTAGAAGAACTACCGGTAATGTTACCAGAAAACAAAAATTTTGATAGATCACGTGGTGCGAATGAAAATATTCAGTCCCTGTTGACGTTATTTGCCAAGTCTGCAGCATTGAATGAAAATAAAATTAAAAACAATAATTTCGAGCCTGATCTAATACAATTTTGCTCTTACTTATATATAATCGGCGGGAAATTAATTTACGAAACACTACACGCAAATTTGCAAAAGGTAATTCCGTCCGTCAGTACCATACAAAGACACATTATTAATTCAAATTCTATTAGAGAAGGATCTTTGAGATTTGCCGAGTTAAATGATTTCCTGATGAAGCGAAACCTACCCAAAGTCGTATGGGTCAGTGAAGACGCCACCGGTATCACCGGTCGGATACAATACTGTGCTCAAACTGATTCGATTGTCGGTTTCGTGAGTCCATTTAATAATGACGGTTTGCCAAAATCTGATCATTTCCCCGCCGATTCTGTTCAGAATATTCAAAAATATTTTCGTGAAAGTGAACGGGCTAAGTACGCATACGTCGTAATGGCACAATCCCCGATCGATAAAAGTCCCTCGTTTTGCCTTAATGTATTTGGGACAGATAACCGTTTTTCACATCAAGATGTCGCCCGCAGGTGGATCACGATGAAAAAAGAGGCTGAACATTTTGGTATACAAATTTTAGGTTTTTCTTCTGATGGCGATACACGACTAATGAAAACGATGCGAAATTTCTCTAAATTTCAGTGCCCGAACGAAAACCAAGAATGGAAGTGGTTTCAGATGGATTTAGATGACGGTGATGTATGCGTTCAAGACGCGGTACATGTCGGAACAAAAATGAGAACGAGGTTCTTGAATGAGTCGATAGATTTGCAATTAGGAGACTTTAAAGCAACCGCGGATCACTTGAAAGATTTAATTGATAGATCTTCTAAAGATAAACACCTCCTAACTCCATCTGACCTTAAACCGGATGACAAAATGAATTTTAGAGCCGCAGAGAAAATTACGTCGCCCTTAGTTGAAAAAGCTTTAAGAGACGTCATTGATCATCCTGACGGAACGATTGCATTTTTAAAATTGTCACGATTGATATTGCAAGCCTACCTAAACAAGAACGAGACACCATATACGCGTATTTATAATATGTGGTATAGTGTCTTCTTTCTACGGATTTGGCGCGACTGGCTACATGAAACTGAGAATCTTTCTGCGGTTAAAAACTTCGTTAGCCTTAATTGTTATCTATGTTTTGAATTGAACGCTCATGCCATCATCAAGCTAGTTCGACTGTACAGAGATAGTTCCCATCTCTCACAAGAGTGTATGTTCACACCATGGCTTTTCAGTTCTCAGCCTTGTGAACAAATTTTTCGGGCAACTCGATCCTTAACATCTACTTTCTCTACGGTTGTAAATTTCAGCGTACAAGATATTCTTAAAAGACTTGATAAAATTCAACACATAAATAACGTTATATCTGATCTGTCGGACAAGGTAATTTTTCCTAGGGAAGCAAAAAATGCGAAAATGGGTAAAAATAACTTTGAAACAGAAGTTGATTTCAATTTTATGACCGATCAGGAGATCGAAAAATGCGTTATGAATGCACTACGGGATGCCAAAAAAGGCTGTGAACAACTCAACATTAGGCCTTCTAATGAGGAATCGTGGCAAGACGTGAAAATTTTTAACACTAATATGGAAAAATATGACACCGAGTATGACACATTGAACGATGAAAACGAAGTCGATCTCCATATTCATAATAATAGCAATGAAGCTGATATCGCGATGGAGGATCGACTGAACGATTTGCTAGATTCAGATGATGAGAGAACCAACAGTAGTCCGCCCCCAGATATTGCCGATATTATCGAATTAGGTGATACGTATGGCGAATTTTTAAATATGCCTGACCTAGGTAGTAAACACAAATCGGAGCGTCCTTTTCTCAAAATAAAAGTCGGTGATAATATCAGAACGATCCGAAAATCTTCACTGTGCTGGCTTTTTAATGAACAATCCGCCAAATTAAGTGCTGATCGACTCATAAGAGTCCGCGGGAATCCCAATATTGTGAGTAATTCTCGAAAAAATGCCAATACACCCAAGGATATACTAACTGCTATTTCCATTGCCGTAGAAAAGTATTATGCGGTGTTCTATGATGAAGGATGGTATATTGGGCGTGTAATTGAAGAATTGAACGACGAGAATTCAAGATCATATAAAATGAAATTTTTACGTGAATCTCTCAGCCAATTTCAATGGCCTAAACCAGACGATGTTCAGACGGTTGAAGATTGTTTTATTTTTTTCGGACCCATAAATATGATTGGCAGTTTACCAATGACAATATCCCGTACACAGAGATCTATGATAATTAAACAGTATAAAGAAATCTCGAAAGAAATGAAACGTGGCAAGAGGGATGCGTAGGTGAGAAAGAAAAAGTCGGAATAAGTCATACTTGGAGAAGGAAAGACGAAAAACAACATTCGGTAGGGCGACTTATGTTCTGGATTATATTTTAATTTTTGTTAACGTTGACGTTCATATAGTTTCTAACTTTGTTCTCGCTTTAAATATTTTTGTTTCGTACCGATTGTATTAATGCACATGTGCAATATGTAATATATATGTAGGTATGGGTATATTTTCTTACCCATTTTTGCTGAGCAATCAAAGGGAAGCAAATAATTGAACTTTCAGTTTAATATTTTATGCCCACTGTGTATACTGTATAATACCACAATAAAGTCATGTTTGATCTTGTCGCTAACTTTTTATACGTCAATTTTTTCATTAACCTTATCTATCAAGAAACGTGTGTTTATTAGTGTGTATAATAGTATATTACTTTAAATATTTGAAATGTCTGGGAATTGGAGAGATGTGATGAGATGGTGGAAAAACAAAAAAAATGTCGTAAGATGTCGGAGGATGTGAGGAGATGTGAGGAGATATGGGGGAGATGTGAGGAGATATGGGGGAGATGTAAGGGAGATGTCGGGGATATGGAGGAGATGTGAGGAAATGTGGGGATATGTGGGGAGATGTGGGGAGATGTGAGGAAATGTGGGGAGAAGTGTGGAAATGTCGGGAGATGTGAGGAAATGTTGGGAGGTTTTGAAGAAAAGGAGATGTGGTGTACGTATTTTTGTCGGGTGATTTCCCCCTCGAGAAATACGTTTTCTATAAGTTCCTTGTGGCATTACTTATTCTTGTTTCTTATTTTTTTGGGAATCAAACCACAATAATGTTTTTTTATTTTTTATTTCGACGTTTCGGTAGCGTTCCAGCTACCGTTGTCAAGATTTATGTCGACATAAATTTTATTTGTTACTTTTGACAGTTCAGTTGTCATATTTTGATTTGTTCAGTATTTTTGGTCATTTTCGCCATTTTCAATTAATTTTTCATTTAATGCCGCTTTTACCGTTAAATGCAGTCTACAACGTAAGTATCTACCTATATTCGTTCCTTTTTCCTGTTTTTATTGGGTGTTTTTTGCATCTCTCAGGAATACTTACGAAATTGTTTCTCCCAATGACACAGACAATAATTACTATACAAAAATATGAGCATATAGATATTCTATCTAATTTTACATAACCTTTGGGTTCACCCCAAAAATATAATCCTATGATATATTTTTAATATATATTATAGGTCCGTAATTTTTTAAATTCAGTAAAAAATCATGCTCAGGGGCGTTAAACATCATCAAGCTAGAAATTTGAAACAAATCAGTTAAAAAAAATGGGGATTTCAAGTTAAAACAAAACTAAATTATGTAAAAAAGTACGCAAAGCATAAAGCAAAATACAATTTTTGGCATTACAAATTTATTCATACAAACACACTTAACATATGTCATTGATTATAATTTTGAGGTTAAGTGTAAAATAACATTCAACTAAGGGCGCGTTGTATCTCACACCTAAACTCGGTTTAATTATAACTGATGTTTAGACTGATGTAATTAATGATAATAAATAAATCAATACGTCACAGTCTAAACATCAGTTATAATTAAACCGAGTTTAGGTGTGAGATACAACGCGCCCTTATATAAGACAAACGTAAAACAGTAGAATACGTCACCGATTATGACGTAATGGCAAAGGATGGTTAAACAAACTCTAGTAGCTCCTTTAGTCCTATTTCCCGGAGGAATTTTAGGATATCTGCAGGCCTCAACTTAGGTAACTGTCCCTCTTCTATCCAGTATTCTCCCAGGTACTGTGCCCTAGGATTCTGAAATACTGTGCAGTTCGCAAGTATGTGGTATCTAGACCTTTACAGAACAATGAATTCATTCCACTCTTATAGTTTGTTCGGGATATATAAAATGTATTATACGAGGTATTACATGTTCTTGTGTTATATGAATGAAGATCACTAATTCAAACTAAATATCTACTGTATCCCACTCATAATTTTGAAAATACAAATCTTGGTCAAATAATACAGTCTTTTATGTACCAGTTGCCACTGTAGGACATTCAACATAAATTCAATAAGGGTATACTGGTTGCATCACAAAATAATTCTCATACCTCGATTTTGTAATTTCTGCAACTGTCCAATTTGATTTTGGTTGAATAGATACATTAGTGTGGCACAGTAGTCAAAGTGTGGCCTTATTATGCTGTTGTAACATGTTAATCTAGCATAAGTTGATAAAGATTTTGAAATTATAGAGAAAAAATACATTTTCTTACATACCTTTCTAATGGTATATTCAGCATGCTTATTCAAAGTTAATTGATGGTCTATAATAAATACTAGGTACCTACTTAATGCAACAACTGTGAACAATTTCGAGTTATTCTGATCAGTCAATTTTTAGATATTCGAAAAATATAAAATTTTTCCAAGAATTTTAACATCCTGTATCTCGAAAACTAAATTCCTACATGCCCCTTCAGTTTGTAACACCTATTCATTAAGTTGGAAGTTTGGTGGAAGTATGTGGAGGTTTTGTGGAAGTAGGTGTTGAGAATTTATTTTTTATTTTGTAGAATTGGCAACAGTGTATATATGTAAGTTGTCAATCATCTATCATTTCACGTTCTTGGCGCGAGGTTATACAATTATTGTAAGGTTAGTCTTAAGTTTTCTTTTGCCACGTTGTGATGCACATTATAATAATTATTGTAGTAGAACAAATAAACTATTTGTTCATTTGAAGAATGCTTAATTGATTAATAACCTATAACCGTAACGGGTTCTTAACAGGTTATGGGCCCAGAAGGCAAATAAGAAATAAAATTTATAAATATATCAGAAATTAAGTGAAATGGCCAATACTATAATAAACCTTCCTCAACTCACAACTGCGACAAATTTCAATAACTGGAAGTTCAGAGTTACCATATTATTAGATGAGAGACAAATATCTGAAGTTTTGGAGAAAACAGAAGAAAGCTATAGCGAAGAAAAACAAAAAGCAGAGTTTAGAGCCAAAGATTCGAAAGGCAAAAGTATAATCGTACAATGTCTAACTGACAAGCATTTAGATCTGGTTAAAGATGCCAAGACTACCCAAGAAATGATTAAAGCGCTAGAAAACATATTTGAAAGAAAAAGTGTGTTCACAAAGCTAACTCTCAAACGTAAACTGCTGACATTGAAGCTGAGGCGAAGCGAAAAGCTAGAAGATCATTTTTTAATATTTGATACCCTTATAAGAGATTTAGAAAACTCAGGGTCAAAACTGGAGGAGGAAGACAAGGTATGCCATTTACTATTATCATTAAATGAACAATATGAATCAGTAATCACAGCTATAGAAACAATAAGAAAAAAGAAAAAGAAATACGTTAATGACGTCATAATTCCGTCTCATCCATTTCATGAATGAGAGATAAAACTGGACAATGTATGACGTAACGGCAAAGGACGGTTAAACAAACTCTAGTATCTGAGACTCTCCTCAGAAACTAAGTAGAAGTAAGGGGGCACAATAGATCTTTTAGGTCTCAGTGAATGTTACCTCAAAATACATACATACATAAAGGTCTAGATAGCTTCAATAAGTTACTTGATAAAATAAAACATGTAAGTTCCTTAAGAGTATTCAAAAGGTTGTTATTAGAATATATCAAATTATAATACATGATGTACTGTAAAATTATATATGTATATAAATTGTTTAGATATGTATAACTATATATTGTATGTTAGGATTCCTAAAATAAAGTCTACTACTACTAATTGAAGTACATGATTTGATACTATGATACTCCCAACAAAAAATTATTCAATCCAGAGGCGGAGATCTGGGTGTGTTATGACAATTTTAGCAGGTACCTCATTTTGTTTTTGGGAGAAAAGTCATCCTAGGGTTTTGATGTAGGGCACACTGTTTTAAAAATAGTTGACAACGTAAGAACACATGCCACCTTTTTGTAATGCAACATGCTTTCATAACGAGCACAAAAATTTATAATTTCTGAAAACACTCAATAGCATTAGGAAAAAACTCTATTTGGAGAAATCCTGTTCATATTAAATCATTAAGCAACTTTCCTTCAATCCTTTCCTTCATCAGTATAACTTGTATATAATTGAACTTGTCGATGTATATAGCCTGTGGTAATGGTATCAATGAAGTTTATTTCTCTTTCTCTCTCTCTCAATAGCATTGATTTTTATGATATTCTACCTGTTGTATGGGTAACTTTGACACCCTGTATCTCAAAAACTAAAGCTCAATGACCCATGTTGACAGGACATTTTACGCCAATTTTTGCATTTTCTTCATGCTCTTTCAATTTGTAATACCAATTCATTAATGACCCATTCAATAATTCTAAATTCGTTATTTTCACCGCACTTCGTCTGATTTCTGCGGTGCACACGAATTCCCGTCAAGTTTCCTAATGACTAGTATAATACACACGAGTTCCCGTCCGACACTTGCAGGTATCTTAATCCCGCACTCGAATTTTAAGGTTAACTAAATAGTTCTGAAAATTCCAGTATGTCGTAATCTTGAATTCTAATGAAAAAGTTGAATAACCTATTGGGGTGGCTAGGGGGTTAGGGTAGTTTACTAAAGTTTCATACATCTGAAAAAGGAACTCCCTTAAAACTTTTACTGTTCACTTATTACAATATGCAATAAATACATAGCTAAATATCAGATGATTCAAAGAATTTACCGCAATTACCATAAACACCTTTTAGACAGGTCAGTTTTCACCCTGACGGGAACTCGAGTGACGGCTTAACGTACCCTAATTATGAAACAGGTAGACTGGTTATCCTGATGGGAATTCGTGGGCGTCCGATTTCTGTATTAAACTTCCACATACTTACACCTAACTTCCACATACTTCCACCTGCAGTGTACACCTACTTCCACTTGGGGTTTACCCCTCGAGATAATATGCCCTTTTAAAACATTTTTGATTATATGGGGTGATTCAAACATATATGACAAATAAAATAATCTTAGAGAACACAGTACCTACTACATGTTTTTTATATATCAAACCTTGGGTTTGATTTATGTATTGTACATCAATAGATCTTGGTCGTCTGCTTTGTTTCTTTGAGCTGTATCTAAAATGTAGTTTATCATCACTTGACTAGGATATTCAATTCTTTGCTGGTGCCTGGCATAACCAAGAAACCATAACACTCTAGCTATATGAGCACAACATCTTATGATTCTGGCACACTGACATGCAGTTTTTGAAGAAATCAAAATATCAATGACTATCCTATATTATTTTAATCTATTCAAAACTGCAAATCAATGGTGAATTTGTACTTCAGTTTTGATGTGTACGATAATAATCTCTTTGATATCTGTAAATGAAGGGTCAATAATTACAAATTATATGTACCTAAGTGAGATAACACTTGTTTTTGAATTTTTTTTTCAAATATAAATATCTTTATTTAAATAGGAAAACCCTAATTTACAACAATATTAATAACACAATAAAATTATATATTAATTTACAAGTGATGAAAATAACAAATAAATACATAGTACAATATCAACTGCTCATACATGAAGAATCAAAAAACATTTTTATTTAACATATCAGTCTACATGAATCTTAAAAAACAAATGAACATTGGAAGATTAAATGGTTTCAATTTAATTCTACAATAAATAATTTTGCAATTCCATTTTAAATTGTAATGTTTCACAAGACTATACATAATATGGCAACTTATAATCAATAAAACCGTTAAAGTTTAATTGTTTAATATTAGAAGTCTTCCTTCGATTTTTCATATATAAGTTGTTTTTAGCTCTAGTATTATGATGATGAACTTGAAGAGTGAAGGTTAGCAACTTATTTAAATAAGATGGAAGAAGCTGATTTATCATTGCCAAATATATCAATCTTTTCTCTATGGAAAACAATTCTAAAGTTTGTAACATCAATGTTATTACGTATATTAAGCTGCGGGGTCCATTTTGGAGGGCACGTTCCGGGCCCGGCTCATAATTTGTTGCTAATTTATTACTAAATAATTGATTTTGTTGCTCCAGACCGGTGTTTCCGATGTCCGTCCGGCGGTCAGGGTAAAACGCAGGTACGTCCGAGGTCCGTCCCGCGGTTAAAAGGGTCAAGACGTTTGTCCGGAGTCCGTCCCGTGGATCGGTATGATAATTTATATTGCAGATATTGTATATTATATATACAATATACATATAAGATATAATATGTAGTAGATACTTTATTTGTAATGCTAAAACCATTACATTTTATTTCATATTTTTCCCTTCACACTTTTTCCATAAAACTTAAAACCATCAATATTGATAAGAGTTTTACCTTTCTGACTTACCATGACATCCATTTCTCTGGAGCACACCGAAAGCACTAACCAATTAAAGTGGTGCGTTTTTAAGCCAAAAGTCGAACGGTATCACACGCGAAACAACGAGAAGCACTACTAGCTATTATTTAAAATATTCCTCTATTTATAGGTAAGGGTCTGTGGAAGGGTGTCGATAATACACGAATCATACTCATTATTCTAGGAATAATATTCTACCCTGCCCATTCTACCTGTGTATCCACCTGACCGCGGGACGGACATCGGTCGGGGATTAAAAACCCTTTTCCTAAACCCTCAATTTTCTGACCGCGGGACGGACATCGGTATTGCCCCTCCAGACGTTACCGAGAAACGTGTGGTCCCCTACCGTAATATTAACTTAGGATAGCCAAGTGCAATATCTCGGTAACGGAGGAAGTTAGCGATACGAGCCCGGTGGAATATTTTGTTGTTAATTTGTTGCTTTCAGATGGTATGATCCATTTTTCTCGGAAATATCCCCCGGTCGTTAAACTTGATAACTCTCCTTTTGGGTTATTTGTAGTATTAAGTTACGGTGGCCAACTGCGATATCTCGGGAGCCAGACGTGCTAGCGACACGAACCAGTTGGCATATTTTGTTGTTTTAAGGTGGCTTTACCGAAAAATTCCAAAAACCACCCCTACATGTCAAACTCACCCTCGCGCAGTATTAAATTACGGTGGCCAACTGCGATATCTTGGAGCCATACGAGCTAGCGACACGAACCAGGCGGCATATTTTGTTGCTTTAAGGTGACTTTACCGAAAAATTCCAAAAACTACCCCTACATGTCAAACTCATCTTCGCGACTACTCGCAGTATCTCGGGGCATGACGAGCTAGAGACACGAACCAGCCGGCATATTTTCGTGCGAATTTGTTGCTTCACGGTGGTATAATTAAAAAATCTCCAAAAAACGTCCTATCCTACTGCGATATTAAGCTGCGGCAGCCATTTGCTTTGTCTCGAGACTAGACTTAGTTGCTCAAACTCGCCTTCGCGACTACGATATTAAGGTACAGCAGCCATTTGTGATATTTGGGGAAAGGAAAAAGCATGAATCAGGCGGCGATTTTGTTGCTGATTTGTTGCTTCAACATGTGCCAATTCAAAAATTCTTGAAACAATTCTTTAATTAGTTGCTCTAACCAGCTGTATGGCATATTTTGTTGTGAATTTGTCGCTTGAATGTGGCTTCACCTTGTAGTCGCGAAGGCAACTATATAGCAACAAAATATAACGTGGAGCTCGTTGGACTAAGTAATTGTAGGCTTAAGATAGAGCAAAGGCTGCCGCAACTTAAGATCACAGTAGCGGGGATCACATTGAGGCCCGGTTTATCAATAGCCAATATTATCCATCAGTTAAGTATCCGTCGGATAAAAGTAACTAGCAGATAAAGTTCCAGTTTGTTTGGAAGCGGAACTCGTTTTTATTCTCTGGTTTGTTAACTGACAGATAATGAAAGTTGGCAATGCTGACGAATGAATGTAAGCAATCTCATTGGTTGTTACAAGAACAAGGTTCAATTGATATTTTTGTTAAGTTATTGGTTAATGTTTATCCAAAGGTTTATGTGTTTTTATTTTTCTTTCTTGAAGAGTTTTTGGTTGTTGATAAATATGAATTTTCTGAATGATTATATTCTGGATAGCAACGAGGACGAGGATATTGTGCAAGTTCTTGAGTACGAAAGAAGGCCCTATACAGTTAGGGAAAGAGTGGACAACTTCGAAAAGTGGGATGACCAGGATTTTCATGCAAGATTTAGGATGACAAAAGACACTGTTCTGTCAATATTAGGACCTCATGCAGAAAATTTTAGAAATAGAAAAGGATTCTTTTCATTGAATGTCCTGACTGTCTCTTCTGTGAATCTGAAGATACTGGATATATTTACACGTTGGCCTGGTGCATCCATGACCAACATGTACTCGACAACTCCAATTTAAAAGCTAGATTCGAAATTAATGAATTTGGTAATGCACTTTTAATTGGAGACAGTGGCTATGCGAATACCAGATACCTGATAACTCCATTAATAAATACCCATAATGAATATGAAGAGTTATATAACGAACCAGTTTGCAGAACAAGAATTGCAATTTTTAGAAGCAAATTTGTCTCCTCTGCTGTGAAATTGCATCCTCTCTTCTTAGTAGTACTAGTACTTTCCATTTTTTACTCTGCTTAAAACCCAAGTAAATTTGACACAACACCACAACGAAATCAAAACAAAACTACTCTACCGAATAAAGTGAGGTTGTGTAATAGACCTTAACCTCCAGATATCGACCATCCGCCATTTGAAACTGACAGATAAATATGAGGAGCGTCTAAATGTAGTACTCTTTACCAACGTTGCCAAGTGTAGTCCTAAACTGAAAGGGCGCCATCGAGTATCTCCGGTGGCGCTCGGCTTTCATGCGAAGCGTGCACGGTTCTAAAGCTTTTAACCTTGTATACGATATCATTAATGTGTGCAGAGATTAGCCCAGCGTAAGTGTGCTGGGCTCCTAACACAGAGGTACCAGGTTCGAGTCGTATCCGAGTCAAGATATTTTTATTTTTATTTTCTTATTGTTTTTTTCAAAAATTGACTAAAAATACGAAGAATTTTTCGATTCGGATTAGGGTAGGGGGTAAGGTAGGGTGGTTTTGGTTAGGTTATTATTGAAAATTATTATAATAATCTGTCAATTACACAATTCAATTTTTCGATTCGGATTAGGGTAGGGGGTAAGGTAGGGTGGTTTTGGTTAGGTTATTATTGAAAATTATTATAATAATCTGTCAATTACACAATTCAATTTTTCGATTAGGGAAAATGTATCTATGCATTCGTGAGTTTTCCTTTTTGTATGATAATTCTGTATTGTAAACTCGAACAATTTTCAGTACGTTTTGCTAAACATAATTTTAAAAATGACAAATATTGATTTCTTAACACATTGCTTTTTAATCAACTGTGATAAATATCATTATTAAAATATTTTTACTTTCCAAAACACAAACGTTTTAGTTTAGGACTACACTTGGCAACGTTGGTAAAGAGTACTACATTTAGACGCTCCTATAAATATGTAGGAGTTTTTATCGTTGTCTAGGGTATTGATAGTGTAGATACTAGTTCATACATTTATTAACACTCCAACATACAAAACGGTACAAATACAATGAGGTTAATTGCATAAAATATAGCGAAGCTGCCGGGATAAAAGGTGTCGTCTTACGTCGTTGTACTGAGTTCAAACTCTAGAACTGAACTGGCTTCCTCTCTATTTCGGCGGTAGCCGGTAGAGGGGCATGAGTGGAGCGCTGAAAGGCACTTGTTACTCCAGCGGCGCGCTTATAGGGGCTTGGGTACAAAAATGCCTACACTCGGCCATCCTGCTCTGAATCCGACTCGGATTCTTCGTTAACCCATGGCTTCATATATTCCGCACAAGTTTTGATTGGACCTTCGTGGATTCCAACACGTGCTACATCGTATCTTTCGTTTCTTTTTTCTTTTGTTACTTCGTAGGGTCCCAAGTATTTTCTTTTCAACTTTAAACCTGGTCCAAATTGTGTCCGTTTAATGGCTACTAGGGATCCTTCTTTATATTTTCTAGGTTTCTTTCTCTTTAAATTGTAGCTTCTCTTATTTTCTTCTTGGATTTTCTTGATTTGTTGTCTTGCACTATCCCGTAACTGCTGTCTGGTTTTATTAAACTCTTCTAGAATCTCTTCTTCTATTAGCTCCTTGATTTTTACTTCCTCCTTTGTTCTCATTTTAACTCCAAATAGTACTTCGAAAGGTGTCTGGTTTATACTTCTTTGGTATGTGGCATTAAGGGAAGTTTGAACTTTATCTACATGTTTATACCATTTCGTGGGATCGTCTAATGCCAGCTTAGTTAAAATAGGGATTATTATCCGGTTGACTCTTTCAACCTGCCCGTTACTTCTTGGAACGCCTGTGGTTATGGTAAGGTGCTGGATGCTCTCCTCTTGGCAGTACTCTGAAAATTCAGAAGAAGTAAAGGCCGTTCCTCTGTCCGTAATAATTCTTTTTGGCGAGCCAAAGACTGTCTGTTGCTTACGTAGACAATTTATTACTTCTTTAGTTGTTGTAGACTTAGTTGGATACAGCCAAACAAATTTTGAAAAGTCCTCTATGATAACCAAAATGTGTTTGTAGTTTTTATTGGTTGACGTCATTGGTCCAACATGGTCTGCATGATATGTATGGAGGGGTCCCTCTTTTGGTAGAGAATGCAGGAATCCTTCCTTCTTCCCGTCTTTGGTGTTTCCTAAAATGCAAGATATGCAGTTTCTAATAATCACCCCTATCTTCTCTTTCAATTTTTCTATGAAAAATTCTCTTTTGACTACTTCTTCCGTCTTTAATACGGCAAAATGGCCTATTTCATGTGCTCTTTTGATTATTTCATTTTGCATGGCGTCTGGTACTATTAATAACTCTTTTCCGCCTGCATATCTATACAAGATGTTCTTGTTCAAAAAATAATTATTATAGTCTTTTCCAGACTCCAATATTGTCCTTATGGCTTGAATGGCTTCAACTGTCATGATATTATGATATCGGCTTAAAGCGTCCACGTGTGGTATCCTACTACCTCTTCTATGTTCAATCTTATAGTTATATTCTTCCAACAAAAGAGCCCATCTAGCTACTCTTGGCGTTAAGTCTCGTTTGTCCATGGTTTTTTGGAACTCCTGACAGTCGGTTACTATTTTAAATGTTGCTCCAAGTAGGTATATCCGAAATTTCTTGACTGCTTGTATTATCGCTAAGACTTCTAGTTCGTAGCTTGTATATTTTTCCTCGGCTGAGGTTGTCTTTTTGCTCATGTAATATATAGGATGGAGGTTTCCGTCGTCCTCAGATCTTTGCAGTAAGCATGCTCCATATCCATATCCATTGACTAGCATCAGTATGTAGTTCCAACTCGTATCCTGGTTTATAAATGTAAATAACTGGCTCACTACTAAGCAGAGTTTTTAACTTCTCAAAGGCTTCTTTATGCACATCCTGAAATTCAAAATCTTGGTCTTTCTTTAATAGGTCACTCAACGGTTTTGCTATTAGTGCATACGAAGGTATGAACTTCCTAAAATAACCGGTGAGTCCTAAAAATGATTGTAACTGCTGCACTGTTGTCGGTATGGGATAACGTCTTATGGCCAATGACTTTTCTCCAGAGGGTTGAACCTTCCCGTCTTCCACAATATATCCTAGGAATTCCACTCGTCGTTTTAAGAATTGGCACTTTTTCTTCTTTATTTCGAGGCCATAGTCCCTTGCTGTGTCCAATACCATTTTAAGTCTATCCAGTCCTTCCTCTTCTGAAGCGCTTGGTATGATTATATCATCCATGTAGTATACGGCGATATTTTTTTGGGTCAGCGGCTTAAGTATGTTTGCGATATATCTTTGAAAAACCGCTGGGCTGTTACATAAGCCAAATGGGCATTTTAAAAAGTCATACTGGCCGTCTGGTGTAATAAATGATGTATATTTAGTGCTATTTTCCTCTATGGTGACATGGAAAAAACCATTTCTCAAGTCAATTGTACTAAAGACTGTGGCATCTTGTAGGCAGTCTAGCACATCTTCCACCAAAGGTAGAGGGAAACGGTCCTTAATTATTTTTTTTTCAGTTTTCTGTAATCGCAACACAGTCTATTTTTATCTTTTCTTTCTTTATCTTTTTTTCTTACAAGCACTATAGGGCTAGCGAAATCAGATGAACTTGGTTTCACTATCCCTTCTTCCATCCACTCGTCTATTTGTTTCTGTACCTCCACTCTTTCCGGTGGTGCTAGTCTCCGTGGTCGTTGATAGACTGGATTTTCGTCTTTTAATATTAATTTCATCTCTACATCCGCGGTTTTTATCTTAACAGGTTTGTAGCTCTCTACAAGGGTTTTTATTTCTTCTTTTATTTCAGTATTTTTTATGTGGCTGACGTCTATAGGTTCTTCTTCCGTGTCTACCGCTATTTCCATCAAAAAGTTACATGGCTGTTTCTTATATACAGATATACCGTCATCTCTAATGTTCACATCCAATTGGGACAATACTTGATTTCCGAGGATTGCTTTGAAGTTAGAAGCACTGTCTGGAATAATATGTATTTGCAAAGAGCAGTCTGCCCCATTAATCTTTACTTGACGACTAAACGATCCAAGTGTTTCAACTTTGCTGTTTCCCAATCCTTTTAGAGGTATAGGCTGCTCGTCTAATCTGATATGGTAAAAATGTTTTCTATAGACGTCTTCCCTCACGGCGCTGATATCGCTGCCTATTAACTGCTTATGAACCTCAGAGCTGCTGATTTTAATTTCGAATTCTTCTAGCAAAAGCATTTTTAACGTTGTCCAGGTTCTTACTCCTTCTAGGGACTGGACAAATAATTTAGCTAGTCCTCTCAGCGATTTTTTAGAAAAAATAAGCTTCTGTAATTCATTCCACCCCATCAAATCAGTAATTTCCTCAAAATCTAAAATCCATTTTCGAATCGGATATTTGTCCTTTCCGTCAAATGGTCGGATGGTGTCCTCAACATCTCTAAAAGTGAGCGAGAATGCATCTCTTGTATCCATTCTGCGAAACTGTTCCGCCACTGGTTCCACATCGTATCTATTTGCCTCATCTGTATAACGTCTATACCGCTGCCATCTAGGCTCACCGACATGAATTTCATCATTTCTATCCGGATCTGAAAAATCATAATGCCTGACATTATCTTCTCCATTATAAGTCTCCACCATTCTCCTTGCTCCATTCCGATTCCTCTCCGAAGCGCTATATTCATACTGACTTCCATCTCCCTCATACGGGTTTCTTTCTGCAACGCTTAATCGGCCATTGTTCTCGTTATCCATATTTTCCCTACGCCCTCATGTGTGTGTACGAGTTCTTAAGTCACGCGGTCCGCCATGTTGGTTTGCTCTTCCAAGTATATTTTCGCTGTCATTGATGTTTGTGTTTGTTGTGGTTCCTTTTCCGTCTCCTTTCTTTGTATCACTTTTTTCATTTTTGTTCTGTGTCTCGTCTTTTTCAAAATCATCGTCTTCCGTTAATTCGTCTTCTGTGTTACGCTCCTTACATTCTGGGTTATTTAGAAATTGACATATTCTGCAAATTAGATCATCGACGGATCCTGTATAGTCCAAATCCAAAACGTTACATATTGAAATTAGATCTGGGAGTTCTAAATAATCCTTTACACTATTTAACTTTGACTCAAAGTCTTCTGAACTCTCATTAATGTGGAAGCCGGTGAATTCACGAAGTGCCTTTCTTTGCTTCCGCGACTCACCCTCATTACCAAAAATTATTAAGTGTAACGCTTTTATCGCCCGTACGTTACTTCGGTTTATATTATATTGAATAATAGGAATTTCTTTTAATTTCACCATCTTGAAACAAAAGTTTAACTTACCAAACTCTTAATTAAAAAAAATGTGCGTATATAAAATACTTACTATGACCTAAAAAAACAAAACGCTACTATTGGTACAATGTACGTACATCAAAAGAATACCACTCAATATCAGAAGTATAAAAATATTAAACAAAATATACTTAGCAAAACTGACCGAAGACGCCTTTTCTTCCAGCACTTCAGACAATATATTATAAAATAGTCGTTCGTACAAATACAAACTTAAAACATAACAATAAATAAAAAATTGTAACCTTTAAGCAAATATAATTTGCTATAATTAATATTTTTCTCAAACTTTAACTCCTGAAATAAAGACTATAACTAAAATAAAAGTGAGACGCTCATGTGTACGAATACAGCTTACAATGTAACAGAGAAAAAGAAATATAAAAAATCAGCACATTCCTTAATAACCATTAAAATTACCAAAACAATCGTCAAAAAATATTAGCAGTTCAATAGTATCTATTGATTCACTGTCTTTAATTTTAAACTAAACAAAATAATACCTAATATTAGTTACTAACATGTTTTACCTCTTAGTAAATAAACACATACAGTGTGTAAAAGCCAAATGGAATAAATTCATTATTTCGGTTACTGTACATATTTATAAAAAATCCCGAAACACGTCAAATTTAAATTATAACTTGACATTCTTTAACGTGAAAATGCAACCCCTACCTTCAACCCCCTTAGAATGACAGGTACAACCCCAAATTTTTTAAATGGGAAGTATAGGCTTGTGATATATCATTTGGAAGGTCTCTTCATTCTCTATTCAAAAATGTTATTGTTTTTAAATTTAATGCAAAAATTAACATAAAAAAATTAAAATCATGTTGTTACCGAAATTCGCTAAAATATACTCGGAACTTATTACAATATTACTCAAAACTTATTTCCCGTTTAGGTCTTGATAATGAGAAAGTGAACAAAAACCGTAGCAATGTGGTTTTTAGATGGTAACCATTAAAAAACTTTAAAGAATTTCAACAAGCAGTAGTAAATTGTTTTATTTAAGTTGTCATTGTTGTAATTTAAGTATAAAGTTTGTTCAATTCAATTCTGAAAAATGGTTAGATTAACGGAAATGCATAAAATAACAGTTTTACAAATGATTGGTTACGGAGATAACATCCGAACACAACAGGAAGTAACTCGCCTATTTCATGAGAAATTTCCTAATTTACCGCCTATATCCCAAGGAACAATAGTAAAATAGAAAAGCAGTTTCGCGAGTTTGGTCATGTAAGGCAGATAAAAAAAGCAGCTGCTAATGCACTGAGTGATGAACTCAAATTAGATGTGTTGCTTGAGTTTCAGGAAAACCCACATACATCGAGTAGACAGGCATCCACTACATTCAATGCTAGCCATACATCGATAGCAAACATATTAAAAGAAAATAAATTGCATCCGTATAAGATGATACCTACTCAGGAGCTCATGGAAGACGATTTTGATAGGAGAACTTTTTTTTGTGAGCAAATGATGGACATGTTGGATAACAATATTATCCAATTAGAAGACGTTATGTTTTCTGATGAGTGTACTTTTTTACTTAACGGTCATGCTAATCGGCAAAATTGCCGCTACTGGTCCACGGAAAATCCTCACTGGATGAGAGAAGAACACACTCAATACCCTCAAAAGGTTAATGTTTGGGCAGGGATTGTAGGGAACAATATAATTGGTCCCTTTTTTATTGAGGGCAACTTGAATGGCAACAATTATTTGGCACTACTTCAAAATGATGTCATTCCAACGTTGGCAAATTTATATCCTGATCCAGGTAATCCTCAAGTTCCAGCGAATACGATATGGTTTCAGCAGGATGGAGCACCACCACATTACCAACTTAATGTCCGGCAGTACCTCGATACAATATTTCCCAATCGGTGGATAGGGAGGCGAGGATCGATTGAATGGCCAGCGCGATCACCTGATCTTACATTATTAGATTTCTTTTTATGGGGATATGTGAAGAGCCATGTGTACAAAACTAAACCTTCTGATTTAAATGACTTAAAAGAACGAATAACGCTTGCGATTAGGTCGATCACGCCTGATATGTTAAATAATGTTAGAAGACAGTTTTATTTGAGATTAGGATGTTGCCAAGACGTTCGCGGAGAACATTTTGAACATCTACTTCATTAACATTCATAGTTCTTTTTCGTGTTCTACATTTTATTACGTTTTGCATTACATTTTAGTTTTTGATTGTATGTAGCGAATTTCGGTAACAACATGATATTAATTTTTTTTATGTTAATTTTTGCATTAAATTTAAAAACAATAACATTTTTGAATAGAGAATGAAGAGACCTTTCAAATGATATATCACAAGCCTATACTTCCCATTTAAAAAATTGGGGGTTGTACCTGTCATTCTAAGGGGGTTGAAGGTAGGGGTTGCATTTTCACGTTAAAGAATGTCAAGTTATAATTTAAATTTGACGTGTTTCGGGATTTTTTATAAATATGTACAGTAACCGAAATAATGAATTTATTCCATTTGGCTTTTACACACTGTATAGGTACACTTTATTTACCTATTTCACTGATAAAAAAAAAGATCAAGAGTAAAAGCGCTAAACAATCTAATCTAAATATATCCGAACAATAATAATTGAAAGTTTCATTGTCATTAGAAAGGAAACACTGAATATGTCGAAAACCGATCAAAACAAAATATATTGAAATGTCTTTTATACCTATCCAATAAAACAAAGTCACTATGTGAGTACGAATACCATAGATGTACTACGATTTGTTGGCTAAAAGTCCTTTTCAAGTGAAACAAACTGTTTCTGATTTATTTCACGAATATCAAATTGTCTTTTAGAAGAAAAAAAAAATACAATAAAAAGCATGCAGCCCACCTGTTTTTTTTCACAAAGTTCGTGTTCAAACCTTTTCTCAGTAGTGGTTTTTTACTGGCCTTATGCATCCGTTAATAGGGTTGAAATTCCCTCGCATCAGCTATATATGACATCAACTCCATATCGGCATCAGAAACAAAATTCATTTTTGTTGCATCGTCTAATCGTCTTCGTTTCGTCTTTACAATCATACAATCGGTAAATCTATACGTCTTCTATCGTCTTTCGGCTTTACTTCGTCGTCGTCTTTTATCGTCTTTTTCGTCTTTTAACCTTATTTATCCCGGACGAGTCCCCACAATGTAGGAGTTTTTATCGTTGTCTAGGGTATTGATAGTGTAGATACTAGTTCATACATTTATTAACACTCCAACATACAAAACGGTACAAATACAATGAGGTTAATTGCATAAAATATAGCGAAGCTGCCGGGATAAAAGGTGTCGTCTTACGTCGTTGTACTGAGTTCAAACTCTAGAACTGAACTGGCTTCCTCTCTATTTCGGCGGTAGCCGGTAGAGGGGCATGAGTGGAGCGCTGAAAGGCACTTGTTACTCCAGCGGCGCGCTTATAGGGGTTTGGGTACAAAAATGCCTACAAATATTTGACATTTTATCTGCCGGATAAAGTTATCCTGTTGTTGATAAACCGACCTTTCCAAAATAACTGGTAGTTAGGCATTAACTGACGGATAAATTGCTATTGATAAACCGGGCCTGAGTCATCTTGAAGCAACAAATTGGCAACAAAATATGCCGCGAAGCTTGTTTGAGCAACTAAATCCAGATTGATTTATAAAAAATATATTTTTCCATTGAAGTACCTACTCAAGCAACTGTTTTTAAACAATTAATCAGACAAAAAATATTTTATTTAATTAATTAATTTAATGTAGTACCTACATGATGATAAAATAAATAATTTATTCATCTTTTTATGAATGGTTCAGTACACTTCGGTATGTAACCATAGAAATGTGATTATAATTTCGTTCACTATGACTATTTTGTTGGGTGCTCTTCCCACAGGACCCTGTTTCTGGTCATAGTAAGATTATGAATTTTTTTCAGTTTATTCACTATTTTAAGCTTATTACAAAACAAAATAAATTAATCATTTTGACGGATCGAATTATAAAATACAGGGTGATTTAGAAAAAGTGTAATTTCTCTAATTTTTGTCGGTTTAATAACAAGATGTATGTGCAAATCACCCTGTATTATAAGAAAAGTACTAATATATAGGTAACCAATACGTTTTCAACATCAAAAAGTAATTTTGAAATACATGGTGTAACTTATTCATTTCATATTGAAAAAAACTAATTTCAGGTTGCACGGAATCTATAAGGCTAAATTTTGACATGTTCAGGGGATGCGCAGGGGTTAACGCGTCAGTTCCAAGTTGGGGTATTGAATATTCGTGGTAGACTCGACAAAAGGAACCCCCTCAAATAGGTTTTAGAAGTGGTTATTATCATCACTTTGCTTTTGTTACCAGCTCCAGGCCTATTATTTTTACGTTACAATTGTGATTGTATTTATTTCGGTAAAAATATACATACAAAATATGACAATCTGCCATCTTAGTTAAAACACAAACTTGTGACATCAACGTTTTGTATTTCGTTCGAACTTTTATCGTATTTCCTGGTTTTGCTTCATTTGAATATTTACTCGTTATAGAATTCATGACTATCACACAAAATAATTTAAATTCGTAATCAAAATAAATTTTTAATTTGCAAACTGAAATATTTTTGGAGTATTTACAGATGTGTGATGTCATAGAGATGCCATTACTATTCTGTTTTGGTGCGAAATTTGAATTGTATTTTAAAAACGTAAATTTCTCCTTTAAAACCCTCAATTTTTCAAGAAACAACTTTTTTTATATAAAGCTTATGCACACAAACATTAGTCATCATGCCTATTAGCACTCGTATTTTTCACTCAACGCTATTAGTTAATGTTGATCCAAATGTAAACCATTAGCGTATTTGAGTAACATGTGAGTGCTAGAAATAAATGAATATAAAAAAAAATAGATTTAACTTGAATTTCTATGTTGTACGTTGTACTTCAATATATATCGTATTTTTGGTTTATGTAGGTTCCCGTTGATCAAAAAGAAGCACTTGCATCGGATCTTATGGGGATGTTTGAAAAACGTCGATTCCGCAACTTTCTGATATATGTTCAAGACTTCCAGCCTGATGATCCAAAAACATGGAAAGATTTTGATCCCAATATCCAAAATATGGAGGTTCTTTATGCGAAATTTGGTCTGGGTAAGTCATTACTATTTAATGAATTAGAATTGTAACAATTTTTTGATATGATTGTTCGGAAAGCATATCTTATATATTACAAAGAATATTATAATTTTGTTTAGATGTGGCAACTCCGCATTTTCAGAAGGTGTAAGCAGTTAAAAAATACGTTAACGTTGGCGCTCTTGTTGTGAAGGTGACCTCGTGTATCTACACGTTGTCGCAAGCCGGTAGTAAATAAGCCGAAAATGCATAAATATTTAAATCTATTAACTACTGTATAAGAACAATATTAATTCAAAAGAAGTAAAATGGTTTGTACCAGATTGTTTTTCATTTTACGCCGTCCAATTCGATAAGTGCAAGAAGTGTATTCAATCATAAACATTTGGTAGCAGGGTAATCGTCGGAATTTCTACAGTGCACTTGCGCAGTGCGGAGTTGTCAAAACTAAAAGCGAGATATCTTAAAACTTCAAGAACATTTTCCATTTGTTTACTCTCTGAGTAATCAGAATGTTACCAATTTTCCATGAAGGTGTTTTGGCCGAAGTTAATCGAGAAAGAAATCTGAGATTAATTCGTAGACGACAAGAATTACGTGCATCCAGACAGATTTATTGAGCTTTTTCGCCTCAATAAACGTTCAGTGAGAAGGCTAATTGAAGATCTTAGACCATTTATGATTGAACCAATCAATAGGAAATGTGTTACCATTGAAAACAAAGTATTATGTGCATTAAGATTTTTTGCTATAGGATCTTATCAAAGATGCCTTGGAGAGGAATACAACTGTGGATTGAGCCAAACTATGGTACACAAAACAATGTATATGGTCACTGATGCTATTTCTAATATTACAATTGCAAGAACGAAATTAATTGAAATTGGAGTTTATGAATAAGGGTTCCCCTGGCGTGATAGGCTGTGTTGACGGTACTCATGTTGCAATATTGAAACCAAAAGTGGAAGAACATAACTATATCAATAGAAAGGGATACAGTTCTATTAATGTTCAAGTTATCTGTTACCATAAACTTCGAATTCGATCTTTGTTTGCTGACTTTGGTGGATCAACACATGATTCATTCATATGGCGCGTATCACAAGCACAACAATTTATAAGAAGACTCCATGAGCAGAATGAGTTGGTTTGGTTCCTAGGTGACAGTGGATTCCCCCTACAACCTTATCTAATGACTCCTTTTCTCAACCCACAGGATGATGCAGAAACCAATTTTAATAGTTGTCATACAAGGGTGAGGAGCTGTGTTGAAATGTGCTTTGGTTTACTCAAAATGAGGTTCAGATGTCTCCTAAAAGAAAGATCACCTCGCTATAACGCTGCCTTCATGTGTAGTGTTATTAAGGCATGTGCAGTATTGCACAATATATGTATTGAAGAGAACATTCCTGTTTGAAGACATTTTTCATGATATAGACGAAATTCCGAATATTCCCAATAATATTCCTAATCTCAACCATGATGCTGGAGTTCAGACACGAGAGTACTTAGTTAATAGATATTTCAGATAAAGTATTAAAACCAAAACCTCTTAGATTACAATTTATTATGAGAAGAAAAACGAATTTTATCTACATTTTGTAATAAATATCAGTATCCATGAAAAAATAAGGTACAAGAAATAATTCCTCCAATATATCAACACAAAATATGAAAAAAATATATATTCTTATAAAAAAACTTGAAAAATGTTGATAATGCAGGTTACACAGGCTGAGAATATTTATTTTCAGTCTTAAATTTTTATTCTTTGCTGTGACTTCTGCCAAATTATTAATACTGGCAGCAACCTTTTCAAACCCATCAGTTATGGAATTTGTTATTTGCTTCAAAACTGTTATTGTTTCTTGGTACTGGTTTTCAATGTTTCTTTTATTTTTCATTTTTTTTGGGTGGCTGATACGAATAGTCGTGTTCCTTCTCTTTCAGGTCATGATAAGGTTCTTACAACATGAGTTTTGGGGTTGTATTATTAGAAGTGTTTGGCTACAAATAAAATATAATTTTTTCTATTACTTTTATTCTCTATACAGGGTGTACCAATCTTACGACAAACTTCGAGATATCAAATATGTTACCAACAAAAATAGTATATGTCTTTAAGGTCCATGTTTTGAAATTATATCGAACTATACATAGTGCTGCATAACTCCGGTACAAACCAAACATATGATTTTTTAAATGAAAACCCCTGAATATTATACAGAGTCCTTCAAAAGATATGGACACGTTTATGTGAAAATCGTAAGTAAATCAACGCTCTGTAGCTTATTGTATGTTGAAGAAAAAAATGTATTTTGCCTAACAGAGTTTTGTAATATGATGCAATATCTCCGTATTCTATTAAATTTTAATTATTTTCTTTTTTGTATACAGGGTGGACAGAAACTCTAACCTGTCATTTTCTTTTTTCTTTCAAATGGAACACCCTGTATTTTATAGCAAAAATAGAATTTTCGATCATGTAACTTTAATTTTTGTCAAGTATTCCCCATACCCAAAGTTTATAAAAACAGAGTTATTTTGTAATATTACTACTACTACTAATTTAGTCAGGCGAACCTTGGCCAAGACAAACTCAAGCCAAGGTTCCGGCATCTAAAAAGAAAGAACCTGAAAAATAAAAAATTTATTAGTTAGGTTATAAAATCTGACATTAGTAAAAATAGAAAGAGTACATTTATGAACACAGTTAACTAAGAGTGAACTTAGATTTGTCAACTAGAACGGAAGAAAAGACTTAGTAACAGAAATAAAAACAATTGTAAAATAATATTTAAAAATTTGAAACTAAACGATAAAAACAACAATTAAGTATTTAAAGACATTAATAATAAACTTGCATATCAGAAAAAGATCATATAATTAAATATTCAAGTCAAGTAATAAAAATCAAAAATTGTCGAAGGAATTTGATTGGTCAGCTGATATAGAAAAAACTTTAAACTAACATGGTTGTTGATTTTAGAAAAAATTGAAATACGTAGTTATTGATAGAAATTGGGAAAGAAAGCATCGCTGAGCGAAAGATGATGCAGAATTGATAAGTAAATTCTTTTTATATTGTTAAAATAATTTAAAAATTAAGTCACGATAAAGTAAAAGGTGAAAATATATAGTGAAAAAGTGCTACTAACCTTCATAACAAGTTTATGCTAAGATCCGAGGGTAAATATCCATCAAAATTAAAGAAATCTTCAAATAAACCATAAGTGGAAATTCTAAGAGACCATAAATACTGAAAATTCTCAAAAACTGACGACACAACCAGAACGAAGCAATCCCAACCAAGGAATGCCAGGCCCAGAGCGGTCTGAAACATAAAAAGGAAGTAATTATTAAAGTTTCAAAATTTAGAAGACAAAAGGTATTTAATAAACTATAATTTGAATGATCTACTTACATGTGTGTAATTGTAACAAACATTTGATATTTATTTCTTCTTATTGTGGTCGTGGAATCGTCCATTTTGATAAAAACAGGTGTTTTTAAACTTGAAACACACAAAGAATTTGTCTACTATTCTTTTTACATGTATGCAAAAAGTGTTGCATAACTTATGTACAAATTCGATGTTAACTTTCATTAGTATGAATGTTCAGGAGTGAAAGGTCATTTAGATAAGAAATTTAAATTGTTTTTGTATTTGACTTATCAAATCTGTGTTGAAACACTTTCCAATAAATTTATAAATTGATGGTTTCAGCTGACGCCATACTGTGGTGGATCGTAATGTAGTGCTATCTAGCGGCACTTATCGAAAGTAGGCCTGAGGTAGAAAAATAGGTAACTACTAAGGGTAATTAATGTGGCGCCATCTACATTTCAATCACTTAAGAATGTCAATGTTGCCATGTTTCAATTATAAACTAACTAGATATTTCAGTGTTCCTGTGGAAACCCGAGACACACCTTAAATATATTTGTGATATTAATAAAAGTGGAAAAGTGTATTTTGTTTGTTTTAAGTTGAATACATTATCTATTTATTGTTCGCTATTATGGAGAAAGATAAGTATTTTTTGGAATATAGCAAGAAGAGGATATGTCATGTCCATTTTAATCAAGTGAAGGAAAAACCGGACAAAAATAGTAGGTGTTTTGATCTCTCTTTAAATATCCTAGTTATGATATTTATTATTTTAGAATATCAAATATGTGATATGAGCATTCTTATGCATAATAGTATCGACAATCATAGTGAGCTACATAAAAATTTGCAGAAGTACACTCATCATTTGGAAAGGGAGAATGCTGAACTTTTAAAAACATGCAGGAACATAACACCCCCAAACGAATAGTAGAAAACCCTGATCGTCTAAATTTTTATACTGGTTTTAAAGATCCGAAAATATATAAAATATTTGCCAGTTTTATAATTCAGGAAGGGAAGAAATTTTTGGAAAACAGCAATCCAAATTTTAATGAATCGTTGCATATTTTAGATATGGACACTCAGCTGTTCATGACAATTAGTAGGCTTAGAGTTAGGCTACTAGTTGTCGACCTGGCAAATAAATATTATGTAAGTCCAGCCACCATATCGAAAATTTTCAGGTTTTGGATAAACATTATATTTGTTTATTTCACACAAATTCCAATCTGGGCCAGTGAACAGCTAATAGTAGAAAATCCACCTGAATGCTTTAAGCAAACATATCCTAGCACAAAAATAATTTTTGATGCCACGGAAATATTTATTGAAGTACCAGGTGATTGCATTGTGCAATCATCAACATATTCAGAATACAAAGCACATAACACTGTCAAAGGATTACCCGGAATAAGTCCAAATGGCTTCACAACATTTATCTCTGACTTATATCCAGGAAGAATATCTGACAAAGAACTTATGATTAAAGGAACTCTGAAATATCTAGTTAGTTTATAATTGAAACATGGCAACATTGACATTATTAAGTGAGTTAAAAGTAGCTGTACACTAATTACAGTTTCTGATTTCCCAGTTTTCTACCTTATACCTACTTTCAACACGTGCCGCTAGATAGCACTACAATCGATCCACCGCAAAATGGCGTCATATAAAACCATCAATTCATTAAACTTCACAAATCACAAAACTAAAGAGTTTTTTTCATTTAAGTAAGGTTGGTAAAACTTAGTTCACTGCCGACAGTTAAAGTTTTCAAGAATAAGATCACAGGACCGGCTTAAAGATTTCAAACAAATAAATAATTAGAAGGATTATAAAATAAATTCAAATAAAGAAAGTATTGAATTCCTGAACCCAACCTGAGATTATAGAGTCATCATAAAAACGGTAAGTGGTGTATGATACTAGAAACTATAAATTAAATTTTATAAAACCATTGGCGCCCAACAATATATATACATATATATATATATATATATATATATATATATCTTAGGGATTCCGTCGTAAGGAGGGCTGAATAAAACTCTTATCTACTACCCAACGTTTCGAAAAATTATATACAGTGCTATTCAAAAGTCCCCTCCCCCCCTCGTATCTTATGTACGGCTACACTTACATTAATAAAATTTGGAGTGTGAAAATAAAGTGTTGTAAACTTCTCTACGAATGGTAACAGGTGACGTAATAGTAATAGTTGACGTCACAGTGCCACTCTGGCCAATAATTTTAAATAGGACCTTATGGCAAGTGATATCTCGTTTGAAAGGCATTGACATTGGCTACATAGCCATATTAATTTTGTTTGGGTTTAAACTAATTTTGACGGATAAATTAAATAAATACCAAAATTATTGAAATTATTTTTTTAAATTCAATTAATCAAATATCAACAATGGATTCTTATAGCAAGTAATCGAAATGTGCTCCGTCTACTTCCTGACAGTAATACATCCTATTAGTAAACTCTTGTCGTACTCGTTCGAATGTGCCAGCTGAAATTGCATTGCTTTCTTCAATAATTCTTTCTTTCAAAACGCCAATGCTATCTGTATCAAGTACCCCCATAGAAAAAAATCTAATGGTATCAGATCTGGTGACCGAGGTGGCCATTCTATAGGACCTCGCCGGCCGATCCTTCTACCTCGATATTCTTCATTCAGGTAATGTCTTACTGCACCATAATAATGTGCAGGAGCACCATCTTGTTGAAATGTTTTTTCCAGATGGCCGAATTCATCTGGATTATCTTCCAGAATTTCAAGAATTAACGGCTCAATTGCATTTTGTAACAACTCCAGATACACTTCACCGCTTCAATTTGAATTTAGGAAAACAGGACCAACTATGTGGTTTCCCAAAATATCTGTACAAACATTGACTGTTTCTGGAAATTGGGTATGCTGTTCACGAATCCAGATGAATTCGGCCATCTGGAAATAACATTTCAGCAAAATGGTGCTCCTGCACATTATTATGGTGCAGTAAGATCGGTAGAGTCGAAAATAATGAAAAGAAATATGGCTTAAGTTTTATCAAATAAATAATACAGAGAGAGCTATTCATAATTAATTATTGTGAAAATTATTTTAAAAAGACAATAAAAGTGTACCTTGAAAACGAGAATAGATATATCTTAGATGGGATTATTTTATTGATTAATGTACATATAAATTTATTGAAAATTGTTAAATATTACATAAATATTTGTACAAAATTGTATCTGTATTTTTAAATAGTGTAAAGCATTTCTGAAAGTTCATGTGAAATTTGGGATCTAATTCAGAAAAGGGAAAAACGTTAAATTTGACTACCGTGGAAACGGATTTTTTTTCAGAGGACGAAAATAGTTATTTGTATGCTTAGGCCGCGAAATACCTTTTTAACGTACCGAAAGAACAGTTATCGCCGAGGCCGTTTGCGGCCGAGGCAAGATAATCTTGAGGTCGTTAAAAAGTTTCGCGGCCATGGCATACACACTATTTTTCGTGCAATCGTTAAAATTATTAAACTAGATAATTGTAAATAAATATATCATTGCTTTAAAATCAACAGCAGTTTAATTTATTTAACAATGTGTGCTATGGAAATGATATGTTTCAATATATACAAAATATTTTGACAGTTCTTGCTTCAACTTCTGGAGTAAATATAAGTAATAATACTAACTGTACAATTAATGTTAATATTCATCCTAAATAATATAAGTACTTATGTATTTGTTGGTATTCAATAAAAAATAATCCTTGACTTAGTAGTATTTTAGAAATGTCAAATTTGGAAGTGATATTCAAATTTGGAAGTGACGTTTGGTTTCGCAGCCTTTGCTATGGGTAACGGCCGCGAAATTGAATTTCGCGGACTGTGTTGAGAACGCGAAATACTGACTTCGCGTCCGATTGCACGAAAAATTTATTTTTGAAAGAAGGAGATTAATCAAATTTTTAGAATAATATATATGATAAAATAAATTGGAAGGAGATATTTAAGGCGAGAATAGTTGTTTGGTGAGAGTTTTTCTCTATAGCTGTATGGAATTTGAAAAATAAAGGATATGATTCAAGCAATAAAATTTAAGCTAGCCATGAATTAAAAGATATGCTATAAAAAAATATTAATTTCAGAGTTAGTTAGTATGATAAATTAACAAAATTGGATTAACTTAACAACGTTATTTTTAATGTCTATATGTATGTTTTTTGAAGTTTATTTAATTTTTTGGAAGATATTTTGAATTATTTATTACATATACCTATATTTTTTACTTTACAACTTTACCACTAATCTCGTTTAATAATGTAAGTATTTTATATATGATATTCTTTTTTAAAATGTTACCATAACTTAGATTTTTAATTTTAGTCCTTGAAAATGAATACATAGTGTTCGAAAGCTCGGAAAATAAATATTTAAAAGAGTACACTTTGGTATTTATTGCCACATACCCAATAAACATAATCCTAATTATAAAGTTGGCAAATAATTAATCTCAAATTATATATATACATATATACGAGGAGAGGAATATTGGGGAAGCGGCAAAATTGTAAAAAGAGTACTCTTTACAGTATTTTCCAAGCTTTCGGAATATCTTTATTTCCATTTTCAAGGATAGCATTCGAGATTGTATTACAATAAGCTGTTTTAAATGGTAAATACATTTAACAATAATTTTGATTTGACTTTAAAAAAAAATAAATGTCTAAATGATGTCAAAAAAATTGTTATATTGCATCAAGAGGAAGTATGCCTAACTCATGTCTAATGATTTGTGGTGGCATGGGCAGTCTTGGCTTATGGAAAACGAAAATTCTTGGCCTAAAAAAGAAATACCGAAACAAAAATTACCTGATATAAAAAACAAAAATGATTACGCATCCTTTGCAGCAGTAACAGAAAATTGTATTATAAAACGATTCTCTAATTTGGATAAATTGAAACGGGTGACAGCGTGGATTTTGAGATTCATTAATAATTGTTGAAAAGGACGAGCGATTACGTCTTAAAACAAATTATATTAGTATCCCTGAAATTGAACAAGCCTTTAAAGTTCTTATAAAAAGCGAACAGTATATGTTTTTTAATGTGGATATTCGCTATTTGTCTTCCGAAAAGCAGTTAAATAGGACCTTATGGCAAGTGATATCTCGTTTGAAAGGCATTGACATTGGATACATAGCCATATTAATTTTGTTTGGGTTTAAACTAATTTTGACGGATAAATTAAATAGATACCAAAATTATTATTTCACATTTAAATATTGAAGATTTTTCAGTCCGCCTCTGGTTGGTTGTCAAAAAAATTGACCTTTTTAATTTAATAGTAAGTAATAGTATTAAATATTTAATTTTATTATTGTTTAACGAGACGTTTAAGAGTTTACATAGGCAAAATGGTACGTACTCAAGCCGACAAAGTAGCAGCTATCTTAATAATTGGTGAATCTGGAAATAATCTCCATGAAGCGGAACGTTTATTTAATGAGAGATACCCAGATCGCCCTATCTCGAGAACTTATTTTAGGGAGCTTCTTCACAAGTCTGAAGCAACAGGTAGTGATCAAGATGCCAAACGATCTGGTCGACCAACATTTAGTGATGATAAAAAAATTGATATAGCTGCTAAAATGGTAGTAAACCCTAGTTCCTCTTCAACTAAAGTTGCGTCTATCTGTGAAGTAAATTAAAGTACAGTACAGAGAGTGTTGGCTAAAAATAAATTTCATCCATACAAGTTAAAAATGGTGGACCACCTTTCGGATGACGACCCCGACAGAAGACTCGAATTCTGTGAATGTCACCTGTTACCATTCGTAGAGTAGTTTACAACACTTTATTTTCACCCTCCAAATTTTAATAATGTAAGTGTAGCCATTCAAAAGATACGAGGGGGGGAGGGGACTTTTGAATAGCACTGTAATGCATTTTCGACTTATTTACTACCGGCTTGCGACAACAAGAGCGCCAACGTTAACGTATTTTTTAACGGCTTATACCTTCTCAAAATGCGGCGTTGCCACATCCAAAAGTATAATATTCATTGTAATATATGAAATATGCTTTCCGAACATGGCCCCCGCCTTGAGAGAGGGCGGCTTTCAAAAAACAATAATAAGCAAAAAAGGAAAGCATTAATTAAAATGTGAAACCATAGATAAAAATAAAAACGATACAGGTAAATTACAATTTTCAAATAAGTCAAAGTTCAAAATGTAAAGTAAAACAAACAAGTCTTTCTATTCAAATTGTCTCTAAATTTTCTTCTAGCAGCAACGGGCAAATCTTGGAGAATGGCCTTTTCACAAGACCCTGCTCGATCGAAACTACGGCTACTCTGCTTATACCATTGGCCCCCTTGATATTATCTTGAATCCTTCCAAGCTTCCACTTCATGGGAGGAAGATTGTCGTCTTTGATTGAATGCAATTTCAGCTGACATGTATTACTGTCAGGAAGTAGACGGAGCACATTTCGAACACTTGCTATAAGAATCCATTGTTGATATTTGATTAATTAAATTTAAAAAAATAATTTCAATAATTTTGGTATTTATTTAATTCATCTGTCAAAATTAGTTTAAACCCAAACAAAATTAATATGGCTGTGTAGCCAATGTCAATGCTTTTCAAACGAGATATCACTTTCATAAGGTTCCATTTAAAATTATTGGCCAGAGTGGCACTGTGACCTGTTACCATTCGTAGATAAGTTTACAACACTTTATTTTCACGCTCCAAATTTTGTTAAAGTAAGTGTAGCCGTTCAAAAGATACGAGGGGGGGGAGGGGACTTTTGAATAGCACTGTATATTTAAATCCATTAACTACTGTACAATATTAATTCAAAATAAGTAAAAGTGTTTGTACCAGATTGTTTTTCATTTTATGCCGTCCAATTCGATGAGTGCAAGAAGTGTATTCAATCATAAACAATGATTCCAACTTGTTGCTGGGCACTGGCGATATTTACTCAGTTCCAAGGCAAAATATTTATGTTTGACATTACCTCTTAATATCGGGAAATGTTTGGTTTTTTTTTTAAAGATGAAGATTATTATATTGATTTCAGAAACGCCACTACTTCAATGTTCTGGCCTTTTAGAGTCAGTGCAAACCTGGTATAAATTTATTTCAACTGAAGTAACAGATCCTTATTTTTATTATTAGTATAGGCAATCGAATTATAACCTCATTTTAAAACTGGTTCTTAAACATCTATTCAAAATAGCAATGCTTTTTTAAATTATTAGATTGGATTTAATGAGGTGGCTATAACTGCTTCAGATCTGTTGTGGTTCTCTAAGTCTGTATTACATTATCCAGTCTGACTATTTACGTAACCTACTTAATAGCCTCGAGAAAAACCTTCCATGTAGTGTGGTGCTGATGGCTTGACTTAGTACAGTTTGGGTTACATACACATATACAAAAGAATTATATTATACAAAGATTAGGTAGTATTGTAACGAGTTATTTTTGTTGTCACCGATTTAAGGTTTAGTTTCATTTTTTCCCGTAACTATATAACTCGTTACTTACTTTCCGAATAGATTTTTTTTTATTACCGTTATATTTTTAATTATTAGTCCGGAGGTACACGATTTCGAATTCTATAAAATTTTAGTAGTTTCAAAAATTTAAAATTTTCCAACCGAAAAGGACGTCTGGTATATATACCGAAAGACATTCAGTATATGGCAAACTTTTTGTTAAACATAAATAAAGTTTAACACCTATTATAATGAGAATATAAAATGAGGATTTTGGGATTTTCTCGAGGGAAGTGGAGAAGTGAAGAAGGGGAGAAGTGAAGAGCGTGAAGAGCGACAAAAGCGACCAGAGATACTGAGTACCCGACCGTTTAATTAAAAGAAAACCGTTTTCGTGGTTCCGATAAGTGTCGGGAAAGTTTGAACTCCGGGATAAAGTGGGTGATTTTGAGAGGTAAAAATATTTTAGTAATACACTTAAAAATTCGAAATTGTTGTCCCGCCGTTGAGATAGTTTAAGCAGCGTGAATTCTTATCTGGAAAATTTTCCTGTCCGTTTTTTTGTTGAAGAAGTTTATTTATTTCTTGTTTTAATAGTGTTAAAAATAAATATTTAGGTATAGTTAAAGGAGATTTGCCGTAGAATTTTATTTTATTACCACCGTGAATATTTTCTTATTGACTAGTACTTGTTCTCCGGTTCTATATTGAGTTTCCAATTTTTTTTCTTCACAGGTCGTTAATGCACACTTAAGATTTATGTGAATTGGGGCATTTTCATTTTATTCCGGTTTCTTTTGTTCCTACTCTGTGTGTCAAATCTGTCTGTCTGTCATAATTTGTTTGATTACCCGGCAGATTTAAACCGTTTTCGACTCGTGTAACAATAGTAGTTTTCCGTTGTGTTGATAACCTTGCCGGCTCTGACCGTTACGTCCGCTACGTTCGGTTCCCCGTTTTCTTTTTGCTCGTACCTGGAGAAGTATCCATAAAATCGACCACAGAGTAGTAATAGAAATTTGGTAATTAGAATTAGAAGTTAAAATAAATCAACAAGACCCCTGGAATTTTCCGTAACCTCCATCTGAGGATATCTGGAACTCTTGACGATAAGTGTCAAGGGGCCGTGGAGCAAACCACGATAAAAATCTGGCGCCCGAGCATTCAGAGTAATTTAACATCAAGGGTGTCCATAGTGACGTGTAGAAGGAAGTAAACGAGTTACAGTATGTAGTGTTTTTTTTTATCCGATTTTGTCAAATACCTCTGGAAATGAATATAGAACTCTCATTAACTATTTTATAATTTATATGAGGGTTGTCTTTTATGTTTTGCATAAAACAGTAGATAACTTTTAACCACTACTGTTTTTCAAAGTATTCTCCACAAAGAGAAATGTATTTTTGCATCCTTTGTAACCAGTTCAACTTTTGACCACACAGTTAATTCTCAATTTTTGGAACAGTTAAAAAGTCGTTAGGGCTAAGATCGGAACTGTATGGAGGATGGTTCAACAATTTGATGTTTTCTTGCTTTGAAAACTTATTGTCTTTGTGGAGGATCATTCATCGTTGGATGGGTTTTAAAACAGTTTTTCTGGGTGACTACCGTTGTTGGTGGACTTGATCTTGGATTGTCGCAAAAATGAATCCGTCCATGATTAAATTCAGATGTATTAAGCACAACCATTTAAGCCCCATCAATTCAAGTTATCGATAATTTTGTGTTTTCAGGTTGGGTCTTAAATCTATTTCACCCATTATTTTACAAGTGATTATACTAATTCCAGAGTTTGGCAAACATTACATTTCTGCTATATTAATATAAGCAAATACATTTTTAAGAAATTTTCAAAAATGTACCAAAAATTAAAATTACTTTCTCAATGATTGATCGGTTATTATAGATATCTTCTCGTAATTAGAAAGTGTATGTTTCTGCTATATTAATTTAAGCAAATACATTTTTAAAATATTTTCAAAAAATGTACCAAAAATTAAAATTACTTTCTCAATGATTGATCGGTTATTATAGATATCTTCTCGTAATTAGAAAGTGTATGTGACTCAGGCATGACAATGCTCCTCCACATTCTGCTGCAATCAGTCTGGGTTTTTAAATAATTTTTTCCAGACTGTTGGATAGGACGAGGATCTCATGGCCTCCCTGTGTTTACTGAGTGCAAATATTTAAAATCACTCATTTAAACAACCTCGATCTAAATTTTCAAAATCGCAAGATACGATGCTGTAATGATACTCACAACACTTTGGCTTTTTTGAAAGTATTCAGCAATTCCTTAGATTGCTTTTATTCATACAAGTCATACAAACATTGACCATCTTGTATGTTATAAATGACAAAAATTATAACACATGATGGTAGGAACTTGAATGACGAATCTTCCACAACGATATTTTAGATCATTTTTGAAACACTCTGTGTAAAAAACGAATTTCAAAACACCGCACTGAAGGAATTACTTAGAAACGGAATCAAAACATGATTATATTATCGCCGAAGGCCAGGCAAAAAGTATATGAATTTATATTTTACTCAAATAAACAGCATTAGTTCCAATTTTTTTAGTAATAGCGTAAAAATTACAATAATCTGAAAAAAGGGTTGGGTGCGTATATATTTTAATAAATTCTTCATAACTTGAGAAAGTCAGTTTATATAAAAAATAAAAAGCAGAAAGCACCCCACACCTTTTTAAATTATTTTTTCATTTTCTGTTCATTGTAATAGTATATTACACACCAAGGTGGTGAAGACTATTATTGTTGACCGAGCGGAATAAGGTACGAGGCTTAAAAATGTCTTCACCACCGTGGTGTATATACAATTTTTTCACAAATTTCTTCACAAATTGA